>WOVY01010386.1:0-540000 GCA_013436015.1 Rhipicephalus annulatus
TGCAGTTAGTGCTAACTTTGACAGTTTATTCCGGAGAAATTAATTGATTGTGTGGGGTTTAACGTCCCAAAACCATATATTGCTACATGCATGTATACTGATATTCTAGGGGGCGACGCGCGTGTGTGCCTGACGAGGAAGACGAAGGTTCTCTCCGCTCGATCGCTGGTGAACCAGGCACGCCATTACCGCTGGTTTGGAATATATCTAATCCCCAGCCTCGTCGTTACGGCGTCTCTTCTTTTCCGTAACATATTTGGTGGAGGTGGAACGTTCCCCGTCTTCACCACGAAGCTTCGCAGTGGCCGCACCATTCAGTCTCCGGCCATGGCTACCAATGACAACAGCCTGTCAGCGTCTCCCTCTGCAGATCCAGCCACTACATACCTGACGATGCCCACCCCCCGTGATCCAGGTACATTCTCTGCACAACCTGGGCTCGACGTCGACTACTGGCTCCGTATGTACGAGCGTGTTAGCCACACACACCGATGGGACCCTACCATGATGCTCGCCAACGTAATATTCTACTTGGACGGCACCCCACGGGTCTGGTTCGACGCCCATGGACCGAGCTCACCAGCTGGGATACCTTCAAGGAGCGACTACGCGACATCTTTGGGGACCCGTCCGGTCGCCAAATGGAAGCACGAAAAGAACTCGCCACTCGTGTGCAGTCGTCAACAGAGTCGTATGTCTCTTACATACAGGATGTCCTCGCGTTGTGCCGAAAAAGTCGACGAGCAAATGACAGAGTGTGACAAGGTAGGCCACATACTTAAGGTATCGCGGACGACGCCTTCAATTTGCTCGTCTACAATAACGTCACAACCGTAGATACGACTATCAAGGAATGCCGTCGCTTCGAAATGGCCAAAAGCCGCCGTGTTCTGCCTCAGTTTACGCGGCTACCTAACACGGCTGTTACATCCACTTGCACCGATCTCGGTGCCGCACCACCCCATGCAGGACAGCGTGACACGAATAGTTCGACGGGAGCTTGAGGCGTCAAGTCCGGCACCATTTCCTCCACATCCGCTCGATCATGGCGCCGCAGAAACGCCTCCGCCGGTCTCCGTTATTCAAGCCGTCGTGAGGCAGGAAATTGCAAAGCTTGGTTTTCCTGTGGCCTGCTCTGTGTCCCGACCCGTCTCCAGACCAATGACAACAAATGCACCACATTTTATTCCGCGATCCCGCAATCCGGCGGAATGGAGAACTGCAGACGACAAGCCGATCTGCTTCCGCTGCCACCGAGTTGGCCATATCTCCCGCTACTACTGCCGCAGCACTTGGACGCCCTCAAACTGGAGTCAATTTTCCTCTAATCGACCGTACGAGGACTCCCGTCGGTATTCGCCCAGTCGTGTGTACCTTGTTCTTCCTATTCATCCATTCCTTCCCACCAGCCGCTCCACTGCTCGTTCGCCGCCACCTCACGTCGCGTTCCCCCCCCAACCACACACGCCGCTATCCGTCGCCCGTCAACTGTGGATCCTCTCGGACGGAAAACTAGATCATGCAGCTCCGGGAGGTAGTGCTGCATCGCTTGCGAATGATCCAATCCTCCATTGACGCTCCCCACCGATACGAACTTGATTGAGGTGTATGTGGACGGTATTTCCTTGACGGCGTTAGTCGATACCGGAGCTCAAGTGTCTATAATGAGTGCTCATCTGTGTCGCCTGCTCAAAAAAGTCCTCACGCCTGCAGCAACTAAAGCCCTCCGTGTCGCTGATGGTGGAACTGTGGCCATCACTGGAATGTGTACCGCTCGTGTTAGTATTGCCGGCCGCCATGTTCCCGTTTTATTTACGGTGCTTGAAAATTGCCCCACGACCTAATCTTCGGCATGGACTTCCTATCGACGCATTCTGCCCTCATCGATTGTGCCGCCGGTACTCTCTGCCTAGAACTTCCTCTTCTCTCGGATTCTGACCCTGAACTCCCGAACAGCTTGTGCACCACTGACTTCTTCCGGATACCGCCTAAAGCTCTCACATTCATCGAATTGGCAACACCCTCTCCCGTGCTTGACGGTGATTATATCGTGACGCCGATTACTGATGTTCTCCTGGCGCGTGACATTACTGTCCCACACTCTGTCGTAAGCATGGCCTCTAACCGAACATATTTACCTGTTATCAATTTCGGTTTCATAAAACAAGTGCTACCCCAAGGAATTTCGGTCGCCACACTAAGGCCCTTAATTGACGACCACGTCACTTGTTTTACGGCAGACGTATGTCCCGAGCACCCACATCACTCGCAGGATGTCACGTGCCTCGATGCGACCTTACGCTCCATGATCGCCCCGGACCTCAAACCTGAGAAGTCAACCGCGCTATGCCGCCTTCTGGCTTCATACCACGACATATTCGACGACGCGACCACCGTCCACTCGGCCAGACTTCACTCGTCAAGCACCGTATTAACACAGGTGATTCTCATCCCATTCATCGGCGACCATACCGGGTGTCTGCCACCGAGCGTAAAATAATTCAACAAAAAGTCACCAAGATGTTAGCCAAAGGAATTATTGAACCCTCTTCGAGCCCATGGGCGTCCCCCGTTGTGCTCGTTAAAAAGAAAGATGGCACGTGGCGCTTCTGCGTGGATTACCGTCATCTGAACAGAATCACGAAAAAGGACGTTTACCCTTTACCACGCGTCGATGACGCTCTCGATTGTCTCCACGGCGCCCGATACTTTTCCACAATAGACCTACGTTCCGGCTACTGGCAGATTGCTGTCGACGAAAAAGACCAAGAGAAGACTGCATTTGTAACTCCAGACGGCCTATATCAGTTCAAGGTTATGCCATTTGGGCTATGCAACGCCCCAGCCACGTTTGAACGCATGATGGACTCTCTGCTGCAAGGGTTCAAATGGTCAACATGTCTTTGTTATCTTGACGATGTCGTTGTATATTCCCCAACATTTGAGACCCACCTTCAGCGTTTGTCAGCTATTCTCGACATATTCCGCACTGCAGGCCTCCAATTGAACTCGTCGAAGTGCCGCTTCGGACGCCGGCAAATTACAGTGTTGGGCCACCTTGTCGACGCCTCTGGTGTGCAGCCGGACCCCGAGAAAATTCGTGCAGTCACCAGTTTCCTGTACCCCAGTCAGCCAAAGACGTCCGGAGTTTTGTAGGACTTTGCTCCTATTTTAGAAGGTTTGTGAAAGATTTCGCAACCATCGCTCGACCCCTCACAGAGCTTCTAAAGAAAGACGTCACATTTACGTGGGGTACCGACCAAGCTGCTGCTTTTTCTCACCTAATCACGCTACTGACGACTCCACCATATTGGCTCACTTTGACCCATTCGCTCCGACGGAAGTTCGAACCGATGCTAGTGGTCACGGAATCGGAGCCGTGTTAGCCCAGCGCCAACGGGGACACGACCGAGTTGTCGCCTACGCTAGCCGCCTCCTCACAGCTGCTGAGCGCAACTATTCTATTACGGAGCGTGAATGTCTTGCTCTGTTTGGGCAGTCTCAAAGTTCCGTTCCATATTTATATGGCTAATTTCTCTGATCACTATCTGCCTGCGTGTTGGCTTACGTCACTGAAGGATCCTACTGGCCGGCTCGGGCGCTGGGCTCTGCGACTCCAGAGTATACCTTTACGGTGACGTACAAGTCCGGACGCCTACATCAGGACGCAGACTGCTTGTCGCGCTACCCGGTCGCTGAGTCGAGCACTATGCACACACCGACACCCGAGCCTTGCGTCTTTTCCCTTTCGCAAGTGACATGCATCGGTGACGAGCAGCGCTATGATGCATCCTTGCGTGCTATCATTGAGAGCCTCGAATCACCATCTTCCAGTCAGTCCTATCGCTCGTTCGTGCTCCACGATGGTGTATTATACCGCCAAAGTTTTGAGCCGGATGGACCGGCTCTGCTGCTTGTCATTCCGAAACACGTTCGTTCGGAAGTTCTACATGAACTTCATGACCTTCCGACTGCTGGTCACCTTGGTGTGTCACGCACTTACGACCGAATACGCCGACGCTTCTACTGGCCAGGGCTTGCACGCTCAGTCAGAAGGTACGTTGCGGCTTGTGAGAAATGTCAGCGCCGCAAAACGCCATCGACACTTCCCGCCGGACGCCTTCAACCACTCGATATTCCGTCAGAACCGTTCCCTCCGCGTTGGCTTGGACCTACTTGGCCCTTTTCCCTTGTCTTCCTCGGGTAACAAGTGGATAGCCGTGGCCACCGACTACGCCGCGTTATATGCCATCACACGAGCTCTCCCAACAAGCTGCGCCACAGATGTCGCCGACTTCCTCCTCAAGGACGTGATTTTGCAACACGGAGCCCCACGGCACCTGCTTACAGACCGTGGCCGCACCTTTTTGTCGAAGGTCATAGCCGACATCTTGCAGTCCTGTAAAACGAGACACAAGCTGACTACGTCATACCACCCGCAAACCAATGGACTCACGGAGCGCCTAAATCGAACTCTTACAGACATGCTCGCTAAGTATGTTTCTACCAACCACACCGACTGGGATCTCGCATTGCCGTACGTCACATTTGCCTACAATTCTTCGCGCCATGACACTGCCGGTTACTCTCCATTTTTTCTGCTGTTTGGTCGAGAACCAACATTGCCTCTAGACACCGTCATACCGTCTCCTGGAGTACCTACCAGTGAATATGCCATGGACGCTATCACTCGGGCCGCTCACGCACGCGAAATCACCCGTACTCGCCTTCTTACCTCTCAAGAGAAGCAACGGCGCTTGTATGACCAACGACACCGCGACGTACACTTTCCACCCGGTTCTTTGGTACTGCTCTGGTCTCCGACCCGTCAAGTCGGCTTGTCAGAAAAACTGCTTGCTCGCTACACAGCCCATACCGTGTCCTCCGTGTGGTTACGCCCTGTAACATATGAAATTGGTCCTGCCACCCCATTGTCTTCATGTGCCCAACAGGCTACCGATATTGTACATGTTGCGCGCTTGAAGCCCTACAACTCTCCTAGTGACGTTGACATCTAAATGCGCCGAGACGGCGCTTGCGCCGCCGGGGGTTATGCTACATGCATGTATACTGATATTCTAGGGGGCGACGCGCGTGTGTGCCTGACGAGGAAGACGAAGGGTTCTCTCCGCTCGATCGCTGGTGAACCAGGCACGCCATTACCGCTGGTTTGAATATATCTAATCCCCAGCCTCGTCGTTACGGCGTCTCTTCTTTTCCGTAACAATATGATTATGAGAGATGCCGTAGTGGAGGGCTTCTGAAATTTTGACCACCTGGGGAATATTCCGGAGAAATTGAAATCACCAAATAGAATAAGTGGGGCGTTTTGAAAAGCAGTTGTGAATGATTTGATGGCATCATGAAATGATTTGTGAAATATGTATCCGCCTCAGGTAGGTGGTAATACACTCCAATTACAATAGGTGGATTAAACAGTTGGCAATGAACAAAAATATTTCTAAGGAAGACGGTACACCAACTATGGAGCACTGCACGCTATTACAGGCGGCTATCCTGACACCACCACCACGTTTGTTTTCCTTGTCGCACCGAAAAATGACAAATTCTGTGAAGCAGCGCTGTGCTTCGGTGTTGGAAACAGATCAATTCAGGAAAGTTTTGGTTAGAATCATTAAATTGGAGTCAGTGAAATTGCAAACAGTTTCACGCATTTTTTATGCGTGAAAGTGAGTCGCGTTTGGGCATGACACTTGTTATCATCGTATATACAAAAGACAGAGCTGTTCGCGAGGATTCTTTCTGAGAAGAGTCATATGAACGCTACCGTGGTTGTCGAAGGACCTTCTGCTCAGTATAATCATAAACGTAAGTAGTGTTATCGAGCATGAGTTTCTCATAACAAAGCTTGCAAGGTTTGCGTTATGTTCTTCCGAATTTAACTAGCTTTTTACGAGCAAGGTGAGCAGGTGGCGAGAAATCTACTGTAATCCTGTAGTTGTTGCTCTTAAGTCACGCGCTTCTTGATAAAACGCCCTTCTTATCTTTGAATTAGGAAAGTCATACAATAAAATTAGGTGCGCTCAAGCTTTGTTGACTTTGACAGCACACTGGGTCTCAGTGTAAAGAAAGAAATGAATATCTTAGAGGAAACATTTTCCACTAATATTTGGTGAGAAGTGCCTATAGTATGCATGGCAATGAGACAACACAACCATCTCAATGTTGTAATTCGGTTGCCGGTGTTTCTTTATATATGACCCATGGGCACGCTTCCACAGAACCTCTGTAGACAACAAATCAAACTGCTGGGAGCCTCTCATAACGTTAATATATATGTACGTTTGTCACACTTATTTAGCATGTTTTGGGTATTATGAAACCTTGCATATATAAACAGTAGCAAACATTGGAAAACCACTGTTCTTCTCATGTGTCAGGCATGATCCCTGTGCCAATCATATTCTACAAAAAACACATAATAGTATGTTGCCATACAAGATAAAATGAAGAATAACGTATCGAAGTGCAGTGTCATTACGCCAACAAAAAAACCGCGAATTCTCACAATTAACTGCATGGAAAAAATACCACTATCTATTGTGAATGAATACAGGTATCTTGGCGTTGTCATCAACAGCACACTATCATAGAACGATCATGTTCGCAGGGTATCGGTTAAAGCCAGTCAGTCGCGTGTTGAACTTTCTGTGACGTAATTTCAGAACCACCCCCTCTTTTATTGAAGAAGTTGTTTGTGGGTCAATTGTACGCCTGACTTTAGAATACGCACGCGTTGCCTGAGCCCTAGCCACAAAGAAAAATATTGGTGCATCGGAGCGCATCCAGAAATGTGCCGCCCTGTGTGCGACGGGTGATTATGACTTCACCAGAAGGTCTAGCGAAATTGTTAGTGAACTTGGATATTGTCTTTAAGGCGTACATATCATACTATGTTTTTGCTACAACCTAATAACAAAACAAAACCTCTATCAACAAAAATAAAGACATCGAACCGCCAACCTTACAATGAGAACACCCCCTAAAGGTGCGGCAATGTATGTGCGGAAGAACAACTTATGCAAATACTGTTTTTTCTTAAAGCTATACACGCGAGTGGTATAGCCTTCCAGAAATTATTGTGACTGCCCCTGACACAGTATTTCCATGACTTTTAAAGGAGTACGTCATCACATGACATTGTTTTTTTTCTTTCTAACTGCTCATATTTTTCATTTCTTCTGACGAAGCAGAAATGTGCTGCCCGTATTTTGTGCACATTGTGTATTCTGTGATATGTCTATTTCTTATTTCTTCCTTTTTTGTTCTGTGCCGCGCAAATTTTTTTCTCTGACATGTATGTACTTGTAATTTGTATGCCCGCCCCCCTCTCTAAAAACAACGCCACCAGAGGGCACTGTAGGTACATGTATAATAATTAATAATTTTAATAATTAAGCATACAGGTTCTTCGGCATGGGAAACAAAGCCTGCGCTTGGCTGAGCAGGTGTGACATGAACTTTGGCACATCTCATGCTTCTGACTTTATCTTGAATCAGCTATCGCAGGCTCGCGGAATATGCATACAAGGATACCAATTTACAAACTCAACGAGTAACTGCTACATGAAGTTAATACATAGGTATACCTTCAGTATAACCCAAAATTCAAGATTTCTAGGGGTTATATTTGTTGCCACACCATAGATCTACGAAATCAACTCGAACTCTAAGGTGTTTGGTTTTTAGCTTGTTGGTACAGCTTCATCTTCACAAAACAGCGCAAAAGCGAGTAGACGGAGAGAAACACACAGGAATAGTGCTTATGCGTTAGCGCTCTTTCCTCTGTGTTTATTTGGCAACGCGTGCGTATTCTAAAGTCAGGCGTACATTTGACACACAAACAACTTCTTCAATAAAAGAGGGGGTGGTTCTGAAATTACGTCACAGAAAGTTCAACACGCGACTGACTGGCTTTAACCGATACCCTCCGAACATGATCGTTCCATGATAGTGTGCTGTTGATGACAACGCCAAGATACCTGTATTCATTCACAATAGATAGTGGTATTTTTCTATGCAGTGTATTGTGAGAATTAGCGGCTTTTTTGTTGGCGTAATGACACTGCACTTCGATACGTTATTCTTCATTTTATCTTGTATGGCAACATACTATTATGTGTTTTTGTAGAATATGATTGGCAGAGGGATCATGCCTCACAAATGGGAAGAACAGTGGTTTTCCAATGTTTGCTACTGTTTATATATGCAAGGTTTCATAATACCCAGAACATGCTAAATAAGTGTGCCAAACGTACATATATAATAACGTTATGAGAGGCTCCCAGCAGTTTGATTTGTTGTCCACAGAGGTTTTGTGGAAGCGTGCCCATGGGCCTTATATAAAGAAACACCGACAACCGAATCACAACATTGAGATGGTTGTGTTGTCTCATTGCCATGCATACTATAGGCACTTCTCACCAAATATTAGTGGAAAATGTTTCCTCTAAGATATTCATTTCTTTCTTACACGTGCGACCCAGTGTGCTGTCAAAGTCAACAAAGCTTGAGCGCACCTAATTTTATTGTATGACTTTCCTAATTCAAAGATAAGAAGGGCGTTTATCAAGAAGCGCGTGACTTAAGAGCAACAACTACAGGATTACAGTAGATTTCTCGCCACCTGCTCACCTTGCTCGTAAAAAGCTAGTTAAATTCGGAAGAACATAACGCAAACCTTGCAAGCTTTGTTATGAGAAACTCATGCTCGATAACACTACTTACGTTTATGATTATACTGAGCAGAAGGTCCTTCGACAACCACGGTAGCGTTCATATGACTCTTCTCAGAAAGAATCCTCGCGAACAGCTCTGTCGTTTGTATATACGATGATAACAAGTGTAATGCCCAAACGCGACTCACTTTCACGCATAAAAAATGCGTGAAACTGTTTGCAATTTCACTGACTCAAATTTAATGATTCTAACCAAAACTTTCCTGAATTGATCTGTTTCCAACACCGAAGCACAGCGCTGCTTCACAGAATTTGTCATTTTCGGTGCGACAAGGAAAACAAACGTGGTGGTGGTGTCAGGATAGCCGCCTGTAAAAGCGTGCAGTGCTCCATAGTTGGTGTACCGTCTTCCTTAGAAATATTTTTGTTCATTACCAAGTGTTTAATCCACCTATTGTAATTGGAGTGTGTTACCACCTACCTGAGGCGGATACATATTTCACAAATCATTTCCATGATGCCATCAAATCATTCACAACTGCTTTTCAAAACGCCCCACTTATTCTATTTGGTGACTTCAATTTCTCCGGAATATTCCCTAGGTGGTCTAAATTTCAGGAGCCCTCTATTACGGCGTCTCGCATAATCATATATTGGTTCTGGGACGTTAAAACCCCACACATCAATCAATTTCTCCGGAATAAAATTGTCAAAGTTAGCACTAACTGCATCACAACACAACGCTGAAAGTGAGTCTCTAAACTCTTGTTTAACAATTAGCCTATCACAACTTATCTCTAAACCTACTCGATAAACAGAGCACTCATCCATTATTCCAGAGCTATTGCTTGCGTCTCATGTTGATAACTTTAGTACCGTGTCACATTTATCTGCCATTAGTGATCACACTGTTCTTCACACAACCTTTCAGTACTGCTTACCTAATCCCAAGAAAATAAAGAAAACAATAACTTTGTACGATAAGGGCAATATACGCAGGTATAAACGATGAATTAGCTGCTTTTTCTGAATCCTTTCTAACCAATTTTTCATGCGCACTGTCAAAAAAACTGGCACCTATTCAAAACTAAACGACAGCACCTTATAAATGTTTACGCTCACATGGCCACCTTAACCATAAGGTCAACATCCCCATGGCTCAACGCCTCACTATAACGTCTTAAATATGAAAACAAGTGCCCGTTCTGCTTCACTACGCACTCAGACGTCAAGTATGTAAGGAAAAAATACAAGGCAACCGAAAAGCTGTTCGATTTTCGAGCAGCTAAAGGCAAGCGTTATTTCGATTCTTCTACCTTGCCTGATATGCTCCGAAAAAATCCTAAGCAACTTTGGAAAGCAATCAAATCACCATACATTACCCCTTCATCGAATATCACACTACGTGACGAACAAACTGTTTCTATCCCTGAACACTATATTGCGAATGTATTGAATGAAACTTTTATTCACCGTGGAACTGGACGGTGACCTTTCCCATGCTCTTTATGTATGCCGCCCGACCACGTCGAAAATAATTTTTTATGTCAATGGTATTTCCGAAATAATCGACTGATCAAAGCTCATTTCATCAATGAG
The DNA here is from genome assembly GCA_013436015.1 of Rhipicephalus annulatus. NCBI lineage: Eukaryota > Metazoa > Arthropoda > Arachnida > Ixodida > Ixodidae > Rhipicephalus > Rhipicephalus annulatus. The sequence goes on from WOVY01010386.1 coordinate 10,299, forward strand.
TATAAATCGAATTAACATAAAAATATTGAAGAACCCTAAACTTGTAACAAGTGTATTTTATCTAACATTTTTCAGCAATCACTCCCATCTGGAGTGGTGCCCCAAGACTGGAAGGTAGGCAAGGTCATTCCAATCTAAAAGAAAGGTAACTCACACTTACCAAAATGCTATCGTCCCATTTCGCTCATAAGTGAATACTCCAAAATAATGGACCACGTAATCAATTCCCCCATAGTCAACTTTTTCGCACCTGTTCATTTCTTTCACAAAAACTAACATGATTTTCAGAAAGGTATTGTATGCGACACTCAACCAGCTCTGTTTATTCACGACGTTAGCTCCAGCATTGATGCAAATATAGCCATAGACGCACTCTTTTTAGACTTCGAGAAGCTTTTGACGAAGCTTCTCATAAACGCCTGTTCTTAAAACTTTCTTTTCTGAACCTCGACAGTTAGTTTTGCATTGCATATGTGACTCTTTAACTAACCAACAGCAGTTAGTTTACGCTAATAATTTTTGTTCGTGTTTTCGTCTTTACGCCCCGTTATTTCAGAAGTTCCTGAAGGCACTGTTCGAGGACCTTACCTTTTTCTCACACACACACACACACACACACACACACACACACACACACACACACACACACACACACACACTATATATATATATATAATATATATATATATATATATATATATATATATATGTTTGTGTGTGTGTTAAGTACTTGCCCAATAATATTTCCTCTAACATTAGACTTGTCGCCGATGTTTATGTGCAGTATTTCAAAAAGGTTGATATTGAGTAATTCGAATTTCCCGCGTTTAAAAGACCAGCACACAGTTTACACAATACCCGACAGAGAGCCCCTCCAATCCGTTAGAAGCGCTGTGGCACAAAATTTGAAATGGCGGACAGTTTGAGCAGCTCGCGAAGACCAAGGGGTATGTATGTTTCGGCTATTCTTTTGTACTTTATCACCATTACGCGAAACTTTGTACTCACACTTGTTAATTATACTTTATTAAAGCCTGATAGGTTGTTACTTCAACGGTATTGACCACAGTTAATGCGCGAGATGTCTGTTTACAATGGTCCATGTTTGTGGACAAAAGTTTTAAACGTGTGTAGAGCATTATTTGTTTCGCCCTCAATAGCCAGATTCCTGACCGAGGAAAAAATCGCTGTCATGCTAGAGGAAAGCGATATGGCTCTGTCAGAGACAGAAGACAGAGGAGAAAGTGGCCTTGCTCTTCTCATAAGCAAGGATGAGCCTACAAGTGATTCTTCTGATGAACCAGAACACAAAATTTTTAGGCCACTAGGAAAAAAGAAGCAGTATTGTTGGAACTCGTGAGTTTAAGCGTTTATAGTGTCACGGGGTCGTGACGTGGCCAAAGACAGGAAACTTCGTGTTGGGATTTAACTGTTTATTTGGGCGAACCTGTGCCCGGTAAAGGGAAAGTCTAATTACAGCAGCAGTCTTGCACAGGTAGCAGTCTCGGACTGATAGCGGCGAACGCAGCGTCGGCCTTCGATCAACAACTGACAAGCGGCGAAGCGCGTCGGCATTTATACCCTTGCCGTCGAATGTTCTAGCGTTATCGCTGGCGGTGGCGTAGGTTCCAGAACAATCTGTACCGTTCGCACAGTGGGCGTGATCTTATCAAAATGATCTACTACAGTCCGGAACCTTCTAGAAACCTGCAGGCGTGGTTTGCGCCGAGAATCGTGTGGTGTTTCGGAACGATAACAAAAACTTGGGAAATGGAACGTGGCATTGCCCCCCTCTGAAAAAAGGCATCGTCCCGATGCTTTAACTAAAGATGAAGGTACAATAATAATGCAAGAAAGTACAATGAATAAATTACAAAAAACACTGTTTCAGTTTGTTAACGTGCATGAAACGGCTTGAGGCGCGCGACATGGACGACTTCAGGTCGCGATTGGCGTCGTTGAGAGTTCGTGATGCCGTCGGGGACAACCTCGTAATCAAGTGGGCCGAGACGTCGAACCACTTTGTACGGTCCGAAGTACCATCGCAGAAGCTTTTCACTTAGTCCACGTCGGCGTATCGGCGTCCACACCCAAACACGTTCACCGGGCTGGTATTCCTACGAAGCGTCGTCGAAGGTTGTAACGGTGGCTGTCGGTCGTCTGTTGATTCTTGATGATTCTTGATACGGAGACGCGCAAGTTATCGGGCTTCTTCGGCGCGTTGAAGGTACTCGCTCACATCGAGGTTTTCTTCGTCGGTGACGTTGGGTAACATGGCATCGAGCGTCGTTGCCGGGCTCCTTCCGTAGACCAATTTGTGTGGAGATATCTGCGTCGTCTCCTGCACCGCCGTGTTGTATGCGAAGGTCACATACGGAAGAATGGCGTCCCACGTCTTGTGTTCGACATCGACGTACATTGACAGCATGTCGGCGATCGTCTTGTTAAGCCGCTCGGTGAGGCCGTTGGTCTGTGGGTGGTACGCTGTCGTCCGGCGGTGGTTTGTTTGGCTGTATGCCAAGATCGCTTGAGGTAAGTCGGCAGTGAATGCCGTTCCTCTGTCGGTGATAAGGACCTCCGGGGCGCCGTGACGTAGGAAGATATTTTCGACGAAGAACCTAGCTACCTCGAATGCACTGCCTTTTGGCAGGGCTTTTGTCTCGGCGTAGCGGGTGAGGTAGTCGGTAGCTACCACGATCCACTTGTTTCCGAAAGCCGATGTCGGGAACGGCCCCAGTAGGTCCATACCAATCTGCTGGAAAGGTCGGCAAGGTGGATCAATTGGCTGCAGAAGTCCCACTGGCCTTGTCGGCGGTGTCTTGCGTCGCTGACAGTCCCGGCATGTCCTCACATAACGAGTGACGTCGGTGGTAAGACGTGGCCAGTAGTACCTTTCTTGTATCCTCGCGAGCGTGCAGAAACACCGAGGTGCCCTGCCGTCGGATCGTCGTGCAGGGCCTGCAGGAGTTCTGGTCGCAGAGCTGAAGGCACCACAAGGAGGTACTTAGTTCGAAGCGGTGAAAAGTTTTTCTTTTGTAGAAGACCGTTTCGTAGAAAGAACGACGCAAGTGCGCGCTTGAATACCTTCGGGACTTCGGCGGTCCTGCCTTCGAGGTATTCTATTAGGGCCCTAAGTTCCGGGTCGGCCCGCTGTCGTTCAGCGAAGTCGTCGGTAGTTATCGTTCCCAAGAAGTAGTCGTCATCCGAGTCGTCGGGCAGCGGTTGGTCGACAGGCGCACGAGAGAGACAGTCAGCGTCGGAGTGTTTTTTGCCGGACTTGTAAATGACAGTATTGTCATATTCTTGAAGTCTCAGGCTCCATCGTGCGAGGCGACCTGAAGGGTCCTTCAAGGTGGCTAGCCAACACAAGGCGTGGTGGTCGCTCACAACTTTGAAGGGCCTGCCGTAGAGGTAGGGGCGAAATTTCGACGAAGCCCAGATGATGGCGAGGCACTCCTTTTCTGTTGTGGAATAATTTGCTTCTGCTTTGGATAGCGATCGGCTGGCGTAGCTAATAACCCTTTCAAGTCCATCAGCCCTCTGCACAAGAACGGCGCCAAGACCTACGCTGCTTGCGTCAGTATGTATTTCTGTCTCGGCGAATTCGTCGAAATGGGCAAGTAACGGAGGCGTCTGGAGGCGATGTTTAAGCTCCTGGAAAGCGTGTTCCTGTGGCGTTTCCCACTTGAACTCTGAGTCGACCTTGGTAAGGCTAGTGAGAGGATCGGCAATGCGGGCGAAGTTTTTCACGAACCGCCTATCATAGGCGCACAGGCCCAGAAATCGGCGCACGGCCTTCTTGTCAGTGGGCGGCGGGAAGTCGGCGATGGCGGTTGTTTTCCGTGGATCGGGACGAACTCCAGACTTGCTGATAACGTGCCCCAGAAACAAGAACTCCTCATACGCAAATCTGCACTTTTCTGGCTTCAGTGTGAGTCCGGACGTCTTGATGGCTTGAAGTACAGCTTCAAGGCGCCGAAGATGCTCGTCGAAATTCTAGGAAAACACGACGACGTCGTCCAAGTACACAAGGCAAGTCTGCCACTTCAATCCTGCCAGTACTGTATCCATAACGCGTTGAAAAGTTGCAGGCGCTGAGCAAAGGGCGAAGGGCATCACCTTAAACTCGAGGAGGCCGTCCGGTGTTATAAACGCCGTCTTCTTTAGGTCTCTTTCGTCGACTTCGATTTGCCAATAGCCAGTCTTGAGGTCCATTGACGAGAAGTACTTGGCGTTATGGAGCCGATCAAGTGCGTCGTCTATTCGTGGGAGAGGATACACGTCCTTTCTTGTGATTTTGTTCAGGTGGCGATAATCGACGCAGAAACGTAGGGTCCCATCCTTTTTCTTCACTAACACCACGGGGGATGCCCGCGGACTCTTGGACGGCTGGATAATGTCATCTCGCAGCATTTCGTCAACTTGTCTCTTCATTGCCTCACGTTCTCGCGTCGAAACCCTGTACGGACTCTGACGGAGTGGTCTGGCATTTTCTTGGGTTATGATTCGATGTTTCGTGATTGGGGTCTGCCGAATTTTCGATGACGACGAAAAGCAATCTTCGTATTGCAGGAGCAGGGCCTTGAGCTGTTCTTGCTTATCGTTCGGAAGTCTGGGACTGACGTCGAAAGCTATGGGAGGGGCTTGGTTCCTCTGAGCAGGTTCCGCAGAACCGGCGAGGGCGAAAGCACTGGTGGCTTCGACAATTTCTTCGATGTATGCGACCGTTGTTCCTTTGTTCACATGTTTGTACTCAATGCTGAAATTCGTGAGCATAACCGTTGCTTTGCCTCCCCGCAGCTCTGCAATTCCCCTTGCGACGAAAATATTTCGGGTGACCAACAAATGCTGACTGCCTTCAACGACGCCTTCCAAGTCAGGTGATTTAGGAGGGCCGACTGAAATAATGACGCTTGAGCGAGGCGGAATGGTGACTTGTTCTTCCAGCATATTCAAGGCATGGTGTCCTGACGGCGTGCGCGGCGGTAGTGCTTCTTCTGTGGATAACGTTATCGACCTTGTTTTTAGGTTGATGACAGCACCATGGAGGCATAAGAAGTCCATGCCAAGGATGACATCTCTCGAGCAACGCTGTAGGACTACGAAGTTTGTAGGATAAATACGGCCGTTAATGGTGACTCTCACTGTGCAGATTCCTGCAGGCGTTACGAGATGACCTCCGGCTGTGCGGATTTCAGGGCCTTTCCAAGCTGTCCTAACTTTCTTTAACTTTGCGGCGAACGACCCACTGATGACAGAATAGTCGGCTCCAGTATCGACGAGAGCAGTCACACTGTGGCCGTCGATAAGAACGTCGAGGTCGCTAGTTCGCCGTCTCGCATTACAGTTAGGGCGTGGCGTCGGGTCACGGCTGTGTCGGCTTGTTCCGCTGCTTCCATGTTGCGTCGTCCGGCCACCTTCGGTAAGTGAGCTTTTGCCTTCAGGGCTTTGCCTGGTTGGTGTTGTGTTCAAAAAGCTCCGTCGCGTCGGCGTCGTCGTCGGAGGATCTTCGGTAGTTTGTCGCACAGCAACCGCACCTCCATCGGTTGCTGCCCTTAGTTTCCCGGATACGGGCTAGGAGACCAGCCCCGCGTTGGGCCAGAGTACTGCCGGGGGTGCGGTGACATGCGGCCGCTGGGCGACGGCGAACGGGAAGGACTTCGTGGTGTCCATCGAGTTCCTGCCAGGTAGTCGGCGATGTCACGTGGTCGATCTCCTGGCTGCGGACGCGGTGCATTGACGGCGAAGCCACGCAGTCCCATCTGTCGGTACTGGCAACGGCGGCATGTGTGCCCGGCCTCGCCGCAGTGGTAGCAGAGTGGGCGGTTGTCAGGTGCACGCCAAACGTCCGTTTTCCTCGGCGCACTGCGCTGGCCCGCTGGGGAACGGTAGGACGTCGGTGGGGGTGGTGGCGGCGGTGGCGTCTGGCGACGGAAGTGCGACTTGGCGGCGTTTTGGCGTGGACGGGGAGGAGTGTTGTGGCGCACTGCAGCGGCGTAGCTCATAGTTTCTAGCTCGGGTGGCGGTGTTTCGGGAATTCGAAGCGATTGCCGGACTTCTTCTCGCACAATGTCGGCGATCGAATCCACTTGAGGCTGCGCCGAAGAAAACAGTTTGCGCAGCTCTTCCCGCACGATCGCTGGGATCGTTTCACGCAGGTCGTCGGAGTCACTGGTTTGAGCAGCAGCGCATTCTGGAGTCATGCGACGATTATACTCTCTGTTGCGCATGTCCAGCGTTTTTTTCGATGGTGGTCGCCTCGGATACAAATTCTTGGACGGTGTTCGGTGGACTCTTCATTAGTCCCGCGAAGAGCTCCTGTTTGACCCCTCGCATGAGGAAACGAACTTTCTTTTCCTCAGGCATGTCTGGGTCAGCGTGACGGAATAGGCGGGTCATCTCCTCTGTGAAAATTCCAACCTTTTCATTTGGTAGCTGAACCCGGGTCTCGAGTCGAGCAGCGGCCCTCTCTTTGCGAGTGACGCTCGCGAACGTTTGCAGAAATGCGCCACAGAAGACATCCCACGTTCGGAGCGTGGACTCCCGATTCTCTAGCCAGGTCCTTGCGGTGTCTTCCAGGTAGAAGTACGCACGACGGAGCTTTTCTTCGTTGTCCCAGTGGTTGAGGGCGGCCACACAGTCGTATGTTTCTAGCCAGGTTTCCGGGTCTTCAAACGATGAGCCATGGAACGTTGGTGGTTCCCTGGGTTGATGAATGACGATCGCGGGCTGGGACGCTCCTGTTGTCATTGTTGCTGCAGTCGAGGTCATGGTCTTGGTCTTCCGCGCCTTGTCTTGTAGAAGGCCGTAGTCCGGTGGGAGACCTTGCTGTCGTCGGCTCGTTCGGTGCTCTTGGTTGGCGTCGGTGTCTTCTCCGCGACGGGGGCTGGGTTCACGGCTTGACGGGAGCGTCCAGTATATGAACGAAGCAGCATCTCCACCAGATGTCCCGGGGTCGTGACGTGGCTAAAGACAGGAAACTTCGTGTTGGGATTTAACTGTTTACTTGGGCGAACCTGTGCCCGGTAAAGGGAAAGTCTAATTACAGCAGCAGTCTTGCACAGGTAGCAGTCTTGAACTGATAGCGGCGAACGCATCGTCGGCCTTCAATCAACAACTGACAAGCGGCGAAGCGCGTCGGCATTTATACCCTTGCCGTCGAATGTTCTAGCGTTATCGCTGGCGGTGGCGTAGGTTCCAGAACAATCTGTACCGTTCGCACAGTGGGCGTGATCTTATCGAAATGATCTACTACAGTCCGGAACCTTCTAGAAACCTGCAGGCGTGGTTTGCGCCGAGAATCGTGTGGTGTTTCGGAACGATAACAAAAACTTGGGAAATGGAACGTGGCAATAGTTTGCAGCTATTGGTTAAAACTTAATGTACTTTCTTTGTTTCTTGCATATTTTCAAAAAGAGATTGTGCTGAGAGTGAAAATCAAGATGACGGCGGTTTTCGGCAACTTCTGACCCCGCATGAGTACTTCGCAAAATATTTTCCTTTGGAGTTTAGGGGCAAACGTGCGGAACAAACCAATCTGTACTCAGTTCAAAAGCGAAATCACAGATCTGTTCCAACTAACATGCTCGAAGTAAGGAAGCCTGCTGGAACCCGCCTACTAATACGAATAATGCATCTTCGCCAAGTACAGCTCTACTGGTCTTGAGCAACCCAGACACCATCTCTTTCCGACTGCATGAAAGGGAACAGGTTTTACGAGCTACGCAATCACTTGCACTTCAACGACATTTTCACCGTTACAGCACGCCAATAGGTAGATAAGCTGCACCTTGCGCTGCCAATAGTTCAACGTTTCCAAACAGCCTGCAGAGCACTGCCACGTACAAAAAAAACCTATCGGTTGACAAGCGAATGCTCCCGTTTTCTGGAAGATGTGCATTACAGCAATGTCTTCCTACAAAGCCTAATTCATTTGATCTCAAAAATTTCAAGTTAGCCTCCGCAGACGGTTTAGTACTTGAATTTCTTGTTTACACAGGAAAGGATACTGTACACGTTGATGATACAAATGCGTATGGCCTGGGTGGAGCAGTCGTAAAGCAGCTCGCAGCAAGCATAACGCATGAAAAATACCAGGCTTTCATGGACAGGTTTTTCACTGGACTGCCATTTGTGGACTACCTTCTTAAAAGAAAAGTTTTTTTGACTGAGACCGTCATTTGAAACAGAACCCAAGATGCAGTCTCAAAGCTTCAAAGTGATAAGCCAATGAAGGGGGGGACAATGCACGCCTCGTGCGAGAAGACAAGTGTGTCTCGTAAAGAGTGCGAAATAAGAAGGGCATTTCTTTTCATGTCCAGTGTCATTGGATGTTATCCTCTCGGTACATGCAGCAGGTGGTGTAGCTAAAAAAAGGATGGCGTTGACTTTGTCGATAGATATGTGTCGTACTATCGAACAAAAGTCAACAAGAAAATGAAAGGCACGGTTCTTCACTCACTCTCTAAGTTGCTTACCAGCGCAAACGACAGGGCAGGAGGGAACTGGAGAAGGGACGAGACAAAGCGCTGAACGACAACATGAGGCTGGAGCGAACGGGCCCTTTCCTGACTTTCCTGACTTCTTCGTTCCAGCCTCAAGTTGTCGTTCAGCGCCCTGTCTCGTCTCTTCTCCTGTCCCCTCCTGCCCTGTCGTTTGCGCTGGTAAGCAACCTTTATGATGTTATACAAACACGCCCAATTCCACTTGCTCTTGAGTTTCATTTCTAATACAGCGGGCCCTTCCCTGACTTCTTTGCTCCAGCCTCATGTTGTCGTTCAGCGCTCTGTCTTATCTCTTCTCCTCCACTCCTGCCCTGTCGTTTGCGCTGGTAAGCAACCTTTATGATGTTATACCAACACGCCCAATCCCACTGACTCTTAAGTTTCATTTCAAATACAAAGGGCCCTTTCCTGACTTCTTCGCTCCAGCCTCAGGTTGTCGTTCAGTGCTCTGTCTCATCTCTTCTCCTGTCCCCTCCTGCCCTGTCGTTTGCGCTGGTAAGCAACCTTTTTGATGTTATACCAACACGCCCGATTCCACTTGCTCTTGAGTTTCATTTCTAATACAATGGGCCCTTCCCTGACTTCTTCGCTCCAGCCTCATGTTGTCGTTCAGCGCTCTGTCTCGTCTCTTCTCCTGTCCCCTCCTGCTCTGTCGTTTGCACTGGTAAGTAACCTTTATGATGTTATACCAACACGCCTATTCCAACTGTCTCTTGAGTTTCATTTCTAATACAAAGGGCCATTTCCTGACTTCTTGGCTCCAGCCTCATGTTGTCGTTCAGCGCTCTGTCTCATCTCTTCTCCTGTCCCCTCCTGCCCTGTCGTTTGCGCTGGTAAGCAACCTTTATGATGTTATACCAACACGCCTATTCCGACTGTCTCTTGAGTTTCATTTCTAATACAAAGGGCCCTCTCCTGACTTCTTCGCTCCAGCCTCATGTTGTCGTTCAGCGCTCTGTCTCGTCTCTTCTTCTGTCCCCTCCTGCTCTGTCGTTTGCGCTGGTAGGCAACCTTTATGATGTTATACCAACACGCCCAATCCCACTGACTCTTAAGTTTAATTTCTAATACAAAGGGCCCTTTCCTGACTTCTTTGCTCCAGCCTCAGGTTGTCGTTCAGCGCTCTGTCTCGTCTCTTCTCCTGTCCCCTCCTGCCCTGTCGTTTGCGCTGGTAAGCAACCTTTATGATGTTATACCAACACGCCCGATTCCACTTGCCCTTGAGTTTCATTTCTAATACAACAGGTCCTTCCCTGACTTCTTCGCTCCAGTCTCATGTTGTCGTTCAGCGCTCTGTCTCGTCTCTTCTCCTGTCCCCTCCTGCCCTGTCGTTTGCGCTGGTAAGCAACCTTTATGATGTTATACCAACACGCCCAATCCCACCGTCTCTTGAGTTTCATTTCTAATACAACGGGCCCTTTCCTGACTTCTTCGCTCCAGCCTCATGTTGTCGTTCAGCGCTCTGTCTCGTTTCTTCTCCTGTCCCCTCCTGCCCTGTCGTTTGCGCTGGTAAGCAACCTTTATGGTGTTATACCAACACGCCCGATTCCACTGTCTCTTGAGTTTCATTTCTAATACAACGGGCCCTTTTCTTACTTCTTCGCTCCAGCCTCATGTTGTCGTTCAGCGCTCTGTCTCGTCTCTTCTCCTGTCCGCACCTGCCCTGTCGTTTGCGCTGGTAAGCAGCCTTTCTGATGTTATACCAACACGCCCAATCCCACTGTCTCTTGAGTTTCATTTCTAATACAACGAACCCTTTCCAAATTTCTTCGCTCCAGCCTCATGTTGCCGTTCAGAGCTCTGTCTCGTCTCTTCTCCTGTCCCCTCTTGACCTGTCGTTTGCGCTCGTAAGCAACCTTTATGATGTTATATTAACACGCCCAATCCCACTGTCTCTTGACTTTCACTTTTAAGACCTTGCCATGGGCAATCATGGATTGAATACCAACGTGACAATCAAGCCATGGGCATACCAAAAAACTTTCCCTGCTTCAGTTCAAGCAAGAAACTGCAGAAACTTTATTCAAGGCAAATTCAACACGCAACAGTAAGAAAAACAAAGACATTCCCCCTACTGACAACTCGAGGCCTGTGCAATTACCGAATATTGACACACGCAATGACCGCAATGACCATTTCCCGGAGTCTTGCAACCTAAAGAATGCGATGCGAGCAGAAATGGTAACTGCAATGGCAAAACAAGGGTGCACCAATTAGAACATGTTCTTCTGTCTTTTTCACGAAAACTGCTTCGTAAATTTCTAAAATGCTGGCACCTAGCCTCCCCATATGTAGACGCCCATTTACAACGTTGACAACTTATGTCCACAAACGTGGGCACTCTTGTATAACTTGAAATAATTAAAAATTTTGTTGTATCTTTGTTATGAACTATGGACAAAAGTTTCAATAAAAGTTTTTAAAAAGATATTGTTTTTTTGTTCCTTATATAGTCGGTAGTTAAGAGGATAAGTGTGTGCTTTAAAATATTGGAACACGTAATCGATTGACAAATAGACAACCTTCTTGCACCTCTTCATTTCCTTCATAAAAACCAACATGGCTTTCACAAAAGTGTTTCGTGTGACACTCAACCAGCTATGTTTGCTAACGACGTTAGCCCCTGCATTGATGCAAATATACCCGTAGACGCGCTCTTTTTAGACTATGAGAAAGCTTTTGACAAAGCTTCTCGGAAACCTTTGTTCTTAAAACTTGCCTTTATGAACACGGCCGATTATTTTTAAGATGGATTTGCAACATTTAACTAACCACCAGCAGATCGTTTGCGTTATAATTATCTTTCTTTTTCTTTACGCTCTGTTATTTCAGGCGCGCCTCAAGGCACTGTTCTGGGATCTTTGCTTTTTCTCATATTTAATAAAGAGTTCCCGCATAGTGCTTCCTCTAACAACTGACTTTTCGCTGATGACTGTGTCATTGATCGCCCATTTAACAACGCGTCCGATGTCCACGAACTTCCATGTGACTTTCATAAAATTGAAATAGGGTGTAAAAAGTGGTTATTATACCTTAATGTAAATAAAGCACAACTAGTCTCCATAGCCAAGAGTACTACCCGTCTCCTGCATAACTCATCAACACCTAAATTTTATGTGTAACCAAATACAAGTATCAAGGTGTCAATTTTTTGTGAATTAACATGTTCTCTTCACATAACGCACATCACTAACAAAGCAAACCGTGTTCCTCGCTGCCTGTGCCGAAACCTTCATCCGCTTATCACAAACTAATCAGACCAAAAGTTGAATACCCGTGTGCTGTTTGGAACTCTCATCAGCGTCACAATACTAAAACAATTGAATCAGTACAAAGCTTGCAGCAAAATTCATCTTTTCAGATTATTCATATTGTTCAAGCCTACCCGAACCTCAATCTCGTGCTAACCTCGCCACCTTTTCGTCACGCCGCTGTGTAGCTCGTGCGACGTCCTCGCAGACACAGACCAAACCTCGGGTCTTTCAAAATATTCACGTCCATTTCTTCAACCCAGGCATCGAACAAAAAATCTCCCGGGGTAAAGAATGCATCTTTTGGCGATGAGTTCCTAGAAGAACACTGTAGACGGTTCTCGCAGGCCCACCAAGCAAACACCAGGACTGGGTGGCGGCTTGTTGTCTGTATGGACACCACGGTGCCGATGCACCGTGCGCGCCCTTAAGATTTATGACATGGGGTAGGGGAAGCAGCAGAGTGTCTCTTGTTGGTTCTGTACGTGTGACTCTGCTGTAGCGCCTGAGCCGGGCCAGGCCTGGCATTCCATCTCGTTCAGTGGCTCCCGGGCTCATTACTGCATTCTGTCCGGATTACCACCGGCGGCGTGAAAGGACGAAGAGGTGGCGGCTGCGGAGAATTGTGCGGAAGACACCGGCTTGCATGTAGGCGTTGAAACGAGATCTCGACATCAGGTACCAAAAACTGGTGCAATTGGGGTGGCAGAAAACATTTCAGCACAGTACTCCGAACTCTGGGCGTTGGGCATTACTGACGGCGTGCTTTTTTTTGAACGTTGGGACTCCTGGTTGCCCGTAATTCACGTGTTACCAGACCGCTCACCCAACTTTGTCTCAAGTTTTAGAGCTTGTATATTAGTTACTTGCTCTACTTTGCTCGGAAGAGGGCTTTCCACTGTCGTGGGCAGCGGGGGAGTCGTCAAAGCTAACACACACCGACTTGCAGGAATGTATGTCGCATCAACAGTGGTAAATGGTTAGGTTTCACGGAGGTGACACAGAGGAGCAGAGTGAGATTCTACGAAAAGGTACCGCAGAACCCCGATCGAAGAGGACTGCGCCATGAATTCGAGATGGTAGAGAGACCGAATGGAAAAGGAGGACGGTGCCTTGAGATCGAGGTGATAAAGAAACCGACTGGAGCAAGCGGACGGTGCCTTGAGATTGAGATGGTAGAGAGACGGAATGCTTAAGAACGATAATGAGGAGATGCTACTCGAATAGACATTTTTTAATATTCACCCTAGAGCAATGAAACTTGAGCTGTTTAAGGAACTTTTTATGCTAATTTTAGAAACATAGTTAGCTTGCTTGCAAGTTGCTTACCTTTACCTGTGCGAAATGACAAAGTGAAAACCTCAACCCTTTTGCCCCCTTTTTTCATCCCTGAACTTCCGTAATTTTTTACCGCTCATAGTTCATTTTGTTTAAAATAAAGCTTAGAATGCTAATAACTAATTAAAAAACACATACAAAACATGTTGTAGGCGTGAAAAGTGATAGACGTTAAAAAGTCCATATTTCAACTACCCTTGTAAGAGCTTACATAGATGTTTTTCATTATACAAAAATATTAAAATTTAAACTAAATAAGTGCATTTGCCCTACATTAGAAAAAACGTGGGCAAAATTTTATGCAGATCTGAGAATTAGCATTGCCCGATAAAGGAGAGACACAATGAAAAAATGGCAAAGTTTGTGTTTTGAGAAAAACAATTTTCAGGTTAAAATTGAGTTTTTATTTGTGAAAGATATCATCAAATTTGATTAAATTTGCACACCAAAAAGAACAATCCTTCCATTAGTGTCCACTGCGACTAAAATCTGCCAGTCACATGAGTTTGTCCCTCTCGGCGTTTTCTTTCCGACTCTTCACAGACAGTTTGCTCACAGACAGGGCCATGAAATGCTTGCCAAGCTTCCACTCCATCTGGCAGAGCCTTGTGCTAACTGCAAGCTATGAAGAAGTTCGACAGAACTGCGAAATCTAAACTAAGTTCAGTATCATGCCATTTTGTGGTCATGTTTGTGCCACATACTTTCATACATAATGGCGATATCGTCCCTGCTAAGTTCTCTCACTGCGAGCGCTCTCGACCACACATGTTCGGTGCTGACGTCATCCATTGCCGCATCCCGAATTTCCCGGCTGACAGATGTGAAGGACTTTCGATGCATTGGTTTTTGCAAGCCAACAACTGCCGCAAATCGGACCAGCTGCTCGTAGCCTATTCCTACAGAGTGCGCCGCACAACTGCTTTCACTTGCGAGGAATCCTTTTTTCAATCCTAACGGAGACAATTACACGAGAAAAGCATTGCTCTGCTGCACTGTTCGACAAGACATGGACCCCGAAAAGAGGCTTCAGAGCACATCTAGATGTGCAGCGGCTAATGGTGATCCCCCATCCGTACCACGTGATAAGCCAGTTGCGGCACTCGAAAAACACGCAGAACCGTGCTTGTTTTTATTATTTCTTTCACCGCATCAGCGAGGGAAACTTGTTGCTTGAAGAGTGAGACTCGACTCTTCGGCTCGTGCGATAAACAATGGCGAGTGGCGGCGCATCATCGACGGCAAAGTGCACGAAGTCTGTCCTCTTTGGACCTTTTAACAGGCCCCCTGTGCTCTTTAAATGCACATTTAAAGCATTTCCAATGAGTCTCGACCTGTGTTTTTTTTTCTTAACAATAGAGGTAAAAATCTGATCCAAACCGACTAAAATAAAAATCGGTAATTTTGAAAAAAAATCTCGGGATTTTTTACGCGCATCTCCCCTTATAGTGCGAATGGAGCAGTGAGAGTCGCTGAGATGATAGCGCAAGTTGTGACGGTATGATGAGGATGAAAAATAGGAGATGAGAGATGAGGAGGCAAGCGATTGAGAAGTTATTAAAGAGGACTAAGCTGGAAATTACTGGAAGAGACAACGAAGGCGACGGTGAGAAAGACAATGAAGACCTTGATGAGTTGGACAATGACCCCATGGAAGAGGCCCTGAGTCCCGGCTTGTACAGCCAACTGCGAGGCCCCGGCAACATGAACCTATCGTGAGACAAACTTCATTTCCCTTACTTAGTTGAGCTTTACGGAAAGAGATTTTCGTGCATTAAGAAACTGCGTGGTTCTACTAATTGATAACCTCATCATTTGTGTCGTGGGGTGTTTCCTTTATATCGGCGTACTTTTGTATTGTTGCATTTACTTTGTTTATGTATCCTGTGTCACACGTCACAAGTGTCTAAATAATGTGTCATAAGTTTGTGCAGCAGAACTGTTGTACGCGGGCAGTACGCCGTTAGCAATTACTAATAAATGAAAAGTATCACTGATTGAGAAAAGGTCACGGCGTTTCTTCCCGGCCCAGGCACGGATCCCTGTGTGTGGAAAGTGGTTTGGGCGCATAGCTAAGAGGGAACTATGAAAAGTGGTAGAGTGGTCTTCCCTATATTTGGTGGTCGGCGGCGCATAGCGGTGACGTCTCAAGTGGTTGAAGCGGTTGGTTTACTGTTGGGCAACGGTAAGAGATTTTACCCTTGTACTAGAGAACGAGAGGCGGGAAAATTAAGGAGCAGGCTACGAATATGACCCACGGAGACGACCCACTGAAATTGAGCACGTGATTGTTAGCAGGCCTGCTTCCATCTTTAACGGGAGGTGATACGGTTCCGGATATTGGGAACTTGTTTGAAAATTTGGAGCAGGTTTGCCGCTTGAGTAGATGGCAGGACAGTAAGCTGATGGGAATAGCGTGATGCAAGATGATAGAAGCGGCGCACGATTTTGCATAGTCGGATGATGGCTTCGCTGCGGCTGCAACTTTTTCTGAGTTGAAATATTTGGCCCTTAAGAGGTTTGAGAAGAAGTCACTTATTTTTAAAATGGAAAGGTTTTTACACGCGAGGCAGAGGGCAGATGAGGAGGTGTGGTCATTTGCGAGTCACTTGCGCATGCTCGGGACCGCCGCCCTGGCGAGCTCCGATAGTCAATATCCGGTGAAAGCTTCACTGCACCACAAAATTCTAGCCGAACAATTGCTGTCACAATTTTCATTTGGCCTGAGGGATCCGGTCTACAGATTTGCATTCTCCGCTACCTGAAAACGTTTGACGAGGCCATAGCAATAGCGGTCAAGAAGGAACAGAATGAGAATGTGTCGCGGAGTCATGCGTTACCAGTTCGATACGTAGAACAAGGATATCCATGAGATGCATAGCCGCCTTGACCACCTCGAAAAACTTGTGGAGAGCTTGACAGTATGCAATAAAGTGAAAATTGGCACAAATTTACATCGTGGCACTCTTATCCCGGCGGGTGCTATAACTGCGACAGCATTGGTCATTTTTGGTGAAAATGCCACCATTACCAGCGACGAACGTGGAATCTGACGGATGGCAGCCGTGTTCATCAAGGCAACAAGATGGTGACAAAATTCGATCTGGAAACCTAGTCGCAACTCCTCACCGTGAAGCGACGCGCAAAGGTCAATAGCAGTTGTAAGCGTTCGCGAAGAAACAAGTTCAGTAAGAACGAGGCACAGTTCATCGTGTGCGAGGGTGGTTAAAGTAATTTCTGTCATCGAGGAGTATGTTCCGCCATTGGGCGAGTGTGTGTTTGTGGGGAACGCTCACAAGGCGATGCCCCTGGGCGAGACAAACGTTACGGAGGTTAATGGGATGGATGCAGACAGTTTGGCTGCTGTTTCTACCTTGAAGGTCCCACAAAGCGTTGAGGCATTACCAGTAGCAGTAGCAGATATGGAGTTAAGAACGGGCTTTCTGAGGATGAAGTTGTCGGCGTCCTGGTCGACACGGTGGTGGTCCCAACGTTGGAAAAAGTAGATGAAGTGTAGGAAGGCCTAGACTGCAACAGGGTGGTTTTTGTGAGGCCAAAGGGGAAGTGCTGTACACTCCATGTACACCGCGCCAATTTTAGGCAGACGCAGTTGTGGCCTTACAGGATATATCTTCACCAACTCTCCACTCCACTGCTGAATTGAGTGTGTGGGAGTTGGAACCATTCAACTAGGGTCCACACTCAAATTCAGGGAAGCGGTCTGCATCCGGGTAGCGCTGAGGGATCGGCTAGGGTCGTAAGTGTCCGCAATGTTGCTTGCCATTTTATGTTCTATGACTTCTGCTCGGTTATTGTGCTTGTTACTTTTCTAAAGACCTTGTGTCGAAGTTTCAGTTTCTGTACATTTTGTTTTGCTTTGACTTGTACACTTGTTTTGTTTTGTTGATTGTGTTTTGGAATGAGGCAGGAAGGTCGGTCGATTATAGTGGTTTTGTTTTGCTAGTGGTATCTGACGTTAGTGAGCGGGTGGAACCACCTAGGTTCGATTAACACCTTGCGATGGGGGAAGAACGTAGTCAGTGAATGTGAGGTTACTGAGATCTCGCCACTTGTCAGAGAGAGCGTGCAAAGAGCGATGCCACTGGGTGAGAGTAAACGGGAGGGTTTAAAGCGACAATATATGTGACTGGCAGCTGTGGCCCAAGTTAGGTAGGTTATGAGAGGTGGTTCGTCGAGATACATTTATGGGCGCTGCGAAACAGGTGATGAGACGAGACGAGTAGAGATAGTGGAGGGGCTATGGTGTTTTTCCTTACACAATAGTGTCGTGCCTCGATAGGAGGTGATGAGTTGTGCCATATTGGAAGAGCTGGAACAGCCAGGGCATCGACGAGGTGAGGTGAAAGTTCGAATTTAAAAGGGTCAAGGCGTCTCCCCACACAAAAATGTCGTGCCTCCTGAGAAGGCACTGAGCGTTGTGATTGGTGTTTAGGTACAACGACCAATGTCGCAGTAGCATCCAACAGCGGGTACGCTGCTTTATCAGTCTATTCGAACGCGCAATTTACCTTGAAGGTTCCTTTCTCTCCCCGACGGGTGCAGCAGAGGCTGAGCAGAGGTGATACGCAAGTGTAATTCAGTGTTGTTGCCCGTATGACCTATGTCTTTCCCCCCGTTCAGCCTTTCTTTTAGTTTGAGATATTCGAAAAGTTTTTTTGCACGTGTAGTGAGAAAATGTATTGAATTGTGTATATCCTAAGTTCGATTGTGCTGAAAGTGGACACTGCAAACGAAGTGTGTGATGTGCCCACAAGATAGTGAACCTTCAGCAGATCTGACTCAATGCGCCCATCACCCTCCGACATATGCGGAACAATTACCATTGTGCATTTTATCTAAGCGTCATCTACGAGTTTCCTCTGCGGCAAGCAGCCTTTTAAGTGTGCTGTCACAAACGAGTGCTCCGAAAAAGCGCGCGCCGCCGAGTTCTAGCAACAGTGATGGTGTCGGGCGCCAGTGGGGTGCCTCGGGATTGGCGCTAGAAAAGAAAAAAAACAAGCATCCAAAGACTCCCTGGGCCCACCGTCTCCCATTGGAAGCGTAGTTTTGCCGACCGGTCGCCGAGCAAGCCACGAAAAGATCTCGAAGGAAAGGGGCGTGATGATGTACTGTTGTATCACGTGTGGCAGACGGCTCTCGAAACGTCTCGCCCTTTCCCCAGCCTTCACTGTGCATCGCGCCGACGAAACAATTAGCATTTTCTGGAATCAAGCGCGAAAGGTATTTAAGCGAGCACCGGCGAATGGAGATCAGGAGACAAAGACAGTTTACGCCAGCATGCGTAGGCAGGAGAAGAAGGAAGTGTGCGCCTGTGTGCGTAGGGTCCATCCGCCTTGTCGGCGAAGGTTTTGCCCTTAGTGACAAAGCAGGAAATGAAGAAAGTTTTGCGCAAGTGTATGACGGGCCATTCCACCGTGTCGGTGAAAGCTTTTGTCGTCGGTGACAAAGCAGGTAATGAAGAGGGTTTTCACCTGAAGGGTGAAAGCTGGTGCTACCACCAGAAGAAGAGTGTGTCTACCGCTAGAGAGCGAAGATGCATCCTGCAATCGCAACGCGTGGATAGCCGACATGTTACAGGCGAGGTAGGTTGGTGCTTGGAGAGCGGCCAATTGAAGACGCGAGGTTTCCTGGAAGAGAAACATCGGGGGCAGCAGATTGACAACAGCGCTGGACTTTGAGTGAGTGATTCTCGGAAGAGTATCATACAGACTTTGTTCCAAGGACTTCAGTCTGAATAAGTTTTCGAACTCTTTAGTCTTTAAGTGTTTTGGTTGTTCGATGCGTGTGATTGCGTTGTAGAGCGTATTGTTGTTTGTGTCCCTTGTTTCGAGTGTGTTTGATTGTACTGTGTAGTACGTTTTTTGATTGGCGACATATCGTATTCAACTATTGTCGAGTGTGCATATTCGTGTATTGTTGGATCTGCCATATTTGAGAATATAATTTTGTTTTGTTTAAGAATTCTCGGCTCTGACTCGTTCTTTAGACCACAGCCGGCGTCTGTTGGCACGCCAAACAAGACCACTTCTAAATTGTCCACGCTTTCGTGGTGCAGTTCGGGGGGTCAATACTTCGGCCCTTGGAATAAGCCCGGCGATTGCCTCCCTAATTAACAAGACCTGTGACAGTTGTGCGTGGTTCACATGCGGTGGAATCAAACTGCTTCGTGGTAGGTGATAGAAAGACAATTACAGATTGGTTCATTTCGGCGATGCGCTGTCGCCTGGACTGAATCACAAGTGTACTGTGTTCACATGCCTCATTTCTATGACTGCCGCAATGTCTCAATGTCGCTGCGCCACTCGAAGACACTATGCGCCCGAATTTCCCGTGTTTGAATTTCCCCGCTGGAAAAATTTTCTGCAAGAATAAGATTGTGACGTCTCCGCAAACACGCACTGAGCTCCGGGCCTTTCAAGGTGTTTACGTCTATTTCTGCAACCCAGACACCGAAAAAAGAAAACTCCCAAGGTAACAGATGCGCCTTTTGTTGTAGAGTTCCTGGAATAATTCTGTCGATGGTTCTCGCGGGCCCACCGCGCAAACACCAGGACCGGTTGGCAGCGTGTTGTCTATATGGACACTATGTTAGCGATGCACCATGGGTGCCCTTGAGATTTATGGCCTGAGGGGGGGGAGGCAGAGCGCCTCTTCTTGGTTCCATACGTTGTTGCGTTTGGCGGGCCACTCTTTTGCCGCGGCCGCCAGAACGGAAGAAAGGCAGCCGCCTCCTTTTGTGGAGATAAGGAGCAGCGCCGAGACGCCCCGCTGTTTCTGCGTACTGGGCGCTGCGTGGGTGAAATTACTCTACGGCGCACCGCTGCCCTTTGGGTCCACGCAGAGATGCAACACGTGGCGTCCTCCTGCACGGGTAAAAGCCACAATGCCGAGCTTCCGCCGATTACAGACGTCGGACCATCACGCTGTGCGTCTCTGACTTATCAGCCGCAGACGCTCAAATCAGCACCAGATTTCCAGGCATGGCCCCTCGGAGGTGCCTAGACCGCGACTGCTGTTCGATGGTGATGATGATACATATTTATTAACGAAAAAAAGAAAAAAATTGCAGCGTATCTACGGAGTGAATGATGGAGAGTGGGGCAAAGCATTCGTCCGTCCATTTGTTCGTGCTTCCGTCTGTCAATGCGTCCGTCTGTGTGACCGTGCATGCGTCCATCCACCCGTCCGTGCGTGCGTCTGATCGTGCGTGCGTCCCTGCGTTAGTTCATGCATTCGCCCCTGTGTCCGTTCATGCGTTCATCCATGCGTCTGTCTGTGTGTCCGTTCGTCCATCTATTGAACACTCCAAGTACCAACATCTCGCAACTTATCATCATATACTCCCTATATAGAAGCACCGCCATCCAGCGGGCATTCCAAGGACTAAACGAGAGATGGTACACGAACACTTTCTTACGGCTTGCGCTTCGGGTCTATTTCCCACCTTTAACCACCTCGAGTTCATGGTATATACTAGTTCACTGTATTTATGGCACTGCGGCCCAACACTCGCTAAACATTTCTAAAACCAAGGAGGTTATGCCCAGCAAGTATAACGTAGCAACCTTTTCCTGTCAGATAGTGCTCAATGTACATGCCAATGGCTGCTAATGGGAAATGAGAGACAGGAGAATTCGGCTTTTACTCTCTTACGGCTTGCACTTCGTATCAACTTGCCACCTTTAACCACCTCGAGTTCATGGTATATACTAGTTCACTGTATTCATGGCACTGTGGCCCAATGCTCGCTAACCCTTTCTAAAACCAAGGAGGTTACGCCCAGCGAGTATAACGTAGCAATCTTGCCTTGTCAGATAGTGCTCACTGTACATGCCGACAGCTGCTAATGGGGAATGAGAGACAGGAGCATCCGGCTTTTAGGTAACGCGCACGCCGTGAACTTTTTGTTGCTCAAGGAAACACAGGCGAAATAGCCCACCGGCACCACCTTGCAGGTCAAAATTTAACAGTGGTTACTCACTACGACTACGACCATGACTACGAGGGACGAACGGGTGCCGCGTTAAGAAACTTCGCCCCATAAAAGGGAGGGGGATTGTCAAGGATGGTTTCTCCATCCCAGGACAACAGTGGCTGCTGCAGCTTGACCGGCTTCATCCAGGAGACCCCTTTGGGCCTTCAGGTCAAGTTAGGCGAGGACGGCTTTCCGAGGCTCCCCAAGTAGCGTATCGGAGGTGACTGTACCTTCATAGGCTTGTTCAGACAGTCCCATGTGAGATGTTGCAACGTCGGTCGTGACTCGCACCACGGACATTGGTTTACATATGCATTGGGGTTTATGTGGTGCCACCTTTTCAAAAGTAGATAAGTGTTAACCTGAATTTTTCTTAGCTGGTGAGCTTCGTCAATATCAAACGATTTGTGCGTTGGGGCATACCACTGTCTTGTCTTCCGTTGATGCTCGAGTATATCGCGTGCAGTGCATGGTTCGTACTGATTATCACTGTCGTTGCTCACTTGATTGCTCAAACCACGAGGGAAACTGTGCGCCAGCGCGTTACTCGAGATACTGTCGTGGCCTGGGCACACAATTATAGCATGATCCTGTATCAGTCTATGAGCCAGTATTATAAAGGGAAAATTCGGTAGTGCACCACGGAGAAACATTCTTTAGTCTTCTTGGGAATCAGACAAGACTAATGCGGAGGTGTTCTCTGCCTCTTTAGTTCGAATAGCTAGGGCCATCGCCACTGCCTCCGCCATCGCTGTGCAGGCTGTTTTTATTGATGCTGCCGTTCGACGAAGCATGGGTGGTCGGCGCAAGCAGCGAGATGACTGACTTGTTTCACCCCGCTCGCTGAAAGCAAGATTTGCCGGAGGAGGCAACATTGTCGGGACCATGCAAGTGCTTGATTTGTGTATGTGTGTTTGCTAGGGCTGGTGTCGGCATAATGACACTCATGTGTGCTGCGGGACATGTTATTGGACGGTGTTTTATGGACCTATTCCTCTCTCTTGGGATCTGGGGAAATCAGACGGTATTTAATGAGCTCTCGCGCGCTGCTTTGTGTGGTTGACGGAGCTTGTTCAATAGACAGCTTTTTGAATTGTAGAGCTTTCAATGCAGAGCTTCGGGCCAGAGAGCCCGTGCCATGTAAATAATGTAATAAGCGCTCTCTACGAAGTTCGACCTCCTCCTGCCTCGACATCTTGATCCCGGATCTCCGGTGCCGCAAACCCCGGTTGCAACAACTGGATGGCAGCGGTGAGATGAGACTCGGCGACGGAGAGCGACATAGACCAGAGGTCAGCCGAAAGCCCTTGACCTGAAATTCGGCGGTATCGACGCAACATACCACGACCAAACATATTCGAGTGAGTGCCTGACTTTGTGCTTGAGATGTATCGAGTCTTTTAGCCTAGACCCGTTAAAAAATAGATATAACGAACAACTGCCCAGCCCTTTGGTTGTTATTTGAGTACAGAGCAGCACTTGATGATTATCTGAGCAACAAGATTAAGCAGGAAGCGTAGGTAATTCACTAGCCACGTTAGTTTTGTGAGATTTGTAAGGATACGTTGCGGGGAAAGTTTCGGTACGTTGAAGAGGAGAGGAGAGAAAAAGAAATAGAAAAAGTGTAGAGGGGGGGTATGGACACGTAGTGCTACTCGTGTGCTTATGCTTTCGGTCTCTGCTGTGGGATTCACCAGGCTTCAATTTTTCCAGATCCTGGATGAAAACACTGGTGCGTTTGTGTTTTTGCACAAATGAGCCAAAGCAAAGTAGTCGCTATGGACCTGATGAGATTGACGAGAGATAACCTGCTAAACCTGTGTTGGGATGTTGACCTAGAATTTGTGGATGATATGCCTGCATCTAAACTCCGTGAGGTAATTGTCGAAAGTAAAAGTAACACTACCGATATTGAGTACTTTTAAAATATGTAGTTATTGGAACAGGAATGAATAGAGAAACAGATAATAAAAAAGGAAGAGTACAGGATGGCGAAGCAAGAAATTTCTAAAGAGGAGAAAAGGTTGAAATGCGCGTGTAAAAGACTAGAACGCAGGTTATATGCAAAGCAGGGGAAGGGTCAATCAGTGCAGGTAGCACACCAGAAGTGCGAAGAACACTCCAGTGCGGTGCAAATTGGAGCCGCACCGAAAGATAGCACCTACCAGGGTAGCGGTAGGTTCACAAATGAACCGAGGTTGACAGCTGCAAAATAAGCTGCGTTTAGAGGAGAGATCACCGAAGGCGAGAATAAATGCGGCGAGGTGCTGTGTCAGAGGAATTCTAGTAAAACAGCTAAGACAGCTTTAGACAACCTGGCGCAGACACAAAGTGAGGGTGTCCCGATGTGGAATCTTGCCCGCGAAGTCCAAGGAAATTTCGACCCACTAGACATGAACACCAGTGTCGGGCAAGCAGAGTGTACGGAAGTTGTGCAGAGTGGAGTAGTTGTAAACATCTCCCAGGCATGTGAGCTGGATTCACGAGAGGCTATCGCCACGGTGGATCCTGCATGCGGTGTCCAAGAGGATTTCGACGCGCTAACCAGGAACACCGGGGTGAATTCAGAAGATGGATCGATAGCAGATAATGCTGAGTACCATGCAGTTGTGAGCAGCTCCCTGAAGTGCAAGCTAGCTTCTTCGGAAGAAAAAAGCTGCAGTAGTACGAGACGCGTTAAGCTTTCCGCCCGTCTAGAGAGTAAGAAAGATGTTTTGTGGGCAAATCATTTAGACTGCGCGGCAAGACAGCTAAAAAAACCAGCGAGAGTGCTGTAGAGCAAGAGGTGCGAGAAGCAGACTCAGAGAGGCCCCTTAAGAAGAAGCGTAGACGGAAGAGGCCTCGTAAAGGCAGGAAAGTGACAGAGAGCACCCGCTTGAAGAAAGGCAGTAAACGTTCAATTGTAGTATTCCGAATGAGGCGTTTGTCGTTGGCGACGAAGTTGCTTTGCATTTGTCCGAGCCACCGGAAGAAACGAAAAACAAAAGTGCGCTGGGCGATCATGCAAACAGAAGGGAAGGTCATAGTAAGCAGAATGGGGTCCTTGTCATCCGCGCTCAAATTGGTGTGCATGCGTTCGAGCTGCCCATTGAAAAGAAAAAAAAAAGGGGCGCGTAGGGAGAAAATGCAGACAGAAGGAAGCGGGCAGTCAACCTTCCGTAGTTCTATCCATGGCACGTTTGATGAGACATGGGAGTGCAAGGTTGCTGACTCGAAAGGAGTAACTAAGCGAGGGAACAAAGCAAGTCGCCAGCGATGAGCTTAGCGGGGCTTATAGGCAAAGCGAATGGGTTTCATCATTTTTACGTTCCCCGTTTTTCAGAAAAGGCCCACAGAGCTCGACCACCACCCCTTCGTCTAAAATATTAAGTAAAAGTCATAAGCATTTGAAAATGATAACCACCAGACTGGTTTATTTTGTTTTGAAAATTTTTTTACTGTTTAAGTTGACTTTGCTTTTTGAAAACGTTTTGTAAATATCTCGGCTACAAAAGCGTGTAGGGGAATGATTTCACGTTGTGTTTATTTCTTAAGCAGTGTATGTTTTGCTTTTAAAAGTAGGTGCTGTGCGGTGGCATAACGGCATTCCTAGGAGAATTTGTCGAGTAAGAGCAACGCTAGAAATAAATTTTGAGTGAGCGAGGAGACTCAAGGATATTTCTTGTGAGTTTCTAAGGATTCATGCGAAACATTTTTATTAATATTTTTTGTTTTGATCTCATGTGTCTGGTGCGGACGTAAAGAAAGTGAGTTTGTTAGTTCGGGCGTTATTGTGTAGCTTTTATGAAGTGGTAACCGAGAGGGAAAGTTAATTAGTAGTTCAACCACGCAGTGGCACTATGACGTGCATTTGCAGACGTATAATGTGGATGTTCCTTATGCAGAAGCAGCACGACAGTCATTATTTTGTTAGCTCAAAGGAAACTGAAGGATAGCTTTGGCGGCACAAAATTTTGGGGAATAAAAGATAACGCCAAGCAAAATGCTTTAATTTTAGAGTATAAGGCCTGGTAGGTTACAGTGGATTATTAACACCGGCACACGAGTATGCCAGGGATAGCGCATCGATTGGATGTTGAGCTTCGTAAAAGCAGTTCAGGGAAAATTTGTTGGCGTGTTGGAATTGAGAGCTTGAGGAAAAGCTCAGAGAAACGCTTCGATTGCTGCTTTGTGTTTAAATATAATAATTAAGAAATGTGTGTTTTTGAATATTTTCAGACTCGATGTGCCTCAAGTGCGAACAGGGTGCTCTCCCGTGTTTGTGGTTGTGTGTGTATGTAATCCCAGGTAGAAAAGGCCCATGGATGACTGAAGATTGCCGTATTGCGTTATCGGCAGTGGCCTGGATGGCGCCACCAAACAATGACACTTCGGGCAACCTTTACTGCTGGTCACCCTTAAGTCGCTAGTTTCCCGCCAGTGTACGAGCTCTTGCGTTTGGCGGGCCACCCTTTTGCCGCGGCCACCAGAACGGAAGAAAGGCAGCCACCTCATTTTGTGGAAATAAAGAGCAGCACCAAGACGCCCTGCTGTTTCCATGTACTGGGCGCTGCGTGGCTAAAATTACTCTACGCAGCACCGCTGTGTTTCGGGTTCACGCAGAGATGTTACACGTGGCGTCTTCGTGGCCCAATAAAAGCCACATAGCCGAGCTTCTACCGATTACGGACGTCGGACCACCACGCTGTGCATCTATGACTGATGAGCCGCCGACGTTCAAATCAGCACGAGATTTTCAGGCATGGTTTCTCGGAGGTGCCAAGACAGCGACTGCCGTTCGACAAAGCAGTAGTGGTCGGCCCGAGCGGCGAGATGACAAACTCGTTTCACCCCGCTCAAGCAAGATTTGCCGAAGGAGGCAGCATCGCCGGGACCATACACGTGTTTGGTTTGTGTATGTGTGTTTGCCGGGGGCAGTACGGGCATAATGACACTCCTGTGTGCTGCGGGACATGTTATTGGATAGTGCTGTATGGCCCTGTTCCCTTATCTAGGTATCTCGGGAAATGAGACGGTATTTAATCAGCTCTCATGGGCTGCTTTGTGTAGTTCACAGATCTTGGTTAATAGACAGCCTTTTTCAATGTAGTGCTTTCAGTGTAGAGCTTCGAGCAAGAGAGCCCGTTCCATGTACATAATGTAAATAAACCCTCTCTACGAAGTTCAACCTCCTCCTGCCTCGACAATGTGATCCCGGATCTCTGGTGCCGCAAACCCCAGTCGCAACAACTTGCGACTCTACTGTAGCAGCGGCTGTGCCTGGCCCGGCCTGATATTCTGTCACCTTCCGCGGTTCCCGAACGCATTACTGCGTTCTGTCCGGATGACCACTTGTGGCACTGAAAGACGAAGAGGCAGCGGCTGTGGAGAATTTTACGTGAAACACAGGGTTGCAAAGAGGCGTCGAAACTCAATCTGGACTTCGGATACTAGAAACTGGGGCAATTGCGAGGCCGTAATTGTTTCGGTACAGCACTCCAAACTCCGGGCTTCAGCCATTACAGACGGCGCACTCTGTCTGTATGTTGTAACTGCTGGTCTCCCACAATTCACGTGTCAGTGGACAGCTCGCCCATCTCTGTCTCTTAATTTGGAGTTTGTACATTGTTACATGCTCTACTTTGCTTGGGAAAGGGCTTTCCACTGCCGTGGGCTGTGGGGGCAATCGTCGAAGCTGACACACACCGACTGACAGAAATATATGTTGCATCAACAGTCGCAATCAGTTAGGTGCCATTGAGGTACCACGAAGGGGTGGAGTCAGGTCCTACGAAAAGGGACCGCGGAACCGCGATTGAAGAGAATGGTACCACAAGATCAAGTTGGTAGAGAGACCGAATGGAAAAAGAGGACGGTGACTTGAGTTCGAGATGGTAAAAAACGAATGGAAAAGGAGACGGTGTGATGAGATCGAGATGGTAGAGAGACAGAATGGAAAATGAAGATAACACTGTGCGCAGAGATAGCAATGAGCGTCGATGGGATGATAGCGGAGGTAGTTACGTTATGATGAAGAAGTAAATTTAGGGATGGGAGACGAGGAGATGAGCGATCGAGGTGTTATGAAAGAGGACTAAGATGGAAATTACTGAAAGAGACAACGAAGGCGACGATGATGAAGACGACGAAGACCTTGACGAGTTGGACAGTGACCCCATGGATGAAGCCCTGAGCCCTGACTCGTAAAGCCAACTGCGAGGCCCCGACAGCATGAACCGTTCGTGAGACGAACTTTATTTCCGTTGAACGAACTTTGCGGAAAGAGAGTCGGCGGATTGAAACATTGCGTTGTTTTAATAATTGATAATTATTGAGTTGTGCCGTCGCGTGGTTTCTTTATATTGGCGTACTCTTATATTGCTGTAGTTACTTTGCCAATGTATTCTGCTTCACATGTCAAGAGTGTCTAATTCATGTTTCATAATTTTGGGCAGCAGAACTGTTTCTATGCGGGTAGTGTGCGCGTACGCCGTTTGCATTTAGTAATAAATGGAAAGCATCAGTAATTTAAAAAAGGTCGTAGCGTCTCTTATTTTTCGGCCCCTGCACAAATCCCTCTGTGGGGAAAGTGGTTGACACGCATAGCCTAGAAGGAACGGAGAAAAAGCATTGAGCTTCCCTCTTTTTCGCGGTCGACGGCATATAGCGGGGACGTCTTACTCATCTGTGGCTGTTTTTCAAGTTATATCATGGATTACCTCTCAATTAAGTCATAAAGCCAGCGCATCATTATTCAGACCGCATCATTCACGGGAAAGATGTTCACCCGCCAAGTGCTCACAACACTGCGCACCTTTTATACTTTCTTGTCAAGACCACACAAGATTGGAATGACCTTCCTTGTCACATTGTGCACACTCCAGTACCTTAAAGTTTGAAGCAGTGATCGAGCATCTACCCCTTTAATATCTTTGTAACAGGCCACCTCTCAAGTAAAATCCCTTCATTATATCAATTATTATGGCTCCACAGCGGTATGTCGCATTCTTTTATTTTAAGCGAGTGCTCCAACGAGATGCCGAAATTTTTTTCCATTATTTGGGTGATATACTAGAGTATTTGCAGTTCTTAATCACGTATTTAAGGCAGAAAAGTACCGTACTTAGACAATTATAACACAGCCATAATAGAGGTAGATGGGCAACTATTCATTGCGTCCCGAAAAATTGCAGAAAGTCGTATTTTCATCTGTGAACTGTTCAACAATATAAATTGGAGGGGTCCAGCAAAGACCGCAGCCTTCATCATTGTAGCGATGAAAGGCGCGACTCAACAGGACATTCAACGAAATACTTCACCTATACCATCATCGACGCCGACACTTCAAGAGCCTTCACTTCTCGCAGGTGCAAGTAGATGATGTGAAAAAAAATAACTGTCTATACGAATATTCCCAACTGAGTTGTCAGCTAGCCTGCCGAACTAGATACATCATTTGAACAAATCTTATGTGTGTGTCACCTTTTAGTCACCAGACCCAAGAACACGTCAACATATGAAAACGGCAGGCTTCATTGGCGGGCTCAGTGCGGTACGAATAAAACAGCTCACAGTTGCCGCCATTACCACAGACCGCTATGTGGAAACCAGAAAATGTGTTCGGGAGCGTTACAGTTGCCTGGAGCATGAGTTGGATACCGGTACGTTGTAAAAGGTTCGCACTAGCGGATAACGATTTCATAAACTTCATTCTTGTCTATGGTAGAGAAAAGAGACCTCTGAGTATGTCATAGTACAACATAAATTTATTGTTGACATAAAGTTAACATGAGGCATAGTTTTTCATACATTTCGCCTGACAAAAGTTGAGTGGTGTATTGGAAAGTAAACGTTAGTACAGTATGCCCTGCAGTTCACTTTATATAAGCGCTCTTGACGGACATTTATTCTAAGCAGACATGTTCGTTTTGAGAAGCAAGCGTACACTTTCAGGAGTTCGAAAGAAAGCAGAAGATCTAGCTAAGTAATCGGGCTGCAACCTTCTACAAAGGTATAGACAGGCAATATGTGACTTCAGTGTTTGCTTGACGAAAGGGGACGCAGCTCTTCAACTCAGCATCTAGAAGAGTAAGTACTGAGTTTTTCGGGGCGTTGTGAAAGAGATGTGCTGTTCTCCTCTGTGATGAGCATTTAGGAAAGTCGGTAATTTATTGTCAGTGCTTGTTCGCGTAAGCTTCCATTTTGTTTCTTCCTGTTTTCCACACAATTGAAATTTCCTTCAATTTTATCCTCCAAAACTACTGTACAAAGAAAAACCATGCAGTTGCGTTGTGGTAAGCGCCGGAGCCGCGTGCCCTATAGGCAACTAGCGCTGGAGTTCCCACGACCACCCTGGCGGTGAGGGTGCGCACTTCTCAGCTGCTCCTGCAGATGAGACTGGCGGCTTGTAAAGGTGGTAACGGTGCACATCGCCGTAAAAAAAACCTACAAGGCGCTGGTGGTGCTGCTGCGTATTCAAGTGCTAAAATATAGTGGTCAGGCGAGAAAAATTCTGCTTCACTCTCCTGTCTAGTGCTGTCGGCTTCTTTCTAAACCAAATGACACGTGTCTAATATAATTATTTGATAGAGACGACTGCCGCGAGTGGAAACCAGGGCCAAACAGTGGAGTTTAAACGGTGTTTTTCCGGAAATAAATAAAGCGTATTATGCAACATACGGCATATGTAAACTTCTTTCTTTATCTGGCTCGCGGAGCGTTGTGTCGTGCACTTCAATACTAACAAAGTTTCCGTGCGTACATCCATCTGACCACCACCAGACAACTCCATCTCATCCGACCACGTAAAGGGAAATGACGCGTTAAGCAGGTAGGCTTTTTTGTGAACAGTTGCATGTAAATAAAAGCTGCCTTGTCCGAGACTTGCGCGGGGCCACGTTTACCTACGCCTCTGAGCTGTTGTAAAAGATAGTTTCGCGTTGAACACTCGATGTTGAGATGCCTTTGCTTAACTTTATTTGTGCAAAATACGGGGTTCTTGTTACGAACAATCCAGCGCACAACTCGAAGCTTAGCTCTCTGGAGTCAGCAGATGCGGTAAGCTTTTTCTTTACTGTCTGCCGTGGCTGAGTAACATCAAATTTTATGCCTTGCTAGAAAAGTATCAACCGTCTTCGACTTTTATGCGTTGTTTACTTCGCCTAAAACACAGTTTCAGTTTTTTCCGCTTGCCTGTGTCGGCCTTAAATGAAGGTGTCTGTTCAAGATCGATTATTGCTAGGCTTTCATGTGCCAAACAAGGTATAATTTTGATGTATGCTGTAGTGTGCGTATCACAATTGTGACCACTTGTGGTTCTCTAATGCGCACTTATATCTGTGTTCATGGGTGTTCCTTTTATATTTCACCCCAATCTAAAAGCGGCTGCCATGGTCGCCAATCAATCAAGAGGCCTCAAGAATAGCAGTGCCACACCACACTTGCTATGCTACCACTGTTGTTAGCTTGATCAACTTCCCTGTGCATACATACCGTGGATAGGTTGAACAAACCTTGCGAGAAAAAAATGATGCAGCTACCACTTACTGGGCTTTTGTACTATTTTGTTTTACTGCAGAGGTTAGCAGCGTGGTATCGCCGCAGTGCAATCTTATCAAGGGAGGCATGCCAGTGAGAACTAGCAATACCCCAAAACCCAGTACGCAACAAGAAAATGAGGATAAGGGAGCTGCCAACACGGCCCAGCACTGTCCTTTCGATACGATATGCAGAGACGCAGTCCGCTTTTCAGGGCTTCTTTCTGTTTTTAGTGAGTTTTATTTGCGAATAACTTTCAGCCAAAGTTATTTTTCTAAACCGCACCACAGTATTACTAGCACAATAAATTTGCGAGTTGTTCTTTCCAAAATGACGCATGGCAGTGGCGCGCGCACGTGATCTCTGAGGGGTGCACTGCGGCCGGTTGGCTGAGAGCGAGCAGATGAGTTGGGCCACGACTCTCCGCCAGGTGCTCTATTTAGGCGTGCCATCTATCCAGCGCTGGTCTCCAATTTGTTGTAATCAACCTCATAGACTCCAAATGGCATGTTTTTATTGTACTACAAGATGGTTGGTACCTGTAAGGGGTATGCACTCACTGTATGACACAAAAACGCTTCGGCTATGGTGCAAGAATTTCGTTAAACACACATCTGCAGTTTTTTCGCAGAAAAGTGCTCCTGCTGAAGTACTGAAAAACACTTTGTGCTACTCATTTCTCCTGAAGCTTTTTCTATACTTTAATTGAATCTTTGCAGTAACACGATTTTCTTGCAACTTGTATGACATGCTGTAAAAAGTAAACATAAAAAGTTATCCATAGGAAGTCCAGTTCCTTTGTACAATGTAAAAAAATAAGGACCCTCCTTCACAGAGAATGCTGAAGATATAGCGGTGCCGAGCAATTCCGTGAGCAAAAATACAACTAGCTTCTTAAGACGTAGCCTCTTCCCGGAAGTCATGCTTCAGCACAGTTACCACAGAACCCGCCACTCTAATAAGGCGACAGATATTATTCCTTGATCAAAATACGACAATTTCCTTCAAAAAAAGTGTTCTTATGTATTCTATACGTTATCTCAACTAATACAAAAATGTTTGTGTCAATCCACAAAACAGCCTGCTGTATTGTTCTGCACAACAGTCTGCTGTATTTTTCCACACAACACTATGCCGCACCACAGCTGTGCCTTGCAGCCTGCTTGCAAAATATAGCAAAGGAGGATTTCCTTTATGTTCTGCGTGCTTGTGAATGTGAGTTATTTGTAATGTTTGTCGGAGAGTTTTGTCGCCTGGACACGCAGTTAATTCAGTTTATGGGCACACCTTCATTTGCAAGTGAACACAGGGTTCATAAAATGATTACAATGTACTATATGTTTTGCACAGGTAGCATGATTTTTGGAATGAATGCAGTCATTCATAGATAGCTCCCTAAAGTTCCTGTTTGTTGTGTACAAAACACCAAATTGAACAGGAGTCCGGTTGAACTGAACTGTACACAAAGAACACAAGGATGGAGTTTGCAGCAAAGGCACAAAGAGCACATGACATGTTTCTAAAGCTGATTGCGGCACTTAAATGATGAAGATGGGACAGGCCGAACATACGCAACCCTGTCCCATTCTTGTAATTTGAAGTGCTACGCGGAGCTTTATGAAAATGTTACACCAACAAGGCCGAAAATTTACCAGTGCTAGGTTCACATTATATCCTCCCTTTCCCCATTTCGCAGATTTCTTTCTGTTGAGCCAGCCTGCACATTCAATGATGTTCCAAACAATGTGTGAATTAATGAGTGTAAAGAGTTTACTTGGACTTGCAGCTAATAAAGGTGCATAGAAGTGTTCCCCCCAAAGCAGATGGCAGTTGCAGCATATGTTGGCAGCAAGTTAGTGAAGGGTGACCAGTTCTTTAGCAATATTCATCCTCGCGAACATGTTGTTCTTGGAAGTTAATGGTTGGCAACAAATAAACCAATATTCCAAGTCCTCCCCCCTTCCTATCTGTCTCTAAGCCACTTTCAAGCACTCTTTATATAGGAGCTACGCCTTGTTGTCCAGCAGTTAAACTCAGTCTTGGAACAAGCTGCACTGGTGGCCATAACAGCATCCCCCCTTTCCAGCCTTTGAACCTCTGAACTCTTTCTGCCAGTTTTGCCAATATGAGTGGCGCTGCAATACCCCAGTGTACTTTTTAAAAGACCTTCCTCCGATCATGCGCAGGTGTGCGGTCCGTGAACGTATATCTCAAGGTATACCGAAAATCACTGAAGATATGAGTGAGGTCATCGGTAAAGTATAAAGTAAATATTTTGATGCAACTTCCATGGACAACACAAATAAAAAATGGTCAACTAAACCTAAAGAACGTAATGAGGATGTTGCTTAAGTTTTCCATGCAACATGTTCTGACACAGAGCTTGTTGAACACTGCTGAGTGACAAGACATAGCTGCAGCCTGAACAATTTGACTATGCCACCTCGTGTGCAAAGGCAAGAAAACAAAAAGCTTCTGGAGTCGCGGTCCTTACCTCACCGTGTATGAGCTTCCAACAACCCCGGTCTTCCCTGTATATATGTTTACAAGAATATTGTGACCAGTGCACCCTTTGAACTTTGCACACTTATTGCCAGTATATACTTAGAACGCTACCTGCATAGATGGCAAAGCTTTCATGTCATTTTGTAATTTTTGTTGTGCAAGGTCAGAGTAAACAATTTACAACTAAGCCACAAATCCAGAGCGTATGTGGGCTAGTTTGTGTGTATGCACTGTGTTGCGTTATCTTGCAGATGTGTGAGTCATACCTTCTGCAGCACGCCAAATGAACAAAGAAATGCACTACTACATGCTTCTTTGAGCACAACTTTGGCAGACGTATTCAGAGACATAGTTGTAAAAAGTGTTAAATGCCCGCTTACGAAACTGTTTGCATGACCCATGAACAGCTCCACTTGGCTCCTTTCTGTATGTCTGAAAAAGAAGTACAAAAAGCTATTGTAGCAGCAGCAATGTTCAGAGTTTAAACCGCTGTGGTATCTACTACATACATTACCTCTGCAGACGGTATTTCTGGACAAGAACAGATCACATGCAGAACAAGCAGCATGATGCTATGAAGACATATTGCTGTTGTTGACAAGAACTTAACGTTAAGCACACTATATTCTAACTGCAAAAGAATTCATAAACTGGCATTACAAACTTCGTTTAATACGTGCGATGGTTGGCTGTTACAATTTATTTAACTACTTACACTATGGAGAGTTTTGTGGGGGGGGGACAAAATAATTTTGCATTACATTATGAAATATTACACAAGACAAACCTTATTGTAGACCACTGCAGAGGCCTACGTGTGGCAGGGAACATAAAGTAACGGCACCTGGGAGTCTCCCTCTACAGGTGCTGTGAGATAAAAGGATCAGGACTTCGTTGTCGTCTCCGTAGCCTCCACCCATCCAGCACTCTGTCACTGCGCGTGACGGAGTGCTAGATGAGTACACGTCGCCTTATTGATAACATCATGGTAGAGGTATTAGCCTGATGAATACAATAAATAATGAATCAACACAAATGGTTAGCAATAAATTAAGAAGCAAGGATTGCATATGTAGATTTTTAGAATCCTATAAACACTACATGACAGTTCTACATCTCATTACGGCAGTTGCTAACATGAAGATGGGGGCTTGAATGAGTGTCATATCGCCAAATTAAGTGTGTTGTTCGAGCCGATGTTTGAATAAGACAATTTGTCTAAGTTGTGGCAGGAACCTTGATGCAGTGTGCTGTCTCGGTAAAGAAAAGTTCTGTTGTCGAATAACAAGCTGTAACATTCGTTCAATGATTTTTTCTCATCAGATATGAGTCTCAACACATTCATTACAAATCCTCAACTTTATCTAGTGGTTCTATTGTAATGATACTAGGTACAAAACTTAAGCTGCAGAGGACAATGCATTTAGCAGGGGTCTGGCTGCTAAACAGCTTTATAACACTATGTCCATGATACTAAAAATGAGTGATTCGACAGGGGGACATCCATTTACCAGAGCAGCAAACCGTATCAAGGTTACTGCCACGAGTTACACAAACAATTTTTGTTCAAACATTCCAAACTACCTAATCTTGAAAAATCTTGATTTGATCCAACATCAAACTTTCTTTGATGGTATGACAATCATTCAAGCCCCTCTCCCTATTTTCATTTTAACTTCTGAGATAATAAGACAACTATTATGAAGTGTTTGATAGAATTTGAAAATATGGACAGTAAGCCTTTTTTCTCAATTTAACGCTCACCCGTTACGTTTATGCTTTAGTGACTGTCTTATCAGCCATAGAACCGAGGGTAAAAATATGTGAAGGCATCTTCAATTTTTAGAGTCAGAAGTATTTTTTTCTGTTGGTGTGTTTCCTTCAAACAAACAATATAATTTTATTTGACAAGAAAAAATCACTCTTGTAAAAATTATACAAACAACACTGCATTTTGCTCTGTATGATTCGATTGATATGTGGGTTTAACATCCCGAAACCGCCATGTGATTATGAGAGACGCCGTAGTGGAGGGCTCCAAAAATTTCGACCACCTACAACATTTCCGCCTCCATCGAAAACGCAGCTGCTGCAGCCGGGACTCATTCCCGCGACTTGCGGGTCATGGGCGAATACCATTTCGCCATGTTTCTTCACGACCAACATTAGTGTAAATTGAAACAAAAATTATTTCGATACCAGAGTAATCACATTTTGCTGACAAGGAAACAAAGACTGATAAAAGCCAGAAGCAAAAATCATGTTTCAGTTATTTTTCGACCATAATTCAATTTGTGAGCACAAGTTTTCAAAGGCCCCTGCTGTATTAGAAAGTTTGTCCCCGAAAATAGTGCTGGAACAACTTCGTCCCTCATTGAGGCATCAAAGCGCCAGTTTTTAAGAAAAATTGCAAATGGTAAAAAACCGCTTCGCCGTCTAACAAGACAAGACCATAAACTCGCAAATACTTACAAGTTGATGCTTCGTCACAGTTTCTGAGGCAGCCCGATGGCTTTTGTGTGTCCATCTGTACTGCCTTCTGTCCACCTTTGAGCCAGTTTTTGTAAATGTCGGCGGAGAAAACAAATAAAAAACATTAGAAACAATTCCCTTTTTTCAGCATGCCCCATGCAACAAAACTTGACTTTGTCGGCCTCATGAGTTAGCATGAAACCATGCTAACAGCTGCTGCGTTATGTATGTATATCTCATACCCCATTAGCAGGCTCCAAGTAATGCCCAGTCAGTGTTAAACAAGAAGTCTAACAGAAACAGAAACAAAATTTTACACTAGACACAACCTTAACTTCTTAATACTCACTCAGCCTATTTTCCTTGTGCAATAAATGCATACACGTTGAAAAAACTGGGCATACAAATATGGCCGCAGGTGAGTCAGGACACTTCAAATGCTAACTAACAATGACAAGGCAGATGAAGAGAACATATAAGACGGTTAACTAGAGGCCCATCATTAAACGTATCTTTATATCACGACATAAATGCATGCCAAAATTGAAATCATGCAGTTTCGTACAAGCACACAAATGAAGATATGCATATTGTAGGCATCTATTATGCACTTCATCCTCATCTGAACAGCACTCAATCATCAACGTCTGTTCTGGCTGACAATCATCATCTTCTTGGAACGTGCGCTTCTTTTCAGGGTCCGTTGCGCTTGTTCGTTCCCGAGTTCACGACCAATAAACCTCGTTACAACCGAGTCTTCATACGTGGTGGAGGTGGATTGACGTTCCCAGTACCTCTCCTTACAACGCCTACTCGCTGGAGCTCCGTTCAGGCCGCCGCTTGGACCCTCAGTCCGCCAACATGTCTCAGAGTGAGTGGGTGGATGCCCTTTCTGCTCCCGTCTCTGCGCCGCAAGCAGTCACTGCACCGCAAACCCCTCATCTTTACATCGTAAACCACCAGCGTGACCCTCCGGTCTTCGCTGGTCTCCACGGCGAAGATGTGGAGGACTGGCTCGATAACTACGAGCGAGTAAGCGCAACTAATGACTGGGACGACTCTAACAAGCTCCGCCGGGTATCGCTTTATCTCACGGGCGTTGCCAAGACATGGTTCTTGAACCATGAGATCGACCTCACCGACTGGCCTGCCTTCAAGCAGCAGATTCGCCAAGTATTCGGCATGCCAGCCGTTCGATCCGCTCTAGCGAGGAGGGCACTAGATACTCGCCAACAACATCCCGGCAAGTCATACACATCTTACATCGAGGATGTCCTTGCGCTTTGCCGGCGCGTCAATTCTTCGATGTCCGAGTCGGACAAACTGCGCCACATCCTGAAGGGCATCGGAAGCATTGCCTACAATGCCCTTGTTACCAAGAATCCTTCTACTGTCACTGACGTCGTCTCTACGTGTCGGCGTCTCGACGAACTTGATTCTGTTCGCCTTCAGTCGGGCAATAGTGAACACCGTACAGCAGACCGCGACCTGCGTGACATGATACGGGAGATCATACGAGAAGAACTTCAATCAATGGGCATCTCACAACCTTCTTCATCTGTCACACAGCCTTCAAGCATGGCCTTCCGTGACATCGTAAGGGAGGAACTAACATCATTCACCGGTCCAGCCTACGTACAGCCATCTCCGTCTAGCCCTCCAACGTACGCGCAAGTTGCGGCCGCGCCTCCTCGCAACGTAAACTCTACTTCGCCGCTGCGATCATTCACGCCGGTTGCTGCTGCACCACCGGTCCACTTCCGGCCAATCGCACCCGACCCTCCGTCTGTCCACTTGAGTGCGCTATCTCCCGGTGCGCCGAACGCCCTCTACTACCCGCCTTGGCGCCCGTCTCGCCCAACATGCTTTTACTGTGGATAAATATCGTGGCCACATATATATCGTGGCCATATATCGCGCTTCTGCCGCAAGAGCCAGCAGGACGAGCGTCGCGGGTACGACATGCGCGAACGGGACTTTTTTAGTGGGGATTTTTACGCTCGGGGTTATTCATCTGGACAGCAGCGGTCTCCATCTCCGCCCGCGTCGACTGAGACGCGGAACACTTACCGTTCAAGCCGACGCCGATCACCTTCGCCCTTCCGTTGCTCCTCCTCTCTTTTTCGGCCAGCCTCGTTTACGACTGACAACCGGTCGGAAAACTAAATGATGCAGTTTTCGGAGGAGAAACTGCATGTAACAGTAGGACTCATATTCCTCCAGCACGCCCGTTCAACATGGTTTCTGTTACGGTGGAAGAAATTCTCGTGGACGCTTTGGTGGACACCGGTGCTACAGTTTCTGTGATTAGGTATGATTTGTGCAAACGCCTGAAAAAAGTAATGACACCTTATAATGGACCCAATGTAGTCAAAGCCCAGGGGAACAATATCCGCCCTTATGCTCTTTGTACTGCTCGTGTGTTTATTGATGACATTTTGCATTACATCGAGTTCACTGTGCTTACCC
This sequence comes from Rhipicephalus annulatus, assembly GCA_013436015.1. Taxonomy (NCBI): domain Eukaryota; kingdom Metazoa; phylum Arthropoda; class Arachnida; order Ixodida; family Ixodidae; genus Rhipicephalus; species Rhipicephalus annulatus. The sequence goes on from WOVY01010386.1 coordinate 48,350, forward strand.
GGTGCTCTCACCAGCTAATTCTAGGGTGGGACTTCCTATCTTCTTCTTCAGCCGCTATATGTTGTGGTGAACGGATTCTGCCCCTAATACGGACTCCATGTTCGACGAAGGCGTCTACAAGCCACTACGCCTGTTCGCTCGCGAAGATCTCGAACTACCACCACATCAAGAACGAATTGTGACCCTGATTTCTAAGGACATCGACCACGGTGACGTCTTGGTGTCCCCTTCGTCGACTTGCGTCGCAAAAGGCGTAGCCCTTGCATCAGGTGTCGTACGCTTTCACCATGGCTCCGCGCTCTTCCTTGCTACGAATGAAACGCCAGAGAAAGTTCTCCTGCCAGAGGGCGCTGCAGTAACATGTGTTGTGGATGCTGAGCCTGTCAGCGTCACGCCCCTTTAACCTGCCTCTACCAACGACTGTCCTATGAGTAAGCCTGGCTCATTCTCTCCCTTCACAGCTCTTATCAGTGATGACTTAACAGCTATCCAGGCGCAGCAGTTGCTTGCGCTATTAACGAAACACGCCGATTCTTTCGACACCTGCTCCTCAACGTTGGGCCGAACTACCACTGCAGCGCATCAGATTCAGATGGAGAGAACATCTATTGTAGATCGCCGCCCGTACCGCGTGTCTCTCGCTGAGCGAAAAATCATCAAGGAAAACGTCGCTGACATCCTCCAACGAGAAATAATTTGTCCATAAACTAGCCCTTGGTCATCCCCTGTTGTTTTGGTACGAAAAAAAGATGGCTCCGTGTGCTTTTGCGTTGATTACCGGGCACTTAACAACATCACACGCAAGGACGTATACCCCATGCCACGCATCGACGACGCCCTTGATTCACTGCAAGGCCCCGAATACTTTTCAAGCCTTGATTTGCGATCGGGATATTGGCGAGTTCCCATGCACGATGACGACAAAGAAAAAACGGCATTTGCAACCCCCGATGGCCTATACGAATTTAACGTGATGCCTTTCGGGCTCTGCAATGCGCCCGCGACGTTTGAACGCATGATCGACACCGTCCTGCGTGGTCTGAAATGGAAGACGTGTCTCTGCTACCTTGATGACATTATTATCTTTTCATCAACGTTTTCCCTGCACCTAAGGCGCTTGGATGACGTCCTAACATGCCTCGCCGGTGCGGGTCTGCAGCTCAACACTAAGAAGTGCCGTTTCGCCACCAAATCCATCAAGATTCTCGGTCATGTCGTCAGCAAGGACGGTATTCGCCCTGACCCCGAAAAGATCGCTGCCGTCCTTCGATTTCCATGCCCCACAAGACTTAAGGATTTGCGAAGTTTTCTTGTCCTCGCATCATATTTTCGTCGCATCATACGAAATTTCGCTTCAATAGCTGCGCCAGTTCACAAACTACTTGCTTCTAATGCACCCTTTGTGTGGTCCGAAGAATGTCAGTCAGCGTTTGAACTATTGAAGAAAGCTCTGACGTCAGAGCCTGTACTCTGCCATTTTGATGACACTGCCCCGACACTCCTGCATACCGACGCCTGTGGTTGCGGTATAGGTGCTGTTCTCCTCCAACGCGATAACTCTGGACGAGAAAGGGTTGTCGCATACGCTAGCCAAGCGCTTACGTCTACCGAAAAAACTATACCATCACTGAGCAGGAGTGCCTCGCCGTGGTTTGGTTCATACAAAAGTTCCGCCCTTATCTGTACGGCCGTCAATTCACCATCGTAACGGACCACCACGCCTTATGCTGGCTTTCTACAATGAAGAACTTATCCGGAGGCTTGGGTAGTTGGATTTTACACTTACAGGAGTATCAGTTTGAGATTATTTAAAAATCTGGCAAAAAAACATCAGGACGCCGACACTCTTTCTCGTTGCCCACTATTTACGGCTTCGTTCGACACTCCAGCTGACATCTCCGACGGCACCAGTGCGAACGTGACTCCCAGTTCTGTTGCCTTGCTCGCCTCGCTGTACCAGCCGCCAATCGACGATGACCAACCCTTCAGTTCTCGCCAGCAAGCTGACCCGTACTGTCGGTGCATTATATACCACCTCTCAGGAGCTACGCGTCCACCCACTGCGCGGCTCCGTCGACAACTCGAGCACTTCAACCTTCATGATGGTGTGCTGTATCGTGACATTTATCATCCTGACGGTCAACGCTGGGTACCTGTTCTGCCACGCGCTCTTCGGCACCATGTACTTAACGCCTTTCATGACGATTTGACTGCTGGCCACCTAGGGTTTCACAAAACCTACGACCGCATTCGAAGCCGCTTTTATTGGCCTGGGATTTCTACCAGATTAGCAAAGTACGTGGGTTCCTGCTCTCCGTGCCAACTTCGCAAACTTCCGACATGTCCCCCGGCTGGTCAGTTACAGCCAATGACGTGCCCCACAACACCTTTCGAGGTCGTCATTGTCGATCTTTATGGGCCCCTTCCTCTTACTGGTGCTGGAAATAGATGGATAGTCACCGCCGTAGACCATATGACACGCTCCGCCGAGACAACTTCAGTAGCTACTGGTTCAGCATCGGAAGTTGCTGACTTCGTCCTTCAGGCCATAATACATCGTCATGGTGCTCCTCGTGTAACTTCTATGTGACCGTGGAAAGGTGTTCTTATCACAGCTTTTAGGTGAAGTTCTTTGCGTTTCTGGTACCACACACAAGATGGCGTCTAGCTACCATACTCAAACAAACGGTCTGACCGAGAGATTTTATTGAACCCTTGCCAACATGATCGCCGTATACATTCAACCGGATCACAGAAACTGGGATAAACTTCTACCGTTCCTCACTTTCGCCTACAACACCGCTGTTCAGCGCACAACCGGCTACTCACCGTTTTATCTCGTTTACGGACGTTCACCTACTTTCTTTATCGATGTTTCCTTCTTCACCAGCAATGGCCCTCCATCACCATCTTCTTGAGAAGAATATATTTCTCGCCTTGTCCAGTGCCGCCAGCGTGCTCGTATGAACACGGAAGCTACGCAACAAGCAAGGAAGGCCGTCTACGACACCTCTCATCGTGTGGTATCATTCCGACCGGGTGACGAGGTCCTGCTATGGACACCAATTCGCATACCTGGTCTCCGCGACAAGTTCCAGCCTCGATTCATCGGCCCATACGTTGTTTTAGAGCAGACTTCACCTGTCAACTATCGTTTGATGCCTCTTGTCGTGCCAACTGACCGCCGTTACCGCAGCACCGAAATTGTACACGTTTCCCGCATGAAGCTTTTCGCACGACGTTCCTCGTCACCTTGACTACTCGCCCGCAGCGGCCAGGCTGGCTGCTTCCACCGGGGGGGGGGGATCAGTGTAGGCATCTATTATGCGCTTCATCCTCATCTGAACAGCACTCAATCAGCATCATATGTTCTGGCTGAAATCATCATCTTCTTGGAACGTGCGCTTCTTTTTCGGGTCCGTTGCGCTTGTTCGTTTCCGAGTTCACGACCAATAAACCTCGTCACAACCAAATCTTCATAATATAATGGTTGAGGCTTGGCATAGCAACATGTGGTAGTGCATGTGTGAGCCAACCATTGAATAACTCAACGAAGAAATCAAATGTTGAGCAGTTATCTTTCACATAGACCAACAGGCATGCCGTATATCGACACTTGCCTTGTTTCGTTTCTAGCTTAATGTCAACTTTTCCGGTTGGTGTTTGCGGTGTCTTGAATACTCTATCGAGTATATGTTTGCATGTTCTGCCTTTTTACCATAAATACCAACCTACTAAGCAGCTCATCTCTCCTATTTGAAAGATGTATCCAATCTAGAATTAGCAATTTGTTCACTTGATGTAACAATACTAATGGGGTTCTGAATGTGAATGTCAATTCAAAAGCACTAAGACTTCTAGCATTTTGCCTCCTTTAAAAGTGCAACTGCTGCCCTAAAGATCAACTCCACTCAGTGCGGGGATTCTTCATATGGTTGCATGGCTGTAAGCAACGTAAGTTGAATTTTAGAACTATGAAAAGAGCTCTAAGCAAAAGCAAGACATGCAACTAGCAAGGAGCCACATATTATCCGGCCTAGAATTTATTTCTGGTAAACAATAAACAATTGTATCGGGCCAGTTGGTAAGGCCGTGAAATTCACATTGGTGCCTTAACAAAAAGTGAAATCCACATTGGTGCCTTTAACAAAATTTTCAGCTATATATTGCACCACAGCAATACTCCCATCTGTTATAGTGAAGCACCTTATTGCTTTCTCTGGCCTGGTTTCTTGTTTCCACCCATGAGACAATCTAGCAGAAGTTAAGCATTAGTTGGGGAGAAAGCAGCTGAAAAGCAGAAATTTAATATACAATATAAAAATTATACAATAATTCTGCATTTTATATGGAATAATAATTCTTTTAATGTCACACCACCAAGAAATGAGTGAGCAAGCTGTCACGTTAAGGTACGTACCAGAACTTCCTTGACCTCTTTACCTCCCGTCTCAGTGACCTCCTTTGCCTCCATTTTCAGGGCTCATTTTGTGGCCACATGTTTCGACGGGATTCGAATGGCGTAGGCTTGTCACAAAATAATGGAGTTTCTTGAATGTGCAAAATACACCTATGTAAGTTTGCTCTTGAATTGTGCTGTTACTACTGACTCTGTAGCTGCAAGTGCCTGCTCAATGTACACAAGTGCGTTTAGCGAACCTGTCTAATGATGCTGACAGACAGAGAAAAATCAGTTCTCACTGAGCTACCCCCATGACAGCATCATTTTGCTTCACATAAGGGTTCCTGGTATGCAGGATGCAGATGCATGAACTGCTTGGCAATGTCGTACCACAGTGAACGTGATCGACATCTGCTCGAACTACGTGAGCAGCTGAAAAATGCTCCATTGTGAAAATAGGTGTAACAAGCCAGTATTGCTAGCTGCCAGTCGCTTCATCGTACACCCACAACAAATTTTGGCACCAGGAAGGTTTCGCAGTGCATACAAGCGTCTAAACGCAGTGCTCAATGCTACCAGCTGCATTCTCTTATTTTATATCTAGATGCATAGGACGTGCACACAGTAGCCAATAATCGCACCAAGTAGAAGAGTCCATTTTAGGTATTTGTTATGTCCGGTGTTGTCTTCGGCCCATAGACGTACGCGTTGGTCGCGGTAGTCCAAAACGCTCAGACAGCCTCGAACGGTTAAAAACAAGTTTATTCCTATTCGGATGGAGGCGGCGGCCGAACTGCCAGGGGAAACGACGGTGGCTCGTTTCCGCCGAGCAGGGGAAGGGGAGGAGTCAACATCTGGAAGCAGTTTCAGCAACCGGTCCTTCGCGGGTTCGGAGGCTCGCTCGTGACACAGGGGTGCTTGGAACACAACATCTCCTCCCTCCTTAGCTAGTCGCTTGGAAGCGATCTGGGGGCCGCCGTGGGCGCGTGGACGCTCTGGACGCACTAGGAAGAGAAGCCTCAGCTCGCTGGGTGTCGTTTCTCTTGTGTTCAGGGCCGGCGGGCGGCGGCACCGATTCAGCTGGCGCGAGATGCCAGGCTAAGTGGAACGAAGCTTCCGTCGAGGTGGCTGCTTGAATGGGAGGTTCCCTTGGCAAATTACCTGAACGGCGTAGCTGATTAAGGTGGCGGCGTGTGGCCTTTCCACCAATGTCGACGAGCCATGACCGCAAACCTATGCGTTTGAGTGCCGTTGCTTCAACCCAGCTGGGCTTTCTGTGGAACTGGCAAGCGTATATGGGCTGTCCACTTTCAATTCTCCTGCTCTGCGGGAGCTTTTCTTCCTCCGACGGTGCTTTCGCTGAGGGCTCCGGGACAATTGCTGTCAGCTGGGTTCTCATTTCTCGTCTGAACATCAATTTCGCTGGCGTTTGAACAGTAGTGCTTTGAACAGTGTTGTGCTGTCTGAAGAAAAAGCGCGCGATGCGGCGTTGCATTGTCCTAGTATGGTCTTTAGTAAGGGCGCGCTTTAGCTCAGCCACGTAGCGCTCGGCTTGCCCGTTCGTAGCCGGGTGGTAAGGAGCTGATGTAACAGACGAGACGCCGTTGTCGCTGTAAAACTTGAGAGTTTCCGTGAACACAAACGGAGTGCCGTTGTCCGAGACCACCTTGCGCGGTAGGCCAAACGTTGCAAACCAACGACCGCTGATTGTCAATAACTGCTGCCGATGTCGTTGTAGTCACTTGTTTTACCTCCAGCCACTTGGTGTATGCGTCTACAACCACCAGGAATGAACACCCTTCGATAGGTCCAGCAAAATCAATGTGCAGGGTGTGCCAAGGCGTGTCTGGTTTTTCCCATTCAGGAATAGGGGCTCTTGGCGGGCTTCTGTGGTTGCATTGGCAAGGCTGGCAATCGTGAACTGTTAATTCTATATCATGGTCGATACCAGGCCACCACATATAACTTCTGGCGAACTTTTTCATGGCAACAATGCCTCAATGACCTGCGTGGACAAGCGACATGGCCTGTTCGCGAAGTGCCGCTGGAATTACAACTCTTGATCCTAAGGTGACGCAACCACGATGAGTGCTCAACTCCACAGCTCGCTTGCGGTAAGCGTTGAAGTGTTCACCCTTTAGCATCTGCACGCTGCCTTCCTGTATAGCTGCGTAGACTTCCTTCAAGACAGTGCACTCCTGCGTTGATGCTGCTACTGTGTCAGCTGTTAGCGGAGGGTTCGGCAGCGCCTCGAACATGAGTATATCACCCGGCGGGGGTGGTTCATCTATTATGGTGTCTAGCGGCAGGCGGCTTAGTGCGTCGGCGTTCTGGTGTTCCTTCCCCGTGCGATGTACGTGTTCGTAATCGTACGCCGACATCTTGAAGCACCATCGTGTCATTCGCGGCGACAATGTCTGTGGCATTGGCTTCTGGGGACTCATAATACCCAATAAGGGCCGGTGTTCTATTATGAAAGCCACTTTCCTGCCGGTAATGTAGTGCCGAAAGTGATCTGCTGCGTAGACGATGGCAAGTCTCTCTTTATCTAGCTGGGAATAATTCCTCTCTGCCTGCGATAGGATGCGCGAAGCAAAAGCGATCGGGGCTTCCAGTCCCTGGTCGTCAACTTGGGAGAGGACTGCTCCCACTCCGTATGGTGATGCGTCACAGGCTAGCAGTAGAGGTCTCCTTTCGTCGTAGTGTCGCAGAACAGTAGACTAGCGAAGTAGTTGCTTAAGGGCAACAAATGACCCTTTGTGGCGTGGCGACCAAGTCCATGGGACTTCTTTCTGCAGGAGCTGATATAGATCGTTGGCCACTATAGCTCGATGTTCTAAGAACCGGTCGTAGAACGTCTATAGCCCCAAAAACGACTGCAGTTCTTGCTTGTTAGTAGGCGCTCGTGCTTCGGTGATTGCACGCACTTTGTCTTCAGTGGGATGGATACCCTGCGCGTCAATTTGATGTCCAAGAAACTTCACTTCAGGCACCGCAAAAAGACATTTTTCTTTACTGATGCGCAAATTAGCATTTGCTAGCTTTTCCAAAATGAGCTCCAAGCGTTCTGTGTGCTCTTCATTGGAGGCGCCACCGACAATAACATCGTCCAAGTAGACGCAAACACCTGGGATCCCGCTAACTGTAGACTCCATAAATTTCTGGAAGATTGCTGGCGCTGCAGATATTCCGAATGGTAGCCTTTCAACTTTGTAAAGACCTTTAATAGTGTTTATTGTGAGCAGTTCAGACGTTGATTCGCTCACCTTCAGCTGCTGGTAGGCTTGTGTCAAGTCCAAGGGGCTGAAGATTTTTCCACCACAAAGCGTGCTAAAAGACCTCTTCCTGTGTCGGCAGTGGGTAGGAAGATGCTTTTGTTGCCAGGTTGACAGTGCTCCGGTAGTCTCCGCAGAGGCGTAGGGTACCGTTCTTCTTTCGGACGACAACGAGTGGTGTAGCCCATTCCGAATGTTGCGTCGGTTTGATGATCCCTTGTTCCTGCAGTCGGTCAAGTTCATTCTCGACTGACGTTCGTAGGGCGAAAAGCACCAACCTAGCTTTCAAAAATTTCGGCGTCACATCCTCCCGCAGCTCCAGTGTGACTGGAGGTCCGTTGTTCCCTGGTATTTCTTCGGAGAAAACCGCTTTGTACTTATCTTGAAGCTGCTCCACTGACGGATAACTGAGTGTGTGGTGAACTCCGCCAATGACCACTCCAAGGGGGGTGAACCAATTTCGTTCTAAAAGGCTTGATCCAGAACCGTGGATGACTAGCAAGGAGAGCTGATGGGTCTGCCCGTTGTAGTACACGTCTACGTTGGCACAGCCCAGCAGTGGAAGGGAATGTCCGGAGCACGTTCTCAGCTACGTGTCGTCTTGCTGGAGAGCTGGCGCGTTCTCACGCCAAGTAGCGCGAAAAGTGTCCTCGCTGATGAGCGTACATGCTGCTCCGGAATCCACCTCAAACCTGATAGGGCACTGGTGTACCATAATTTCAGTTGTAATCTTCGGTCTCGTTCCAAGGCTCACAACGGCGTTTAAGTCATATAGTGCCGATGACGTTAGTGCTGTTCGGCTTGTATCTTGCGTCTGGCCCTCCTGTGCGTCGACATTGTTGTTACGTTGCACTGAAGTCTTCGGTCCGAGCCGTTTGCGCTTCGAGATGCATGCCCTTTCAAAGTGTCCCAGTTTTTGGCAAAAATTGCACGTTGCTGTCTTGTATCGACATACCTGGGGATCGTGCATGTCGTCGCATCGCCAACAGCGCTGTGTCTTTCTGCTTGATTTCGCCTTAGACGTAAAATGACCTGACTGCTGACTGGCGTGATGCACCGACTCGACATTCCGTCGAATATCCCTCTGCTGGTGACCGGCGCTCTCCGCTCGTTGGGCGATGTCGTAAGCTTTGGAGAAGGTGAGACCCGTCTCCGCGAACAGGCGTTGCTGTAGGCCTGCGTCACGCAGTCCGCACACAAAACGGTCACGCAACATTACGTCCAAGGGGAGCATAGTGGTGTTAGCAGGTGTGGCAGTCGATCCGCCGTCCTGCGCAGTAGCTGCAGCTGTCACGGTCAACGTGCCGAAATTGCAGTCAGCAGCGAGCTTTTTGAGAGCCGCTACGTATTCGGCCACTTTTTCGCCTTCCAGTTGGTCTCGCCGTTGGAAGCGGGCTCGACAGTAGACCTCCGATGGCCTTGAGTCATAGTGCTCTTGTAACGCTGCTACGATGTCGTCGTAGTCAACGGCTGCTGGAGTGCGTGGCTGAATCAGGGCACAGACTGTGTCGTATGTCTGCTCCCCACACAGCGTTAGCAGGTTGGCCCTCTTCATTGCTGCATCAGTGATGTTGTTAGACTCGAAGTAAAATTGCAGGCGTCCAAAGCACGATGACCATGATGAGCCGTTGAATTCGGTTAGCCGATTTGGGAGCCCGTGCGTAGCCATAGCTTGTAGCTTGTCAATATCGTTGCGTAGCGTTGGTCTAAATCCACTTCCTCGTCGCCACTGTTATGTCCGGGGTCGTCGTCGGCCCATAGACGTACGCGTTGGTCGCGGTAGTCCAAAAAGCTCAGACAGCCTCGAACGGTTAAAAACAAGTTTATTCCTATTCGGATGGAGGCGGCGGCCGAACTGCCGGGGGAAACGACGGTGGCTCGTTTCCGCCGAGCGGGGGAAGGGGAGGAGTCAACATCTGGAAGCAGTTTCAGCAACCGGTTCTTCGCGGGTTCGCAGGCTCGCTCGTGACACAGGGGTGCTTGGAACACAACAGTATTTTATAATAATCATAGACAAGAATCAGACACATTACTTAAACCTGTTCTTTAGCATGATAGGTGAAAGTGTGCTTGCAAACGTACACAGAAAATTAGCAATTGACCATGAAAATGGAAAAAAGTAGGTTTATGTTCGGCAGAAACAAATCGCATTCAGTAAAGACAGGCCAAGATACTACATTGATAAGGCTGTGAATTTCAAAGTGGATTACTATTCTTCACACTATGCAAGTATTTACAAGAAAGAAAACAACGCTTCCTACAAGAAACTCTAAAGTTTTAGAGTTTTTGCAGAAATCCACTTGCCAGTACCCCATTCTACAGAAAGGCAACACTTTGCGAAACCAAGTCCCGTTTTCAGACAAAATGCACTCGCCATGGTGACAAGTAGGTGGAGTACTCTTCTACATCATGATTTATTAGAGCTAAAAACTATTATAACTTTTTTCTTATTATAGCTAGCAAGATCCATTCTACTGTTGTTTATGTGAAGCAATTTTATCTCACTGGAAGCCCACAAGAATAAGGGCCACATAATATTGAGCGAAAAACAAAGTGACTAGTTGTGCAGCAATTTACCACAATGCTCATTCATGGAAACCATTGCACTTCTCCCTCAAATAAAGGTTGCACATAATTAACACTTTGACATGAATAGGGTTAAGTTGATAGGTAGCATACATTTTGATGTTACTCCTTATACCCTCACTTATTTTGCAATATTTTCACTTCGACATGACTAGCTCAAAATAACATTTTTCTTCATTAAATGGAACTTTATACATTACCTTTGAGTTAGCCACAGATGCTGAATAAGCACCTCTTATGGGATGCTTGGATCACCATGTGGTCAGCACTGCACAGTTCGTCAGGGAACTGATGTTTGCTACCTGCAGTACGCAGCCAAAAACTTAGGCATTCAAACAAAAGCAAAGCAGGTATGGCAGCAGCATTTCGTCCTTTTAAGATAGAGAGGGGGTAGGAATAGTGCAGCATTGTTCTTCATAAGCTACACACACAAGCATTATCTGTTTTAGTTTGGCGCATAAACAGTATAAAAGAGTGAAAATGGTCAGAGGAGACAAGCGGCCGCAAATTTGAAATTCTCCAAAGCCGACAGAAACGTTCACTTGGGAATTTACAGGATACATTCTGTGCCATCTATAAAAAGTATGCAAAGTGCTGAATTTACTAACACTTGCACACTACTAAGCCAATATGAAACGTCAACGTATGGCACTCGCTTTGCTGTTGAGCTGGTGCTTCCAAAATTTCCTGAAGTTACACAGACAGCAAAGGGGTCTGGCAAAATTTAAATACACCCATTCCAACAAGCACCGCTGGCTTCACCTCCGAGTGATAGCAACAAATGAAGTCATTTATTAGTGACATGCGACTAATGGCAATTATAAGAGTTTGAATAAAAAATGCAAGTATATTTCAGTTTTATGTTCGATTTCTATTGTTAATTCTTCCGCATGTCACATTTTCCCTGATGCTGGGTATCGAGATAAAGGCAAAATATTTTTAAAATATAGCACTAAAAGTATGTTTACCAGCAACAGTCATACTAGATTCTACCAAGTAGTGCAAGCAATATCCCTGCAAACATTCAGAGCCATGACAACGGCATATCTCAGAGACCTTCACAGCCTTTCATTAAGCTGCAGTTAAAGGCGGCAGCCGCAAAATGAACTTTGAACCCCTTCTTTCAGAAACCGAGTGAGCTGCTTTTCTTCAAAAAACTTGCGGACGCAAGGTGCTGACATTGCTGGAAGTAGATTTAGCCCCGGCAATGGGAACTATACCGTTCGGAGTTGATGTGCCGGCTCTCTTAACAAACCGCTACAGTGAAGGCAGCTTCTACGTCCCTTTTCGCCCTATCAGTTTGGGAAGAACCCGTGCTAACGCGCTGTGCATCCCTCGGGGTTGCTCGAATCAGGTGATTTCTTCCGAATGGTGTTTTCGTTTTATTCTTTTTAATGCATTTTTTGAGATAGCCAAATAGCCAGACCCATGATGCGCCACAGCATAGGTCACTGGCGCCCAAATAAGACTAGAAATTCACTAACGGACACTGCGAAAATAGCGAGAGCCAAAAGCACAACAAGCTGAAAGTAACTTAAGCAACTACTGCCGGCACAAGACCTGCAAACGGTAAAATAAAAGCGGCCGGCAGAATATGCTACGATAATATTCATAAGTGCATTATTGCAATCAGAAACAGCCCAGCTGTCACTTCCCTGCTAATAAATGTGGCTTGTTTATCTACGCGGAACACGCCAATTGAAGTTCGGTCGTGTCGCCTGATAAAGCAACTGCAACGAGAACCATGGGATGCGCAGTTTTGTCAGCCACTCACCCGGGACCTAGAGAATTTTCGTCAACTATAACGCAATGCGTACTGTAACAAGACACGTGACAGCAGCTATCAAGCCCACACCGCTAAACCCCTGGTAACCAACTTCACGGTGAGGGGCACGTGAGACCATTGCACAGAGTTCGCAAATACTCCGAAGCCGCGCGCGCAAAAAACAAAGCCGCTCTCGAAGCAGCGTAAACATTCAAGGCAAAAGCATTTCGTCCACAGTCAAACAGGCCGAAAGAGGGGAAAATTCACGAGAGCCGTTAGATAGGACTTACCTGATAGCGAAATTCACAAAACTTGCTCGCTGGTCATTTTGGCGGGAAAGCTCCGACACAATTCGAAGCAGTGAAGTTAACGACACCTTGCGCAAACTTCAGTTGGCATATTGTCCGACTTCACGCAACCACAGGATAGCCGATCGGAATAGGACAACGCATACACGTCTTGGTGTCACAAATCGCCGTTGAACGTAGTCGTTTCTAACGAGTCTACGACCGCGACGTTCCGCCTTGACAAGCGTTCATGTTGGCTGGCGAATGCCGCGCATGCACGACCTTGCATGCGCCACGTCATGGAGGAATTTACTTCCTTTATGCGCCGCGTACATATATCACGTGACAACGTCGGAGAGAAGTTATCGCGAGCCGGCCCGCCTACGCATGGCCGCCTGGATCGGCGCAAGTAACTCTGTTCTGGTGTCGCGAAAGGGCCCAAGCTCAGAAGAGTTTCTTGTTGAAAGAATATTGATGCCAGGCTTTGTGGTTGCGGTATAAGCTCGCTGTATTCGCTGCACTTCTACTGCAGTACAATAACCTGTGTACTTGAGTATAAGACAGTTCGCAGAAATGGTGAGCTTGTCGAAGTTAACTTTCGCATCCAAAAACATTACAAGTACACCATGAAATTATGCGTACGTGCTGTTTGACTGACGAGATGAACTTACGCATTCAGTTGTGCAAAGCACGTATACGCTATTTCTTGCCTGCGAATCTGACCACTTTTTTATTGTAAATCGAATAAAACAGAAAAAAACCTTCCTTGTCAAGAATAAGAAAAAATTGGGCACCAGGTCTGGTAATTTCAATGCACTTGGTTTTTTATTCGTTGTTGTACGCGCAATCTTACAGCCTGAAATGCTTGATGATAGGACATAATAATTTTTACATCGGAGCGATCAAAATAATTCAAAAGTTCCCGCAAGCTCATAACAACGTGTGGAACCCATCATTATTTTGATACTGGTTTCAACAACATATCGGCGACTATATTGAGATAGAACAACCAATAAATATGTGCTTTCTTTGGCAAAACAACCCGCTTACAACAATGCAGCTGTGCCACGTTATCAGTTGTATCAAACAAATGTAGCTGCGCTGCATTCATGTTTAAAAATGGGGGTAATGCGCCTGGCGTGTAAACCTCGAAAAGAAAGAAGAAAACGAGAATTGCTTGCGTCCCAACACCTCTCTATTATTATAAGGGACTCCGTGTGGCAGTGGTCTCTAGAAATTTCACTACCTGCCATTTAAAAAGATAATGAATAAAAACTAAAAAAACGACAAACACAAGGAAGTTCTGTTAGGAAGGTGCGCAAGTTTCGCTAAACAAAGTTCACATATCTTTGAGTAATTCGGTTGTATCTTTATTAGATTGTCATCGCGCGGCAGCAGCACGTCACCTTTGCCGTCACATTTTTCAAGGCGCACGCAGAGTGCAGGTGTTCAGACCCTTCTCTTCCCTTTTTCCGCCTCTCCTTGCATTCAACTCTTTTCTTGCAAAAAGCACTGGTGCTTTAGCTCCAAGCCGGGAGCATTACTCGCTGCTTGTGCTGTTCGTAGTGGGGTCATTCCATGCCAAACATACGAGCTATTTTGGCGACTGCGTCAAATCGATTCGAAGAAATATCCTGCTGATTTACTGCATTGAAAGCAGTGAATCACTAGAATATTTCTGGAAGAAAAAAGATGTGGTAACGTGAGTGCTTTACCCAATAATCAAAATGTCGTATGGCTGTTGTTAGTGAAAAAATTTCATTTTTAAAGTGTCACTTCCTCTTCCAATACCAAATTTATATAATAAGTAATAGTGACGGTGCAAGATGTTTTAAGCTAATCGTTATTAGTGCTATTTTTTGACACATTCACCTACAAGAATTTAGCCGAAAAGCGTTATGTTTGCAGTTTTTACATCGCATTACTGCTCTTTCAATTAATATCAGAGGAACTATTTATTACTCTATAGAAGGTATAGTTCGGAAAGAAAAAATACCGTGCACCCCTGAAGTCGGAAACTTTAGAAGAAAAAATCACAAATTCCCCAAAATTATCAACTTTGGCTACATTGAGGCCAATTTGCACCACTTGGTGGTCTAAATAAAGATAACATTTATATCCAACTGGAACGCAAGTAAGCAGTTCTTTTGAAATCCCAAGTTTTATCAATGCAATTTTCGTTTCATTGAAGAAAAAAATTTTTGAAGTTTCCAATTGGTGGCTATCTTCCCATTTGGTTATATGGCAGCTTCCGTCTTGTTCCCTTTGGCCCCGGAATTCCTCAAGAAAGACAGGGCGTTTTCCTTTTGCCTGAGTGTAAATCGATGACATGCCTTGCACGCGGGTGATGTTATCGCATGCGCCCTTCGTGCGACTGAGATCGGTCGGCTTGCTTCCCGTTTGCTTCAGCCATGCTCGTAGTGCTCGCTCGCTTTCATTTACCCGCGACTAGAACACACGATTTCCGGAGAGCTGTAAAGGATTCGGACTGTATACGGTGCATGACGGCGATGCCGATATGGGAAACACGTCAACAGTATTCACATGACAGTAAAAAGATTAAAAAGATTAAAGAGGAACTATGAAAAAAAACGAATATTGTATACACGCACACAGGCTCTCGGTCAACACATTGTGCCCCGCAAAAAAGTGGCCTGGTAGTGGTGATTCGGCTAGAAAATAACTAATCAGAGCAGCCAACTTCTAGACTTTTTCATAAGGTCCACTGAAGAAGGACATTGTCTCTGTACTTACAATAACAGCACTACGTCCGTTGGCATCCACGGCCATTTTCTGCGTCTTCCCACGAACTGAGAGGCACCCATTAGATTCACGTCGATCTTTGTCATGCCTCTAATAGACAGTTTTTACAGTGTATACATAACATGTAAAATGGGTGCTTTTGCTCTTTTAGGTCTTGGTTTTTAATTTTTGTATCCATATAGTCCCATGAACTGACCTTCTGTGTCATAAACTGTTATTTCATGTGGAAATCAATGAAAAAGTAGACAAGTTTGTCAGTGATGCTCAGAATTCAGCAGCATCTGAAATGAGTTATTCCCATGCTCCAAGGTCATGATGTTCTCCGTTCTGCTGCATCTGTTACTAAAGGTCTAGCCAGGCACTCATTTACCAAATAAAAAGACCATGAAAGATCAATACCACAGGTGTCTGCATGATGTGTTGCTTTGGAAAGAGCGGCTTGCATCTAGCAATATTTTCTTCAATAGTACTACACGGTGGCTTCGCATATTGTAATAGGTGCACTCGCACAAAAAAGACCACAAACGAGTTTCCTTCTTGTCTACCTCTCATATTTGTGTTCATGTACTACAATGCGCCGATGGCTATACTGCAGTACCATTTCTCTGAATGTCTGTTTGTTTTAAGTGGGTGGTTACCAAGTAATATTGTGTTATACTTTGAAAATTAAAACTGAAAATAAAAGAAGAATATAAGATAACCACGTGATGTTGTTTTTACATGCACACAGATCTACAAAAGATTTGTGACATTGTTTTCTGTAAGCGACTCCTGAACGATATTCCTCCACTCTAGGCGAAAACACGGATATCATGATTAGAATCTATTCCTTCACCTATACTCCGGCTCACTTCAAAATCCATCCCACATTTTTCAAGTGTAGAGTATGCCAAGTAATCTGTGTTATTTTGTTTGTGCACCCAGAAGCCTTAAGACTTTATTGATTGTCTGCATTTGCTCATGAGATCTTTGTGGCAGAACCCAACATGCAGTTGTGCATCACAATAAAAAAGCACAATGCAAGGAAGCTAAATATTCGAAAGGACAGCTGTCATTTACTCGGAGGCAGCCTAAGAGAAAAAAAGGCACGAAGTTGTTTGCCCTGTAAAAGCCGAAGCATCTTACGGTAAACTTCCTTAAGAACTTCAAACTGGCACTGCACCAGTGCATGAAATATAGAAATACAATACCATTTGAAAAATTTAAGTACTTATAAATTCTGTTTTAATACACCGTTCTGCGTGACAGCACAAACGTAAATTCGAAGACCACGAGCAAACATTCTCATAAATTTTGCGGTACACGTTACATTATATTTTCGAAAGCACTGCATCGCTCAGGCAGCGAGGAATCCCTGCAAAGCTATATGCTTGGCAGTTCTGGTTAAATTTGGCACCCAGCAGCTGTTTAAAAAACTGAAAACTGGGCTAGTTGGCGAGAATTTCTCATCACTGAATGGCGTCACGAAACACGGATAAAAACATGTGGGCACACGTAAACAAATGGCACTTGTCTTTCGCGTGCTCCTTAACACTTTAGTTTTTTTTTTCGTGGCACCGTTTAGTATTTATGAATCCAGCAGCTGGTATTTTTTAGTGACACTTTTATTCAAGATGTACCTAGTCACTAAATAGGAACCGAACTAAAAAAATTGCACCACATCTATACTATGGTAATATGGTATGCAACGTATGACCGCGATGAATTATATCAGTGTTAATATAGTGTTTTTGTTGTGTATATAAAATTATTTTTTTGTAGTCAACTTCACGGGAATACTTTTTTTTCTGCACCACAAAACATTTGTTGAAAAAGTGGTGCAGTTCTGAGTTCAGCAGTTGGATATCAACATGTAGTTTTGGTACTTACTCTTAGTAAATAAAGCTGAAGCGTGCATTCAAGTACTGCATGTAACGCTGTGTATCTTCAGGGTACGTTCAACTGTTTCTTGAAGCTACCAGAATGCGTAACTTCCGCGACATGACGGAGTCAAAGGCAACATCCACCAATGCCTGCAGCCTATCCACGAAAGCTAAAAAAAAATCACTTGGCTAGGCGTATCTTGCGATTCAGGAGTTAGGGGAATGAAATAGTATCCCAAACCAGTCATAAAGACAGCATTTTTTTGCTACAAGCACCACTTTTATTGCGTCCGATATGTGATACCTTCTCATCAACTTAGTCTTTGGTTATCACCACATGGCGTTAACAAATCAGAGTCGGCTGTCAGACCATGTGCAGAAGTGGCCGTGAACTATACCAACGCAATCCCATTTTACTGACGAAGTATATTCTTGTTCGCGTGACTTTCAACTTAAAAATGTGGCAGCTCGGGCTAGTTGGTATGACATCACGATAACCTAGGACAATTCAAGTGCAAGCTGCTGGTGGCCTGTGAACACATAAAACTTTAGCGTTGTTAACTTTTAGATGCGAAAGAACTTATGAGCGAGCTTGATCTGGTAGCGTCCACGCTCCGCTGCGCATGCAGTAGAGCACACAGTGGACCCTTGTATTCATGACGCCAAACAGGCAGAAAAAGTGTTCCACTTGCACCATCATGGCTACAGGTAGTACTGACAGAAAGTCCCACGTTAAATTCGCATATGTCTCCAATAAGTTGGATGGACGGGATAGCCGCTCTCGTAGCTCGATCGGAAGAGCATTGCACGCGTTATTATAAGGTCGGAGATTCGCTCCCTGCCTGTGAAACGCTATCTTTTCATTCACTTTTTTTACACCTGCATTACAATATTGTTTAATACCTTCCCATATATTTTCCTATGCAATATTGCCAGTTAGACTTCATTATTATAGTGTCAAACACGGAAACACACACACACACCCACACACACACACACACACACACACATATATATATATATATATATATATATATATATATATATATATATATATGTATTGATATACCACCACAGTTCAGCTCACGCTTTATTCAAGCAACAGCAAGATGACAGAGAAGATGAAGAGGGCCAAAGCGAAGACTGGTGATGGTTATTGACAGATGAGAAAGACGAAGTCCAATTAATTCTTCCACTAATTTTCCGTGTACCGGGTCCCGCGCAACGGGTTGGTAGTCCTCCAGGCAGAATAAGCTTCACCACTGGGGTGACGCGTCACAGCCCCTCGAAGCCCGCCTGTACCCTGTTTAGCTACCGGTGGGAGGCTAGCTGGCACTGGGTATCGAACCCCGCCTCTCCCGTAGCTGAAGTGGACGCGTACGTGGAACGCCAAAGCTACGGTTAATTTCCCCCGTCGACGGAAGAGGTCTGCCTGGCTGCGAATCACACTGTGGAACGCATAGGATAGGGCTTGAGACGCGAAACGTGCACAATCTCTGTACCGCGGCAGCGTTGGTCAGGGGGGGGGGGGGGCATGAACAGGTGTGATAGGGTAGTTCACCGGTGAGGTCTGTTCCACCACTTTATAGGGGCCAAGATAGCGCGACTGAAGCTTCTCGCATAAGTTAGGCGTTTGTGCAGGAGTCCACGGTACATCGTCGCCAGAGTGGTAGAGAACGACGGGATGAGCGGCATCGTAACAATGTTTGCGATCTTCTTGGCTAGCTTCGGTGCTTACACAAGCAAGACGACGGCATTGAGCAACACGGAACAGAAACTGGTTGCAAACGAATGGTGAAGCAATGAAGGGGCCAGGAAAGAATGAAACGTCAAGTGGTGATGTCGGTTGGGGCCTTTATACTAGGAAAACTGAAGAATAGCCTGTGGTTCGTTGAACTGGCGTATTATAACATATGTGACAAATGGTAGAATGGACCCCAGTTGCGATGGTCCGGTTGGATATATATGAACAGCATGTCACACAGCGTGCGATGCAATCTTTCCGTTAAGCCATTGGTTTGTGGGTGACAGCTAGATGTTGTTTTATGAACTGTTTTTGATGCCTGAAGAACTTCACTGAGCGTGCTTGAAAAAAATACCTTGCCCCGGTCGCCCAAAAGAACACGAGGGGCTCCGTGACGTAGGTAAATAGCATTCAAGAAGAAAGTTGCTACTTCCGAAGCAGTTCCTAGAGTGAATGAGGCCGTCACTGCGTACCGAGTCAAGTGATAAATCGCGGTTGACGATCCATCTCTTGCCGTCTGATGTAGTTGGGAGGGGCCCGAAAATGTCAATTCCGACGACAGAGAACGGCTCTGCTGGACAAGGAAGTGGTTTTGGGGTCCCGACTGGAGCATACTTTGCGGCCGTCATGGAAACACCGGGCCAAAAGAATCGACTGCGGGTGCGCTCGTAGGTATTTAGTAACCGAACTGGCCTGACGTCGGGTTGTCGAGTGAAGCGCGCAAAACTTCAGTGCGGTGTGTGCCTGGTACGACGGTAACCCATCCCTGGCCTTTAGGATGGAAATGTACCGATAGACACATCGCCCTCGAACCTAAATTGCCGGAGTTGTTTCCGAAGCCTGGCATTTGGGGAAGATGAGGCACCGGTAAGCCGACCGATGAGGTCAGTGCAATAAGAATCGGCTCGCTGGCAAGTGGTAAGTACTGACAGACGGATGGATGATGGTAGGGAAGAAATGGATGATATAGACGAGGCGTCCTCAGCATAGCCAATTTGACAAGAAGATGTTACGTGCGCTGAAGACTGCGGCAAAGGACATCGTGACAAAGCATCGGCATCTTGGTGTTGTCTTTCGGTCTTGTAGATGACGTCAAAGTCATATGATTGTAACCGGAGAATCAAGCGTCCAAGTCACCCCGACAAGGTTTATCTTGTGGACGACCAGCAAAGAGCACGGTGGTCTGTCACAACAGTAAAACGTTGACCATGTAGATACGGAAGAAATTTTTCAATGAACGAGACAACAGCCAAGCACTCTTGTTGGATTATCGAGTACCTTTTCTTTGCGGAGGTCAAAGTGCGATTTGCAAACGCGACAACTTTCTCGCGAAAAGCATGGCCGCACTAAAGGAGTATGGCGCCAATTTCCTTCTTCACTAGCGTCAGTGTGTAACAACGTAGGTGTCTTGTCATCGAAATAACAAAGCACCGGTGGGGATGCCAGTGCATGCTTGAGTTCTTAAAATGACGCTTCGCATTGATCATTCAAATCGAAGGTACTGGTACTAGCAAGTAGCTTGTGGAGAGGAGCGGCAATAGTGGCAAAGTCGCGAATGAATCAGTGAAAGTACGATGCGAGTCCAAGAAAACTGCGTAGTTCTTTGAGACGAAAGCGGCGCGAAAAATTGAGGACTGCGGAAATTTTGTCCGAATCGGGCTGGATGCCATCTTTACTAACGAGATGCCCCAGAACTTTCAGAGCTGTGTGGCCGAAAGGGCAATTCTTGTGGTTAGTTGAAGTCCATCATTGGAAGGACATGTGCGTACTGGATCTAGGCATTGCAGATGATCAGAAAAAGTGGAAAAAATCACGACCCTATCGCCAAGGTAGCATAGACAATTTTTTCTCTTGAAGCCATGAAGAACAGTGCGATTATCCTTTTAAATGTGACGGAAGCATTACATGGGCCAAATGGCATTACGTTAAACTCGTAAAAACCGTTCGAGTAGAAAAGGCGGTCGTTTCTCTGTCTGCTTTGTCCATTAGAATTCGCCAATATCCGAACCGAAGATAGGGTGGAGAAGTATTGGGCGCCTTGCATTGAGTCAAGTGTATCATCTATACGGGCATCGGATATACATCTTTTCAGGTACTTTTGTTGAGCGCACGGTAATCAACACAATATCGTACCGATCCATCCTTCTTTGCACCAACAGAACTGGTGATGACCAAGAACTGTTAGAGGGTCGTATGATGTTTCCTTTTATCATATCGGTCACGTTCTTCTCGATGATTTTGCTCTCGACTAAGGAGACTCGGTAGGGACGACGGCATGCAACAGTCTGACCTTCAGTGTCGATGCGATGATGCGTAGCTGTGGTCTGTCCTAGTGCCGAAGCATTGGCGTCGAAGGAGGCCTGGTGCTTCGTTAGCAAATTTAGCAACGCCTTAAGTTGAGAAAGAGAAAGGTCAGGATTTATCCTGGCAATAAAGAAGGAGGGAGTAACAGGTTTGTCCTGTTGTATATGAGCTGGGAAGGCGTCAAGAGATACTAAAGACACCGGTTAGCTATCCACATAACACGACACTGCAGAGCCTTGAGGTAGGAGGACAGACTCCGAGGTAGGGTTCAGACCAAGGATTATCGCACTACTGTCTTTGAACCGCACAAGGCTCGAGGGCAGTATGACGCCGCGAGCTAGGCAGTTGCTGGAAGGGGTGATAAGGACGTCACTATTGGCAATATTCGGAGAAGTGTTTGTGATGAGTTGCTGCTGACCTGGGAGCAGTATGCAATCAGAAGCTGTGAAAAAACGCAGTGGTTTTTCGTCGACGTGATCGGTCTCGGCCATCTGGACTCCACGTTGACGGCAAGAAATTAGTGCAAATGCTGATGAAATACCCAACTTAAAATTAGTTCATGAGCACCAGAGAATAAAACAGCGAAGGTGATGTGATGACGAATACCATCAATGAAGACACGCGCTGTACATTGTGCCGATGGTCTAATTATTGTTCCATTGGCCGCAATCAAAGATGATCCAAGGTAGGGCGTCTTCACTTTCCGCAATCTAGGACAGAAGTCGACACGCATAACTGAAATAGATGCTCGTGTGTCCAACAAAGCGAACACCCGCACACCTTGCGCAGTCACCAATAACATGTTTGACGGTCGTTCAGGATGACTTGATTCATTTCGCCGCGATGCAGTTTTCTCTCCAAAAACTGCACTGTTTAGTTTTCCGATCGTTGGGCCGACAGTTGAGAGACAGGCCGAAGTGGTGAAACAGAGCGCCGGAGTGGCGAAGGGGAGCGTGGTCTGGAGGCCCGTGTATTAATGGTCGTGTTGGAAATGCGCACAGAAGACGGAAATCGGTGGTTGGCATGACTGTCGGTATAACGGTAGTAACACCGAGCACATGTATTGTCACGTTGAAAAGCGGCATAACCACGACGTTCATCTTGCTGCCGACGTCTGCAGAACCGGGAAATGTGTCCTCGATTTCCACAGTAGTAGCAAGTAGGCCGTGGGGTCCGCCAGAAAGAATAGTAGGTAAGGTTTGGTGGACGGGGGACTAGAGGGGCGAGATGGTCGTGATCAGGCACAGCTGGTGGTACGTGAGACGTCGAGGATTGCATTTAAGCGATCTGTGCGTACGAAGCTGGTTAGGGGAAAGGTGGAGCATCGTGGTTGCTTTAAAATGCTGACATTTCTTCCCTAATAATGCCACGCAGATCGCTAGAGACAGGTTGAGCGGGAAGGTTGTTAGAAGGAGGTACACTGTGGGCTTGTAGTTCCTCACGAATTATGACTCAAATGATGGATCGGAGCTCCATACTGTTTGCCAGGGGGTTCTCAGAGAAGTCGGGTCGCAGGTCAATTGGCTGCAAGGGATCAAGCCGCTGGCATACAGAGAGGGCGTCGAAAACCGTGGAAGGGTTGTGTGCGGCGGGGGCGTTGATAGCGGTTGCTCGGACAACCTTCAGAAGGTGTCAAACACGATCAGCTTCTGGCATGGTGTCGTCAATACGACGGCAAAGTGCAAGCACATCTTCAATAAAAGAAAAGTAGGACTCACCGCAATGTTGAACGCGTTCTGCCACTTTCTTTCGAGCCACTTCTGAATGGACGGTCGGTGTGCCGATATGCGTCGGAGCTGTTCTTTGAAAGAAGACCCATCGCGGAAGTTGCTGTCATGATTTAGGAACCACGTCTTGGCAACCTGAGTGACGTAAAACTGGACGCGTACTAATTTCGATGCCTCGTAGACACCTGCGCGGTCATAATTGTCGAGCCAGTCTTTGACATCTCCGCCAGGCAGACCAGAGAAGATTGGAGGCTTCCGAGGGGTTTGTTGACCAGGCTGGGGTTGGCGGCGGGTGGTTGGGCCGGCGGGTGGTTCAGTTTCGCTTGCTCTTGTGCCATGGTGCTCTGGTGGCGTAAGCGACGTCCCGAACGGAGCTCCAGGAGCTGGCTTTGGCTGGAGAACGTCGAAGAGATTGGGAAGCACTTTCTACCACTTGAAATACCACAGTTCAGCTGACGCTTTATTCAAGCAACAGCAAGATGGCGCCGATGATTAAGAGGGCCGAAGTGAAGACTAATGATGGTTATTGGCAGAAGGGGAAGATGAAGTCCAATGATTTCTTAAAGTACATACACCTTCGCCGTTATTATATATGATGCTACAAAATAGAGACACGTCGTTGGCTAGATGACTTGCGTTTATTCTATTTCACGCGCATTTCTTCTTCCTCGGCTTCTCCCACAATCACCTTGTTAATGCGTCACACTCCCCCCTTCCCTCGAGAAAGTCTCAGTTCAGAAGGTACAAAATAACGCCGCAGTTTGCTAGCATGCACAATGTCAGAGTTTCTACCTAAGGGCAGCCAGGAGCGGTTGATTTCAGTAGTTCACTACTGAGACCTTGCGTAGAATCTTGTAAGGTCATTTTATGACGGAACTCAGTTTACCGTTGTTGGGATGCGTTGGTGTCTAGTAAAGGACAAAGTCACCAACTTGAAACTCAATTGAAAGATATTTTCATCATAGATGACACTTATCTTATTGTGGTAGGCGATAGAGTGGGTAACTGCAGTTTTATGCGCTTTTTCAAAAGTTTATTCTTGATGTTCCAGTATAGTTAGATAAGATGGAATTCTATTCTTCAGGAAGGAAGGTGCGTAGCCGGTCATTTCTTGAGGCATTCTGTTGTATTCGTTGATTACCTCCGAAAGCGTCTTAGTACAAGACCTCTGTGGTTCTTCCTTGATCTCACATTTAAATTTCGTTACAATGATCTGGTTTGTCCACTCGTTCATGCCGTTGCATCGCGGATGATGAGATGAGGTGAATAGTTGGTGTATACGATTATGTTTTAAAAACTTCTTTAATTTTCTTGCAGTGAATACTGTTCCACGATCTGAAAGGAGCTTCCGTGGTTTTCCACAAGAAAAATATTGTTTTTAGGCATGTGTAGTAT
Organism: Rhipicephalus annulatus; assembly: GCA_013436015.1. Lineage (NCBI taxonomy): Eukaryota > Metazoa > Arthropoda > Arachnida > Ixodida > Ixodidae > Rhipicephalus > Rhipicephalus annulatus. The sequence goes on from WOVY01010386.1 coordinate 72,460, forward strand.
GCGTCGCTGTTCTCTCTTTTATGAGCGAATGCCCATATGTTGCGGGTTGCATTATCAATAGCGAACTGAATAAGCTTTTTTGATTAGCCGTATCCAGAAAATTGTCCATTGGTGTCCAATGTGAAGAGGACAAAGGGCTCTTAAGCTGAAGGTCATGACTCATGTGCGCCAAACTTTTTTTGTTTCCGTCTTCTTGCATCTCTGGCATGTATCGCAATGCCATATGTAGGTGTAAACATCGGTTACCATATCAGGCCAATAATATAGCAGAGACAGGGGTGTTAGCCTCTTCTTCACTACGACATGACCAAAATGTTTATGTGCATTATTGCGAATGATTGGACGCGGTTCATGGCGCACGTATATCTTCCGTAGTCCTTCTCTTTTGTCGATGTTGTTGTTTTCTAATAAATGCGTTCCTTTTGGTCGCTCATTATTGCGTCATTGAAGTTCGTCGTGTGACAGAAGCATAGCTATTGGGACTCTGGACAGCGTATCTGCTTCGACGTTACTTGCGCTCTTTTGATGTCTGATGTTTGTATCATACATTGACAGTTTAAAAGGCCACCGCAAAAGACGACCTTGCAGATTTTTAACATTCTTTACCACTGGAGTGCAGAGCGATCTGTTACAACAGTTAATAACTTTCAACAAAGGTAGCAAAGCCAATTATAATGGCATATACAATGGCAAGACATTCTCTTTTTGTAGTAGCACAGCTCGCCTCGTGCTTCATAACATTGGGGGAATAATAGGCGACAGGATGTTCTTTGCCTTTGTCGTCCGGTTGTTTCAGCACTGCACCGATGCCTGCACCAAATGCGTCACAGTACACAGTACATGGTATGGAAGGGTCGCCTATGCGTAGCACCGGTTATTCAGTTATCCGCTCTTTCAGTTCCCGAAAGCCTTGCTCGCATGCTTCTGTTCACGTCCACTTGCTGTCTTTGTGAAGTAGTTTTGTGAGTGGAAGAGCGATATCGCTGAAGTGAGGGATGCACTGACGTAGATGTTTAGAGTGCCTAAAAAACGCTGGAGATCTTTTTCTCGCGTGGGTTTTAGAAACTTGAGTAAGGCAGCCACAATACTTTGCTTAGCTGTCACTGTGCCTTGCGAAACTTTGTGGCCCAGATATTCAGTGCTGCAGTGAGCAAACTGGCACTTTTTTTTTTCATTGGAGTTTTACGTTCGCAGTTTCGAGAGCTTGCAATAGCGCCTCGATGTGTCATATATGATCATGCAATATCTCTGAGTATGCGACCACATCATCAAAGTAATACTAACAATGGTGAGCTGATGTCTCGCTATTATTGATTTCATGGCTCTTTCAAATGTAGCTGGAGCGTTCTTCAACCTGAACGGCATTATCAATCACTCACAATAGCCATCATGTATCACAAATTTACTTTATTGAACGTTGTCGGGACGAATTAGGACATGCCAGTGTCCAAATGTTACGTCCAACGTAGTGAAAACTTTGCACTTTCCAAGTGGTCAAGAATATCATCTATATTTGGAATTGGTTGAAAGTTGGGAACTGTTATGACGTTGAGTTTCTGATAGCCAATACATAGACGAGTACGTCCTTCGCCTTTCTTTTCCGCTAAATTGACAGGTGCGGCGTAGAGCGAGAATGAAGCCCTCCCAACACCTTGCCTAATGAGGGTGTCAACTGGTTTGTTAATCTTAGCTTTGTCTGACTGCGAACATCGGTATGGTGCTCGATGAATAGGGACAGTATTGGTAAGTATGGTCCTATGCTGCTCAGTAGTGATGCACCGAATATCTGTCTGATATTTCAAAACGACCTTGTCATACTTGTTTAAAAAAAGTCGAGCGCCGCAGACTCGAGCTGTGACAAGTTTTCTGAAGTCAGGGTTCGCGTCAGTGGGGCTTGAGTGCTTTTGTTCTCACTGTGATATGGAAGGTCCGAATTCTCACGTGCTTGTGTTACTGACTTGCTTTCCAGATTTACAGAAAGGTTGAAGTACTGAACGCTGTCAAGGGCAAGAATTAGTTGCGTTCTCATGCCTCGCAGAACGTGTACAGAGCGCTCGTGTCTTTCTTGACTCTTTTTCGTCGTTCTGTTTTCGCGCTATATTTATCGTTCTTTGTAACGTTCCCAAGTTGTAACTGAATGTTTACGCGACCCAAAATTGGAATGCTTAAAGCAACTTGCTGGACCATGATGCTGAAGTCTCTCATCAACTGAAGTTTCAGTTGTTTGTACACATCTTCGCTAATACAAGTATTTGTTGCTCCTGTGTCGAGAATTTCAGTTACTGGCTTTCCAATAATGAGATCACTGAAGCGTATTATTGAAACTCCGGGTCGCCTTTCTTGTTTCCCCATTCAGTCTCAATACCGCACACGCTGCTGCGGTGCGGATATTCGTTGTGCCGATGAAACTGTCGCGGGAAACCAGCAGCTCAACAGTATCTACATTCGTTTTGTGGGGCACGCGCTCGAGGAGATAATGTTGGCTGCTGCGGTCTGCCGAGGAGACGTGGAGTTCTTCAAGCAGTACTAGCGTTACGAGTAGAGCAAACTCCTCTCAGCCGATATAAATTTGTATCGACTCGTTGAGCAGCAGTGAGCCACTCTACAGGCTCGTTGACACAGCCGTCAAACGACCCGTTGCGTTATGTGACGTCAAAAAAAAAAGAAAACATAGAGAATACGCGACGAAGCTCTGTACGGTTAGACGACAGTGGTTGCAAGGTCCATAGCAGCACATTTTGTACACAATAATTCCTTTCTTCATGACCATGCGAACACTCAGTCGTTCTATAATCGCGCTCTTTTGTGCTATCCGCGTTTTCTTCTGTTCGTCAGGGACGCCGAGGGGGAACCGGTCCTGGTAAATGAGAAGTGGGGCTGCATCCCGGCGCTGGTGACGAAATCGTAGCGCATCACTCTACGTCACCGTCACCTCAATTTCAAACAAAAAACGGGTCGGAAATCCTCTGCCTTGACAAAAACCAGTTACGTCATGGTGACGGGATGGGTCGTTTGATGGCGGTGAGAACGAGCCCTAATGACGAATTAAAAGACAGTCTGGTGAGCGCCAGCTCCACATGAGAAGGAACAGTGAGTACTCAAAATTTATCTTTCCTTAACGTAAATTGTCGTAACACTGTAAATAAATCTGTTCTGCTTGAAGCCTGGTTTTTTACCCATGAACCGGATATTGCTGTGCTTCCAGAAACTTGGCTCAGTGATAACGTATCCGACAGTGAAATTGTTCCGAAAAACTACATGTGCTTTCATAAAAATCGAGAAAGAAGAAGAGGAAAGTTTGGTATAATAATTAAGGCACCTTTACATCATGCAAGTATGCCTGAAAGTTCAGCAGTTGATAGCATTTTTTGCACTATATGTGTTAACAAAATGAGATACGTTCTCGGAGCTATTTACAGGCCACCTGACTCCCCTGTCTCGGCTCTTGAAAACCTTGATGATTAAATGTTCTTTGATATAAAACCAGAAGACAGAATAATTCTCGCTGGTTATTTTGATTTTCCGAATATTGAATGGGACTCTTTTTCTAAGCAGTCTTTTGATCTACGTGCCACAAAAACGCTTGACATAGCTTTTAATTAAAATTTGCTACAGATTGTGTCACAACTTACAAGAATTCAAAGTGCAATCTCAATCCAAGAGCTCTTTTTTGTTAGTGGTACTGTTAAAAATGATGAAGTGCGTGGTGTTGTACCGGGAATATGTGATCATGAAGCTGTGGTTTGAACTTTAACTAATGCTTCGTATTATCTGCTCACTGTATATCGCCAGTGCCCGAACTTTTCTCGCGCCTATGATGAGTCAATTAGTGACTTTTTGGACCACTCCTTTAATGTTTTCTAAAAAAACATGAGCAATATAAGCAATCTAAGGCTAGCTTTTGAAAAACATTGTTAAGAAATAACATGTAGTACGGCATGTGCCAATAATAAATAAAAAATTAACTTGTAAAAATGCTTCTATAAGCCGGAAAACGATCCAGGTACAACGCAAACTTAGGAGAACAGAAAACAAAAAGGCCAGAAATCCGTTTCGCTCTTCACTAGATAATTTTATTACTACATTAGCAACAAACCTGAAATTACAAACTCGGAAGAATAAGGCAAAATACTATGGTGTATCCCTTTCCTTTTTTTATTAAGGCGGCACCTGAAAAGTTCTAGAGATAGATTAAGCCGAGTTCAAGTAGCACTACCTCGTTGTCACTTAATGGGCATATAATTCTTGATAACACAGCTGTGTCTGCTGCTTTCAACGAGCACTTTATACCTGTATTTACAACAGATAAGGTTTTCTTCCAATGTTCGATATTTCTTTGCCACCTATGACTGATGTGAGAATGACTGAGCAGGGTATTTTAAACCTTCTGCCTAACATGGATGTCAAAAAGCTCCTGGCCAAGACGATATCCGAAATGCCTTCTTAAAACAATATGCAGAGTGGTGTGCGAAGTGTTTACTCGTTTTGTTAAAAGAGATCTCTTGGTGACGGTTCGTTGTCAGAGGTCTGAAAAACCTTGAGAATGAACCCCTCTTTGAATATGGTTACCATTCCAAAAAGGCAAAATTTCGGCCCATTTATTTGACATTTATTTCATGCAACATCTTCGAGCACATCATTTATGAACATAAAGAAAAATTTCTTGAAAAAAATTGAGTTTTACCAGATGCACAACATGACTTTACTCGTGGGTGTTCTACAAGTGTACAATTAGTCGGAATTACGCATGATTTTGCCTAAGGCATAAGTAAAGGATATCAGACAGGTGCTATATACATGTACTTATTTCGGCCTTTGATAAAGTATCGCATAAAAAAATACTTCACAAACTAGGTTTTAATAAAACAAATAATACTCTACTGGAATGAACTGGAGCTTACCTGATGAACCGTTACCAATACATATCTCTAAATGGCATCTGCTCAGGTCGAGCTGACGTTGTTTCTGGCGTACCTCAGGGGTCCGTGCATGGGCCCCTTTTATTTTTGATATTTATAAATAACATCAGCACTAATACTAATGTTATGATCAAACTCTATGCAGACGACTGTGTGATTTATTAAACAGGTCAATTGAAGCTTATATTTGAATAAATGAAAACTTCCAAACTCATATCATGGTGTGTTAAGTGGCTTAGGACTAATAATTGGAACAATATGGTCTTTATGCGAATAACCCACAAAAAAGCACTTTTTTCATTACGGGGCAAACAGAAACACCTTCTCAGAGGTCGATGAGTATTATTATCTGGGTCTTTGGTTCACAAATAATTTATTATGGTCGAAACATATAGATGTTGTTAGAAGTAACGTATTGCGGAAATTATTTTTAAGGTGATCTTTAAAATAATCATCTCCGTCCATTTGTTTCCTAGAATACCAGTCCATTATATCTCCTATGGCTGAATATGCCGTGTCATTTCCGGACCCATACACCAAAACAAATATCAGCAAACTCTAAAAAACACGAAAAAAACAAGTTCGTTACATTTATAACTCATATGGTGGTTCATCAGGTACTGAACTCATCAAACGATCTGGGTTGCCCTCAGTTATCATTAGGGGTAGAATTCACTGGCTGGAATTCTTTTACCAAATAGTAAAGGGCATTATAACATAGACTCCTCTCCAATTATCAATTATTCTCAGGATTACGAAACCAGGCAAAGGCATTCTTTAAGGGTAACTCATTACTTCCTTGAAATACTTGCTTTAAATGATCTGTTTTTCTCTAGAACAATTGTTATTTAACTTAAGCTCTCCGACAATATTGGAACACAAGCCTGGCTTTTTTTGTTTAAAATGTTTTTGCAGTAGCTATTCAGCTTCATTGAATATACTTTTTTTATTATTTGTTCCTATTTATTGCATACTATTGTTCAAGTTGATAAATTTTGTTTTAAAAATTATGTTCTTTTTGTGTTTATTCATCTTGTTCTTGTACTCTTGCATTTTACAGTTACTATTTGCTCTTAAATTTTGTGTTCTTGTTAATTTTCTTAGTCCTATTGTTTTTGCTTTGATGCATTGTAATTTTCACTTCATGTATTTTCTTTGAAAACTATTGTTGTTTCTTTATTATCATGTATCAATGTATCACACCGGCTATAGTCTCTGCTTCAGACTGCAGTATCCATAAATAAATTAATGAAAACACCAACAGTCAGTCCACAAATGATGTGGAACTCTCTCAGGTCAGCAAAGGAACCCAGTTGCTTTTTCTCATCGTAGGAGTCCTTGATGGACTCATCGTAGGAGTTCTTCAAGCAGAACTAGCGTTACCCTGCTTTTAGTTGGTAGTGAATGAAGAGACAGAAGGTGTCTGCGTCAGTCGTTGTAAAGTGGTCTTGCATCTCGCGCTTGATATCGTCGCAAGTTGACTCATCGTTGCCGAAGATTTCTGTGAGGTACCACTTGAACGCTTCCCCTTCAAGATATTCGCTGAAGTGATTGACCCGACCGTAGTGAGTACATGATGCCTCGGCTGCCTTCATGCCGAAAAGAGGAAGCCACTTGTCGATGGGGACAATTTCTGGTGTTCCCTCAAACTTTTTTATGTTGAGCGGAAGCTTTGGCCTAGCCATAGCAGGTTGTGAGGTCGACCTTGTCGACTTGTGTGACGCTCCGAAATGGAGACACGTCATGGTGCAGATGTCATGCCCGGGTAAGATTATCCGTATTGGGAAGAAGACGCACGTACGAAGTAGTTTTATTGACGTTTCGGCCGCGGGTCCGGCCTTCATCAGAATACAGTTTATGGCACGAGCGCTGTTTATATACATGTGCATATCAATAAGATACAATTATGAAAACCGGCATGAAAGGCGATATATGGGCATATATATATATGCAAGTCACACAATATAAAAAGCACTTAATACACGAGTAAAAAGATATTGCTTCCATGCGCGAGCACGTGGCGAGCAAGTTGTTTACAAATAAAAGATAAAACGCATAAAAGATAAAGCACATAACATGAAGAGTAGCCCGACCGGTAATAGCAAGGGAAAAAAAGAAGAAAAAATATTAAAATACTAATAAAAAATCCCAAAGACGTTACAAAGCTGCTACGTAATCAACAGATACAGACAATGTAGTGCGACTTGCGGAGCAAGGTTGAAAAAGATGGATAGGGTGATACAGGTTACGTAGATAGGCAACTAAGTTTTCCTACGTTTTCATTTAGACCGGATGCGACGGCGTCGAACTTATAGATGAGGAATGATTCACGGGCTTCTCTATCATAATTTGTGCGGAAAGCAGATTCTAGTAATGTGACCTGTAGATTTTCAAAAGAGTGGCCAGGAAGGTGCACGTGTCTTGAAATGGGCAAGTGGGGCAAGGTGTTAGCATAAGAATTATGGTTGTTAAAACGCAGTCTAAGAGGCCCTTCTGTTTGACCAATGTACTTTATTTCACATAGCGCACATTCTATCATGTATATCACGTTCTTAGAATCGCAGTAAAGATCCCGGTCGTTTCCCGGTCGTTTTACCTTTTGCCTAAAATACACAAGATAAACAACCCCGGCCATCCCATTATTTCAGGTATAGGTACTGTCACAGAAACATTGTCCAGCTATGTCGATTCTCTGATCAGTAGTATCCCAGCATCACTTCCGTCTTACGTAAGGGACACTACCGACTTTGTTTCTGGTATAATTGATCTGATTATTCCTCAAGGTTCCTTTTTGGTCACGCTAGACGTAGCGTCTTTATACACCAACATTCCGCTTGTAGACGGAATAGCGGCAGTCGCCAGGTCCTTTGAAGCAGCATCGACAAGTAAATTTATCGACAGCAAAACATTAGCAGTATTGCTCAGACTCATTTTAGAGCTAAATAACTTTCAATTTGAAGGGCAACACTATGTCCAAGTTAGCGGCACGTCAATGGGTACGTGTATTGGACCCAACTACGCCCATATATTCATGGGCCAGCTTGAAAGTGAATTTTTGCAAACCCGCGCGCTAAAACCTTTTTATTATAAACGTTACGTTGATGACATTTTCTTTATTTGGCCGCATGGTGAACAGGAGTTGCTTTCCTTCATATCTGACTTTAATGATGCCCATCCATCAATATCATTTTCTCATACCTATTCCACATCAACGCTTAGTTTTCTTGATGTAAGCATTTCGATTATGTATGATAAGCTATCCACTGCTCTATACAGGAAGCCTACAGACCGGCAACAGTATTTGCACTTTGACGGTAGCCACGTGAAACATTGCAAAACTAGCATCCCTTATAGTCAGGCTTTACGCTTTAAAAGAATCTGCTCAGAGCAATTAGAGTTTCAAAAAAATTGCTGAACACTAAAGGATGCTCTAGTCAAACAAAAATATCCGCCGCAATTAATTGATGACGCAATAAAACGTGGCGACATGCATAATCGTAGAACGCTGTTGTGCGCTGCTAAAAACTCGACTCCCTCACCGCAGACAAACTTAGTCCTTATCCATTCTGCGTCAGTTCCGCGTGTTTTGAATGTGCTGAGGAAGCCCCACAAAATTCTAATGCAACGTGAACGCTTAAGAACCATTTTCACCGAACCACCTAAAGCAGTGTATTGCAAAGCTTAAACTAATCGAGACATAATCTCATCGTCATCATCGTCGAAAGCAGACAGTCCTGACATGATCGGGTGTCATCCTTGCCAAAAAACGCGATGCTAACTATGCCCGTACATGCGCACATGCCAATAGGTCACCAGTACTGCTTCTAACTTTTCCTTAAAAATCAAAGGCGATCTTGACTGCGATCCTAAGAACGTGATATACATGATAGAATGTGCGCTATGTGAAATACAGTACATTGGTCAAACAGAAGGGCCTTTTAGACTGCGTTTTAACAACCATAACTCTCATGCTAACACCTTGCCCCACTTGCCCATTCCAAGACACGTGCACCTTCCTGGCCACTCTTTTGAAAATCTACAGGTCACATTACTAGAATCTGGTTTCCGCACAAATTATGATAGAGAAGCCCGTGAATCATTCCTCATCTATAAGTTCGACGCCGTCGCATCCGGTCTAAATGAAAATGTAGAAAAACTTAGTTGCCTATCTACGTAACCTGTATCACCCTGTCCATCTTTTCTCAACCTTGCTCCGCAAGTCGCACTACATTGTCTGTATCCGTTGATTACGTAGCAGCTTTGTAACGTCTTTGGGATTTTTTATTAGTATTTTATTATTTTTTCTTCTTTTTTTCCCCTTGCTATTACCAGTCGGGCTACTCTTCATGTTATGTGCTTTATCTTTTATGCGTTTTATCTTTTATTTGTAAACAACGGGCTCGCCACGTGCTCGCGCATGGAAGCATTATCTTTTTACTTGTGTGTTAAGTGCCCTTCATATTGTGTGACTTGCATATATATATATATGCCCATATATCGCCTTTCATGCCGGTTTTCATAATTGTATCTGATTGATATGCACATGTATATAAACAGCGCTCGTGCCATAAACTGTATTCTGATGAAGGCCGAACCCGCGGCCGAAACGTCAATAAAACTACTTCGTACGTGCGTCTTCTTCCCAATAGGGATATATATATATATATATATATATATATATATATATATATATATATATATATTGGCGACTCTATATATATATATATATATATATATATACATATGAGTAACGAATACGAACAAGTTCACGTGCTACGTGACGCCACATAGGCTCATAAAGAGTGTGCCACACTCACCGCCATTGCAACTGGTGGTGCTGACTAACACTCCCACGTTTAAATTCACATATAAGATAGCCACCCTAGTAGCTCATTGGTAAAGCATGAACGCTTTATTCGAAGGTCGGAACTTCGGTTCCTGCCCACGGCAAGTTATCTTTTCACCCACTTTTCCTTCTTCACAATTACATTACAGATAGGTGTGATAACTTCCTCTACACATTCCTTGGCAATTTTGCCTGTTATATCTCATAATTATTGCGTCAAAAGATGGAAAAAACGAGTCCTTAAGTGTACACTTCTTTCTCTTATCTCTTAACGAGAGTCTCGTACTGGCAGACTGGGTACCGTTGGGTTGTATTCAAGGGACTATTGGTCAGCTCGTATTAAGTTCACGTGCTAGATGACGCTAAACAGTCTGATAAAAAGTGCGCCACACTTGCCTCCATGGCTACAGGTGGCGCTACTGACACTCCCACGTTTAAATTCACATATATATCCACTACAGTGGCTAGGGGAATACCCGCCGTTGTAGCTCAGTTGGAAGAATATCGAACGCGTTATTTGAAGGTCGCAAGTTCGGTTCCTGCCCACGATAAGTTATCTTTTCAGCCAATTTTCTTTCTTCACATTTAAATTAAAATTTGGTTTAACAACTTCCTCTATACCTTCCGTGGCAATATTAACTGTTAGATCTCATTTATATAGGTTAAACACGAAATACAAACCTCTAAGTGTATATATATATATATATATATATATATATATATTCCAGTAGATCCTCCGTGAGTGGTCACAACGTGGTTTATTTCGACGTTTCGGCCTAGAGTCTGGCCATCATCAGGAATATATATATATATATATGTAAGAATAAATACGACAATACGACATGCATGCACAGATGTGCGAAATGTTGCCACCATTCCATTTAAAATTGTGCGCAATTGTTCGAATGGTCACACCTTCACGATAAAGCTGAGAAGTTTAGTTCTTTCCTGTTTCCATTATCTTACCCTTCTCCTATTTATCTCGTGACCTGGTACCCTTGCGTGTTTGGCCAGTGTTCTTGACGAAACCGTCCTTAGAGCATACATGTGACGCATGAGTATTTGATGAATGTTATTTCTGTCGACAAGATAAAGTTTGCCGTAGTCTGTGCCACCCCCACCTTGGGCTTCGTAGTACTTTTGCTCATGCATGTTACCGAACACGCGGCTTTGCGTCGGCGTTGTACACTTGAGCTTAAGCGTTTCTTCGTTAAAGGAGTTCGTCTGGGGAATGGGTCTACTGTCACTTGTTCCGTCTGTTCTTTTGAGATACAGATGAAAACGCGGGGAGTTCGAAAACCGATTCATCTTCCAGCAGCTGCCGCCAAGTGTCATAGACAATATGAATGAAGCTGTAAAAACTGGACACTGGTATTTTCGCTGAAACATGAAATGGCAATTTAGATCGTTGTAAGCAAGACCTCGCTGCATGTTTATTCAGCGGCGCAAAGCCATACGACTGGCTAGTACACAGTGCACTTACCATCGGGATTGAGCCCGGTCGGAATTGCATAAAGCGGGCTTGCACCTCGCGCTTGATATCATATGAAGTTGTCTCGCCATTGCCGAAAATCTCTGTGAGGTACCATTTGAACGCTTCCCTTCATGGTATTCAACGAAGTGACTGACCCGATCACTGTTGAGTTCGTGATTCCTCGGCCGCCTTCATGTCAAAAAGAAGAAGCCACTTGTCGTTGCAGACGATCGCGCTATATTTTATAAAAGTTGCAGAACTCAGCTAATCATCCGAAAAATCCTCCCCACCACCACCTGTATAACTCGATGGCAGTCCAATGTGCACGTGTGACAACTGTAGAAAACTTCTGCAATAATTGTTGAAATCCTGCCACAGAGAACATTTTTCTCATGTGAAATTTTATCGTGTAAAAGTTTACCGTGTGGGGCTTGCGCTTGACTTCAATCACAAAAGAAAATTTTCGACTGCATGCAACTCTACAATTGCTAAGTTGCTTTCTGCAAACGTTGGAATCCGCTTGTGCTTTGCTTAGAAGAAAAATTTATGTTAAATAGGAGTCCAAACATCTGCCTGCTGGTCGTGTCAAACAGGCCTGTCTATACAGGGTGTCTCACGTAACCTAAGCCAGAGTTTAAAAATACGCCGGAACACGTGATTACGGCGCAGCCAAATGCATGTTGCTCACCACCTGGAGTTAGTCAAACAATTTATTGTGTTTTCAAAGATTGTTTAGGTAGATTAGTTTATTAACTAAATTTGAAGGAAGGAAGATCATTAACAAATGAAAGAAAAACTTCCATCAGTTTGCAAAACGTCCAAATCGATAGTTTTGAACTTGATATCTGTAAAGTATTAGTGTTTTTCTTCTAATTACAAATGCCCGCAAAGCACAAAAATATCACGTGACAAACCCACTCGTGCGCCACTGTGCACAATGGTTCTAGTGGTCCCGAACGTTCCGCGCGCGAACGACCAGAGCACTTGCCCCATTGTGCTATCTCAGCTGGGCCGCAACGATGATGGTGTCTTTACCACGAGCACGTTTCGCTATCGGTAAGCAAGAACGATAAGCGCTGTGACTGCTAATCGCTGTCTTGAATTGTTGCGAGGGAAGGACGTCGTTGGCACGCGTATCTTTAGGGAGCACAAGAATCATCGTGCGCACTGACGTGCGAGCGGGTTTGTCACGTGGTATTTTTTCGTATATCACAGCATTTGTAATGAGCAGAAAAACACTAATACCTAACAGATACAAAGTTTGAAACTGTCTGTTTGGACGTTTTGCAAACCGGTCTACAACTTTCTCATTGAAATTTTTAACAATATTTGTTGTTTTAAGATAAAAAAATAAAAAATTTAAATAAAAACAATTTTCGAGAACACAAAAATAGTCGGACTAACTCCAGGCAGCGGTGAGCAACTCACATTTAGTCGCGTCGTAATTACGTGTCCCTGCGTATTTTTAAACCCTGGCTAAAATTACGTCGGACACCCTGTTATAGATACAATTTTACAATGTCATATAGTAGCTTGGTTGCGCGCGTTTCTTGCAGCAAAATTATGTCTTTTTGCCGGAAGCACGCATCACTGCATGTCTCAAGCTTCAATTTGACACAGATTGGGTCGTTACTTTTTACCAAAGCAGTACGCTCGGCCATCCTAATTTGCATATAGGCGGCCATAGCAGACGACGTCAGCAGTCGGGCAATATTAGAAATGTCCACATTCTCAGAGCAGTTAATTAGCGTTTAGTGCTGTAAAAATCTACAGCAGTATTTCATTGATTTCATTAATCTCATGTACAACAGTAATGATAGAGAAAGGAGATGCTAAACCAGCTGTGGCCTGTGCGCTAGAGGGCTGGCGGAAAAATCCAGTCATGTGCTAGCAAGCATGTCTCCGCATGGGGATGATGTCCTCGCGCCAAATAGTGAATTTTTGAACTATTTACCACATTTTGGGGAGAGGGGTCATTTGTGCGACTCAGTAGAACATTTTATTGGTGATGGCTATTTATCTGTCCAATTTTGTTATTTGGTCAAAAACTTTGGGGTTGGCTGACTATGATAGAATTACTTCAAATGTTGAAGTATATGAAGGGGCCTCATAATGCTCAGGTGGAAATTCTCTTTATTTATTCGTTATGTGCAGCTAACATTCCCCACATTGATTTCAAAGATAGCGGCTATCGAATCATTTGTTAGTTAATTGGCTAACATTGAAAGCCTAAAAGAGTAAGTACAGAGTCGGTTTTGTGCCTTCTTCATTTTTTTCGTTATGTTCTTGCTCTTGAACCTAAAGGTATGCATCGCCAACTAACTTGCCCGCAAATGTTGCTGAAGTCGTTCATACTTTCTCCGGTTACAGTATTGGTGCCTTACGTTCGTAAGCAAGTTTTAGATTCAAGCTTCAATAGTCGGCGGCATGAAACAATAGTTTTGTTTATGTAGGCATGCCCTGCTAACCTATTTACAGTGTAAAAGCCTCGGCACGATGTTGGATAGCACTAGAGCACCTAATTGTAATATAACGTATAACACACCAGAAATGTTTTTGTTGGCATTGTAAACCACAATGACTAGCTTGCGATTCACAGCGCAGCATGATAGTTCATTGGGTGGCGGCAGCCGTACTATCTGAGACTGCTGAATTTCTACAATTGCTGCTGACTGGGCAAGTTGGTGCATGAGAAAAATGATATTGCTTTAGCGCAGGTCAGTTTCAGAGTGGAGGAAAGATGCTATGTAGTAAGGAAGGGGAAAACAGATAACAAAGCTCAGCTTGAGCGTGAAGAAAAGATGCTATGCAGTAAAGCAGGGAAAAAAACGGACGAAAATGTGGCTGTCGTCTCTTTTTTTCCCGCTTCTTTACTGCATAGCGTCTTTTCTTCACGTTCTAGCTAAGCTGAGCTAAAGCATTGTCATTTTATCCTACAAATAATCATTGTGTCTTCGCCTAATAAAAGTTCAGGATTAAAGAAAAAAACGTGGGCGTCCTTGAGCCTACTCTCATAACAGTTACAATATAGAGTATGCACGTTTTTTTTTCTCCAAGTTTCGAGGGTTCTTTGTGCAGTGATAAATGGGCGGCGTCGTAGCTACAACCTACGGCCATAAGGCGCATAGAAAAGAAAAGCACACACAATTTACGGCTTGCAAAAACTATTGTACGAAATTCCGCATTCACTCAACTGACCTTCTAGTATAGGTACTTTATCTGAAGGTATAGGCTCTTACTGTATTTTTAAAAGGAGGCCACAGTCATACTTACTATCTACACAGACACCATCACCATCATCCTAAACATTGCTTTGCATTCTAAAGAGTAATTGATGTTTCTTTGAATTCTTGAAAGCTCGTGTGTGAAATGTCCTATTTTTGTCACGTAAATTCAATTATTTTTATATGTGTTTTACACCGTGTTTTGTTTGATACGAATTATTTATTGATGTCACAGCCTGAACAACTGTCCCTTTTTTTACACGAGTGGCTTGCATATAGCAGTTCTCCTTCGTCCTTTTCTTTCTTGTTCAGGGTATAATTTACACTGGGCATCGTGCCATTCTGGTATGATGTTTGGTTCACATGGAGCAGGTGCCTTGTCAGGCTTCTTGGCCAGATAAATTTCCTTTTGACAAAATAAATTTTAAGAAGTTTTAATCACACAAGAATTTTTATCAAACTTGCTCAGCAAGCTTTTACCTAGAGCGTTGATCAAACATTCCCAGGAGTGGCCTTAACGCCCACATAGGTATGTCAGAATATACATATGTCAAAATGATTTCGTGTTGATGATATCGCGTGCGGGTTGCACTGGAGTAGTATGTATAAAACAAGGACTTACGACAGGTCAAGGTTCCGAAGTGCCACCGCGGGCCGTGCCATGATGGACCGTTTTAGCTGCGAAACATCAGTGTTGCGCAGCGTGACGCTCTCCAGGTTGGTGAGTTGCGCCAGCCACCAGTCATCCAGGAAACTTACGACAGCAGATTCGACGGTCACGTGAAGCATTCCAGCGGGCAGTGCACCAAAATCACTTGTCAAGTTGAGAACCGCATCGACAATGGTGAGGGAGCGCAGACTCTCCATGTCAGCAAGTATGGCCCACGAAGGGGGCAGGGTGCTGTTGTCGCTGAAGGTCATGTTCTCAACGGATGTGCGGAGGCCAGCGAATGGATTGTCCTCCTCGGCGAACTCGAACGTCTCAACGGTAACATTGCTGAGCTCGAGTGAAGTAGCGCTGACATCTATAAACGCACCAGCGGGAAGCCGGTCTAGCCGACTGTCCCGCAACACAAACGAGAGCGTGGGCCGCGACAAGGGGCGTTGGATGTAGTGCTCAAAGTCCATGGCACTACCAAAGTCCGCGCACGTCACCGACGCCGTCGTGTTGCGACTCGAGATGTGGCAAGATGGCGAACCAAGGGCCGCACCCGCGAGAAAGAGCCAAGCGAGTGCTGCGCGTGACATTCTGGTGCCAGACTGTCTGACAAAGCCAGCCGTCTTCACCGGCGGCTGAGCAACCAGATAAGGAGGCCCATATCTTGGCTGACCGCGAAATACTTACGAGTCTCCGGTTGCCGACGACATGAGACACCACGAGCTGCTGCGCCGATGGTGGGCGTCACTACGGCAAGCAGGTGCAACGTCGCAAGAGTAAGCACAGAACGTCCACTTGCTGGGGCTTCTTTCTTTCTGTGTCGCACACATAAGAGGGCACCGCTGTTGAAGCCGTGATGTTGCCGTGCCGTTTATTCTTCGATCTTCTCACTTGCTTTGTGACTGTGACTCAAGCCAGAAAGTTGGTCAAAAGTACGAGCCCAGCAAGCACTGTATATTTTTTTAAATTCGAGACCACAAGCTCTCATGGGCGGAGTGCTTAAGAGACCCGCGCTGTCTTTAGCTACCATATGCGGCCATCGATTGACGCACCGCAGCGACGTCACGTATAGCATAGCCTTCAATAGCATATTGAGTGCGCGCTCACGCCAAGGAGAATACTGCTTCTTTTCATTCTTCGAGCACCTTGCTGATGGATCACTTTAGGAGCTTGGATTGTCATATGCTGTGACCTTTTGGCGTAATGCAGGAAGAAGTAAGTATTGAGAAATGGGCAGAGAAAGGACAGGAAAAAAGGGCAACAACAAAAATGAAGAGAGAAAGAAATGTAGAAAGACAAAACTAAGCAAAAACGGGGTGCGCTGTCCAGATCCGCACTTACTTCAGCCTTAGTACCACTAGTGCCTTGTTTATTTTTGTATTTGTTTTATACGCGTGCATACAGAAAGAAATATCGATTTCTTCCGGTGGATTCAAACATTACAATTGTCAGAATAAAAGGAGAACTTTTGCTCGATAGATATGTGGGGTTTAACGTCCCAAAACCACTATATGAATATGAGAGACGCCGTAGTGGAGGGCTCTGGAAATTTAGACCACCTGGGGTTCTTTAACGTGCACCCAAATCTGAGCACACGGGCCTACAACATTTCCGCCTCCATCGGAAATGCAGCCGCCGCAGCCGGGATACGGACCCGCGCCCTGCGGGTCAGCAGCCGAGTACCTTAGCCACTATACCACCCCGGCGGGGCAGAACTTTTGCTCCCCAGCATGGTTTTAGATATGACTTATACGAAGTTATTTCGAAAAAGGAGAGTTACTTATCACCGAACGCAAAAGTTATGCAAACTGCTTAAAGGTTTGCGGGAACAACCACTCTGACGGCGACTGACGACACATGGCAGCTGTGGTGCAGTCTTTACGGCAACGGTGTTGCGAAAAGAAAAATTATGCAAGCTGTGCTCACACCTTCTTACATAAACACCCAATAGACAAGTAGTATTTGCTGCGTATTACTCAGCCTGTCTAGATATTTCGACACAATTTTTCCAACGACCCTGAATATGGCTGCCTTTTTTGTGGCTGTTCACATCTTACCATTGTCACATTTAAAACATTGTCCCCCCGTTGACAGTGGTGCTTTATATTTTTTGCCTACTAACCTGTTTATAGTAAAGCACACAGAAGTTTTCGAGGAAGCAGAAAATGCGTGCTTCGTTACTGGTGGGGAACAAAAGACGTGGTATTTCGTATACGGTGACAACCTCAGTCGTGGCTTTAGCAACGGCCTCTCTCCGCAACAGGGGTTTTGTTGTGTAGGCTGAAATGGGCGTCAGTTGAGTCATGTACCGACACGCATTGTCTAGGGGCTTGTGCTTCCACCAACGTGGTGAGTGCAGCTGCTTTTCGTATTCTTTCTGCTACTTGTAGACGTGTTACGGAAGACGGAGATCTCGTCTGCACAGATACGTAGACTGTCTTGGGCAGTTAATAGTGGTAACCAGATGTCTACTTTTTTTTGCATTTACGCGCAAGACATTGCGGCAGCACACAATAACACTCAGTGGACAGCAGTTGCTCAGATTAGAAAGCACCACTTTTTAGGCGTAATCACTGATCATGACTTATCGAAGATGCCACGTACACATTTTGTACCTAAAGAGATGGTTGCGCATGTTCTCAAATTTCTGGGTTGAAAGCCATTGAACACTTCAGTATAGTTGCACGCCTCAAACCATTTAATGGGCGTGTATGAGCTGGTAGAGTGTATTTTGTTGTTTTTATTTTTGTATCATAATTTATTTCTTGTACTTTTGCATTATTGTAGCGTAGTTTTCTGGTCGCTACTTGGTGGCCGCCGGAAAGAAGACACGTGCACATAGCAGGTTCTTATACTTTCTCCTAAACCAATTTATTTGGTTACAGTACTCCTAATAGACGCTGTACACACTTGCACACTACTTACCTGTGACAACACCGCACGGCACTCACTGCAAGTTGAACTCGTGGCGTCCACCGTGCGACCCCTCTCGACTCCCCTGGAAACATACTGAGAGCTAGCACAGCGATCAAACAAGAAAGGACCACTCATAGTGTCTATCGACGACACCCAATCGGGTGTCACAAATTTAAACAGGTACACCTAATCTCAGGTGATCTTCACCGAGTCACACCTTGAGTACAGCTGTCAACGTAAAAAAATAAACACCTCAACTAAATAAACACGCACAGGAAACTACAGCGACGTCCATTAGGCTTAAACCGTATCGTTCACTCCACTTACTAACCCACGCCGCGGATGCAGATCCGTAGGCATTCCCTAAATAAAAAACAGCCCCTCGTACGAAGCAAGCTAACGCTCGAACCACAAATCCAGTGACACACTCTAGGACGCCACCACAAACCCTACTCTTGGGCAGACAGACGACATTAGAACGAACAAAAAGTGAAAAGAATACTGCTACATCAACGTTTGCGCAACACCTCTCCTATACGAACTTAGAGTGCACTCACCCTTGATGAGCTGCAACTAAACTGAAAAATCCACCAACCAGGACATACCGTGCTTCGCGCCATGCCAAAAAGAAAGGACATTTCACGTTGGTTTAGAAAAAACCACATAACTTAAAAAACGCATAACTATAACACGCGAGAAATGCGACCTGCAACCACAGAAATGTACGAAACATTTAAAATCTGCAAGACGCTGTAGCGTGATGACGAAATACAGATGCTAAAAATGAAACTTGGTTTAAAACAGTGAAAAAATGAACTGCTAACTGTAGTTCTCACACACACATCTCAGTACCAAAGCGCACACTGCGACACATAGAGTTCATAAGGTGTGCTTCAACTCGCTCGCTCACTCACTCCTTCACTCACTCACTCACTCACTCACTCACTCACTCAGCGTCACTGGTTGTATAGTGAATCCCGGTGTCACGATCACAAGCCCACAGTCTTTTTCGGTTTGGTGTAGGCTGACTGGTCCCGATATTGTGCTCTCAGATCAAAGTAGACTTCGGTGTCAGTATTCCAATGTTCACATTGACCGTGGTCACTAGTGGGGGGAACTGTAGCACCACTTTGCGGCTCAGTGGTGTCAACACGGACCGACACTCGTGTTCACTCTCACTATCGTCATCTGCGTCCTCGTCGAGACATGAACGGCGGCGACACAGTTTCAAACACGCTACGGTCAGAATGTCCGTCTTCTTTCCGTTGCGGTCTACGACCTTTCAATTGTTCGGCGCGACTTGTCGAAGAAGACAAATTGGTCTATGGTAGTAGTGGAGGAGCTTTGTTGTTTTGCCCTTCGTTCGTGAGGGCGTGCACATGCAGACGAATGGCACTGGTCCGTCGGAACACAGCGCCCCGTCGTCGGGCATCGTACGCTCTCTTGCTTTTTGTTTGCTGGTCTTTCTCGCGCTAAGCCACGAGCTCCCGTGCTTCGTGAAGCCTGTACACCACCTGATAAGCATTGAAGGCAATCTAATTGTCACGTTGCAGGTTGAGGCACATATCAATGGACAAAGTTGGCTCGCTGCCATGCAACAAGAAAAGTGGCGTGATGCCGGTTGCATTTGTTGCAAAGAGTTGTAACCGACGACGACATATGGAAGGAATTCGTCATTCGTACACATCACGGTGGTTTGTCAAGACATACATACTCAGCATCTCTGCAATCGTACGGTTGAACCTCTTGCACAGGCAATTGGTCTGTGGGTGGTAGGGGTGGTTGTGACGTGATTGCTGTCGTTGCTCGGAACATCTTTTCAATTAGGTTACTAACAAAATTCTTTTCCCGGTCAGTGATTGATTGTCCAGGGCTCCACGTCATAGAACCACTTTCTCGACAAAAGCCTGGGCTGCCTCAGCGGCCGTTGCAGTGGGACAGTCGACCGCTTCTACCCTTATTGTGTGGTAGTCATTCATCACAAGCATGTACCGACAGCCGTGTTCACTTTTCACGAGGTGTGCTAAAAAATTCATCCCGATTTTCTCAAATGGCCGCCGCACGGGGAGTATAGCTTAAAGAAAACTAACAGGTTTGCTAAGGGGTGGCTCTCTCGTCTGGCAATCTGGTTAGGTGAGGACGTACTTGCTCACAAATGTGAACAATTTTGGCCAGAATTACCATGTCTTCTCAGTCTATTCTTTCCTGTGTTCGTTTTTTCGCCTCGAGCTACTCAAATTGTTTCAAATTTCTTTCAAGATTCTTCCAGAATCACCAGCAGCGTAGTTTACCCTATGTGCGCTTGACGCCAAGGTGGCCTGCCATAGTGTCGCCATGGCAGTGCTTTAGGAATTCTGGTCTCAGACACCTGGGAACAATTGCAGCGTGGTCTTCCTGAAACCCTTTTGCCCTCTGATACAGAACAGCACTCAACCAAAAGCTCCGTGCCGTTCTTTTAGTTTTTCTTTTAACTAGAACGTTCAGCTACTCGAGGTGCGGGTTATTATATCTCATCCATGGATCTGCCTTTTCCCATTCCCCCACGTTCAGTCGATCCAGAGCCAGCAACGGTAATTGATTTTTTTTTCGCTTGCTGGCGTGAGACCACGAGGTAGGCGAGAAAGCATATCGGCATTTTCGTTCTTCCGGCTTGAGTGGTGTCTTAGCGTTATGTCGAATTCCTGCAGCAACAAAGACCACCGCATGATACAACTATTCGCATTCTAGACCTTTATAAGCCAAGCAAGGCTAGCTTGGTCGGCCAAGATTGCGAAATTGGCCCCGAAAACGCACGGCCCAAACTTCGCGCAGGCGTACACGACAGCGAAACATTTCTTTTCAGTTGTTTATTATTACTTCAGTTTTAAAAGGGTGCCGGCTAGCTTATGCGATTATTCTTTCCTGAGTGGCGATTTTCCGAACAAGCACGGCTCGAATGACATATTCACACGTATGCGTAAGCACCTCTACTGGCCGCCCCGCTCAAACTTGTACAGAATGGGGGCAGTGATAAGGTTGTCCAAGACAAGATTGTCCATCGCTAGTTCGTAGGCCGCATCCTAGATGAAAGGGGCATCTTCTTCGGTCAGGTTGGTCAGGAGTAGAAATATACTAAAAATCCTTTTAGTATTAACGTGATTATGAACTATTAAGAGAAGGAATTTCAGCCTTTCATATTCGGGGCGTTTTTGTGGAGGTAATAGCTCTGCAAGTATGCATAATTCGGTGGGCGATTGAAAACGACGGTATTTATTAAAGATAAACCTAGAACTGAGTCGCTGTATTTTGTCGAGCTTCAAACAGTTAGTTTGGGTATAGGGATCCCACACTTCTTTAGCATATTCGATTATGGGTATTAGCGAAAATTTATAAGCTAAAGTTTTAACTTCGGGAGAGGCACAGTGGAGGTTACGTCTCCGGTCTCATAACATCTTTTTAGTTTTGGAACAAAGTTCCTCAACATGAAGATCGCAACGCAATTCGGGTGTAAATATGACACCTAGGTATTTATATTAGTTAGCCTGAGCAAGTTCGCAACCGTTAATACTGTACGAATAACAAAGGATGTTCTTTTTACTAGAAATAGATATAAAAACAGTTTTGGTTGGGTTAAGCTGCATTCGCCATTGATCGCACCAGTTTTTAATTCCCTCTAACAAGATTAGGTTCGGCCTGGTCACTCGGTGACTGTACATTTTTGTATAGTATGCAATTGTCAGCAAACATTCTTATTTGGGTAGTAATAATTTTTGGCAAATCGTTTACAAACACTAGGAACAAGAGCGGCCCCAATACACTACCCTGGGGCACCCCAGATACCACAGGCGATAAACCAGATTGGTTTCAGGCGACAAACCAGATTGATGCGCTTATCTTCATCTCGAATTCCAATTTGCCAGTAGCCTGATGTGAAATCCAATGTTGTGAAGTTACAGGATCCCTGCGACACATCAAGAATGTCGTCAGTTCTCAGCAAAAGGTGCACGTCTCTCTTTGTGGCAGCATTGACTCTTCTAACATCCACACAGAAGCGCGAGCCGCCATTCGGCTTCTTTACCAGAACCTCTCGGGCGACCATGGGCTGTTCAACTTTCTCATCCCTCCGTCATTAAGCGTATCATCAATATGCTGGCCAATAACCTCCCATACGAAAGTGGAATGCCAGTAAGGATGTTGATGAATGGTAGCTGAATTTCCAGTGCCTATGACATGCTCTGCGACGTCAGTTGTCGGAATGGGTTGTGTTCTCCCGTAAATAAATGGCGGAACTCATTCCCAAGTGACAGCAGTTCAGCTCTTCGTTAGGTTCCAAGTGATCTCCACTGTTCACTTCAAATCACCGCTACCCCGTGCGAAGTGCGGCACGCGATTCCAAGCTGCGCATCTTGAATAGAAGCAGCCAAGCCAAGCGTCGTGTCACAGTTCAAATTGACTGGCAACATAGTACGGTTAGCCACACAGACAATGCCAACCCGAATCATCACAATCGCCACTTTTCATGCCATACGCAACCCCTTTCTTAAATTGACATTCGGCTCGATAATGTAGACGCTGTCTATGGAAACCTGTACTGGCAAAATCAGCTCGATGCGTGTCTGTATGCGGATTTGCTCCTGACACCTCACTGGCACATCAGCAGAAGTGACATTCTTCGGCTAAACTTAAAGCTCAAACGCTTGTCGCCCAATCTGCAATTTCTCAGCAGGAAAAAAAACGCCAGATCCCACGTACAGTAGGAATCCGTGATATGCGAAGCACGAATGAGGAAGCTTGATATGACACTTCAAAATCTGTACGTTAGGAGGCGGACTTTAATTATTCCATTCGTAGCTTTTGTGTGATTATTACTCGACTCTTTTAGCTGGGCGTTCTTAACTAGCCCACGTAGGCAGTGCTGCCACGGGAGAGAACTACGCATGTGCAGTACATAAAGCATCGATTCCAGAGATACGCGCTTACGCCTGAAAAAAAAACATGGCGTGCGTAAACGTGACGAGGCAAAGCGTACGCGGCGTGACGCTCTCGCAATATCTCGATTGATATAGGAACCAGATAGCAAAATGGCAGCAATGGCGCCGAACGCACAGAGCAGCAAAACCGGTCCAAACAGAGTATACTTTTCTTTCAGGGACGATAGCTTGCTGCTACCGCACGAGGGCGCTAAAAAGCACCCAAAAGCTGTTTTATTTCTGAGAACATACGTCTAGTTGAGGAAAGCGTGTCTCGGTACGGTCAATACGGTTAACTAAAAGTGTCGTTGAGTGCTTCGCATACAGTGTACACAATGTATCGTGTTGCTTACGTTGGTTCGTCACGTACGCCTAATTAAAAGTGTCGATTATGTTTGGACGTGTGTTTTCCTTTGTCCGCCATTCATGTCTCGAAATACCTAATTTGGTAAGTGTGAAGCTAGCGAAACGACCGTGAAAGCACAATGAGCATAGTATGTAGTAATAGTTTACATGACACGCATGTCATAAGTCTCATATTTGGACGTTTCAATCATCTTCGTCATTCGTTCGCGTCACGTAATGCCAAACTTGGTTGATTGATTGATTGATATGTGGGGTTTAACGTCTCAAAACCACTATATGATTATGAGAGACGCCGTAAAGGAGGGCTCCAGAAATTTCGACCACCTGGGGCTCTTTAACGTGCACCCAAATCTGAGCACACGGGCCTACAACATTTCCGCCTCCATCGGAAATGCAGCCGCGCCAAACTTGGTATGTGTGAAGCTAGTGAAACGGCCCCTAGCGCATCATGAGCGTGTCATGTAGTCATGTTACTACACGACCCGCTAGCACCGCCGCGGTGGTCTTGTGGATAAGGTACTCGGCCGCTAACTCACAAGTCACGGGATTGAATCTTGGCTGTGAAGGCTGCACTTTCGATGCGGCGAAAATGCTGTAGGCCTGTGTGATCAGATGTGGGTGCACGTTAAAGAATCCCAGGTGGTCGAAGTTTCCGGAGCCCTCCACTACGGCGTCTCCCATATACATATGGTTCTTTTGGGAGGTTGAATCCCACATATGAATTAGATGAGGTGCATCTCATGATTATCATGATGCACCAGTAATGCAGTGACGTCAGGTAACAGCCGGCTTAGTTTGTGCGAAGCTAGCAAAAAGAACGCGGGCGCTCCTTAAGCGTGGCGTGTAGTTATAACTTACGTGACATACATGTCATGATTTCTACGCTACGATATGCCACTGTGGTGGCTTCTGGGGTCCTCAGACGCAGAATTCCAAGACAGGGACAAGAAAAACAACTTTCCGCTTCACACACAAAACGATTGCAACACTGTGGCTATCTGTACATTACACTGGCTCCATAACTCCGTCCTACAGTCTATATCTACGCGCACGTGAGTAACCCACGTGTCCTCACTACTCGAAAGTGCGATTTCGTCGGGTGTCACTCACGCTCCCACTGAAGATGATGACGTCGACGACGCAACCTCGCCACGGGGAGGTTGCCAAGTACGCGGGTGCTCACGAGGAGACCCTCAGCTGCTCGTGCTGCAACAGAGGGGCCCACGCTACGGCCGACGCAACACCGAGGTCGCACCTTCAATTGGTGGTTGTGCTTGACCGGCTGCGACATGGCACCGTGTCCACAATCTCGGTGACTCGTTGTGCCAGACCCGAGTTTTCACTGGATCAGCCACTTGTCCTCGCCCGCACGCTTATCCGCCACAGGAACAGCATGTCAGGCCCGGCCAGGAACCGTCACTCACCTCAGAACACGTCACGCTCGTCCCAGTTGGGTAAGCGACATCAGTTCGTCTATTTGGTCCCCTGAGGCTTAACGCCTAACGCTCTTGCTAGCTGACCACGTTCTTACTCTGCCCGTCGCTGTTCCATAGCTCACACGCTCACGTTCGTCTGACCCCGCTTCATCGGCTTATTTTGCGTCAACTTTGTTGTTCGCACTTTCAGCTTCGGTTTCTTACTACATACCCCCTAACGGTCGCTACGTTGTGCCGTGGAGGGCTTTGGTGTTGACATGACACAACAGAACACAGCAATAACAAGACCGATTGCTGGCACATACAGAAATGCCAGCATGGCAAGAATCTGTCACAAAACACTGCGAGACACTTGTTCCTCACCCTCTATGCCGGCAGGTTGATGCCCTTCTCGCACGTTTGAACACTTTTGGAAGTGACACGTACTGCCACAAACCTGCACACCGTGCATGGATCACAACCAGGCGTCCTCATACTGCTTGCTCTAAGAATAAAACACGCACCGACACTCAGCACCACAACGCAAGATTCACAACACAGATGTTTCGTCACATTGATGACACCGCACCCTACTTCAGCTAGTTGGCGTCACTATGAATTGTCATGTCACTGGTACGTCTACTTAGGAGGGTTGAACGACCGCAGAACAGAAAGAACAGTGTCGCTAAAGCAACTGTTTAGCCGCTGCATAGGCTTATTTGTATTCTAATGTTGGGCTGTTACAATCTGCCCATCTTTACCTCAGGTAACAAAGAACGTTGAGGCAACGCGGTTTAATTGTAACGAATGTAAGGCAACGTTAGATGGTAAATTATAACATTGCACCGAAGTTTATAATATTACGTTGCCATAACACAGGGTTTCTAATGTTGTAGCAACATTCAAAGAATGACGTTGACCTAACATGTTGTTTTTACGAGGCAGCAACATTCAAATTGCTGAGGACACTGGAGTGTCACTTGAACACAGTTTAATGGCTCTTGTAGCATACCCGCCACCGTGGAAGTGGCAGACTATAGATTGCGATGTGTCTTTCCTAGAAGTTACTAAACATGCGCCTATTGCCCATATCCGAACATACTTCCTGGAACTTCAACACAAATACACACGTCCTGAGTTCTTTACAGATGCTTCTAAGTCCGACGTCACAATTAAATCCACGTTCATCGAGCTGGAAATCAGGTAGTGAACAAAACTTTTCTGGTAGCTTGGAAGAACATAAATGGCTTAACCACTACCCAGTAGTATTTTCCGAATTACGTTGTTAATTGAAGAGAAACCGGACCCTATTTCCCCCACTTAAACACATACTGCACGAAACTAAGTAGTCGAGTATTCATACTGCACGCAACAGGGCAGAATCTGATATAAAAAAAAGCACTTCTCGGTTAATACAACAAGGTAGGACACGTTAGATAGTCACGGGCTGGGGTTCAGGGCGCCCCGAACAATGACTGGAGAGACAAAAACAAAGAAAAGTGTCACAAAGAAACGGAGTAAGGGGAAAAAAAAGAAAGAACCTACTTGCAGCACCCCAATGCAGAGCGCACTAGATAGTGAGAAAACAAAACATGGTGAGGACAAATGTAAGGAAGTCTAGAAGGGATTGATTTAAGAGAAAAGAGGCCAGCTAGCCCGACTATTGGAACGTCAGTACAGATCTGAGACAACCATTCTCGGAGATTCGGCCATATATGGCCAATAAGTCGAAGCAGCAATTCCGCACAGAGACAAAGAAAGATGATATCAGTAGAGATTTAGGGGGAGGTAAGATGGAGTCACCCAAAGAGGAGTGTGAGGGTCAAGACCTACGAGACCCGAAAACGAGAACGAGTGCAATTCCCCACTACGATAAGGAGTTCCTTGATCTTCATTGAACGCCGCGTCCAATGGCGGCCGCGTCAGCAGCACGGGTAAGTGAGGTCTACACATATCTACGTATAACTTTAGCAATATTGGTTCTAGGAGGGTAACAGTGGTGTCTATTTGTTCGTGAAGATACAAGGAGTTCAACCGGTACAAATGTTCCTATTACGAACGAAAATTTCAAATTTTAGGAGTGCAAAACAGTAAAATCTGTGAAACAACAGCCTTCGGACCACGGTTTTTTTAGAGGTATCTTGCAATCAAAATTAAACCTAATCACTGGAAAAGTAAATTCTTAATATCATCTGCGATATGTGTTTCTGAATTGTGGAAAGTTTTTTTTAATGTCTCTGATTATTAAAACTTGGGTCTGCAATATATTTCATAATTACTTTATTCCGAAATGTCTTAGGCCACTGCATAGTTTGCATTAGCAAGATAGTCAAGCTCATGTACCGCTAGTGAAATCAAGCTTGATGCTAAGCTAACCATTTTTACACTTGAATTAATTGAGGAATCACTTGTTGTTAATTCAAATTATGAAATGATATACAGGGTTTTATTTTTTTAACAAAAAGGTTAAAGGCAAGTTAATATGCATTGAAAAGATGTTTTTAAGACTTGGTACGCCATTTACTGCAGTGAAACTGCCTTTACAGGGGGTTACATGTGATTATGACATATCACCTGCATTGCAGTCATCCTCGTACAAAGTGCGGACTTGGGCTAAATAAGATAGACTGGAGCTTGGAATTGCTGCGATAATAATATAGTTATCAATATGGTAGCCTGCCGAGCTTTCAATTGCAGGGTCCTAATTGATTCCATGTTGCAATGTCAAACTTTGATGTGCTTTTGGGAGCAAGAAGTTTTCTAAACTTGGATAGTTACAAGTAAATAAGCCTATCATAATAATTTGAACTAATAACTATAAAGTCAACTGAACACCGATGTTATCACATCCCCTTGAAGTAAAGTTGTAATAAACATCCATGAACAAATTTTAATTTTATGCGGGAAGTTCACTCACAATGTTCAACAGTCAATAACTTTAGTTTAGTCATGTTTACACATACCGCAGGGGTGCCTGCGCAAGTAGGCGTTTGGTGTGTAGCGACACCACGAACCCGAGCTAACGGGGGAGTTTCGACTCCCTCCCACGCCTAGCCGTGCGTGGCTTTGCCGTGTCCGAGGAAAAGGAGATCCTGGGGGTTGAGCCGACGCTGGGTGAATGGACCGTTAAGGCCCCCCGGCAGAGGCAACACACCCCTTTGGCCCTGGCTTCACGTAGACGGCACCCCTGAGCTGACCCACCCAGGGGAATCGGCAGTCGCCTTTTCCTATCTCTCTCTGCCTACATCTTCGTCTTTATCTCTTACTATTTATCTGTCCTGTCTTCTACTCTCTTCCGTTTACTTCCAAACTTCCTGGCGGCTAGGGTTAACCCTGTGCAAATAGCCTACCTTGGTCTAGGCGCATTGGGTTATAGTGGCGTTGTACGGCTGGCGTCTGCAGGTTTTAGCATTTGTAAACTTGTAGCGTCCCCTCGTTGGGCTCCGTGGTGGGTGGCCGCCAACGCTGCTGAACAACAATAAGGAAGACATGCATGGAGCATTCCCACTACTGTCTGATCGTACCGGCTTAAAGCCGGTACGCACCGATGATCTCACCAGAGAAGGATTGGCCACCCTGGTGCAGTATCTGGCCACCCCCTCCCGTAGGCATTCGTCAATTAACTCACGGCCCTCAGTCCCCACCAGCTGCGGAGCAACTGACCACGGCGGCGGTCAGATCTGCAAAGCAGCAGAGGGTGCTAGGAATCTCTGGATACGGACAGGCCACCATTGGAACTTGAACTTAGCAACGTTTAACGTTAGAACGTTATCTAGTGAGGGAAGTCTAGCTGTATTATTCGAGGAGCTAGAAGGCATTAAATGGGGTATAATAGGGCTGAGTGAGGTTAGGAGGACAGATGAGGCCTATTCTGTGCTACAGAATGGGCACGTCATTTGCTATCGGGGCTTGGCAGACAGAAGAGAACTGGGAGTAGGGTTCCTAATTCACAGAAACATAGCTGGCAACATAGAGGATTACTATAGCATTAATGAAAGGGTGGTAGGCATTGTAATTAAACTGAATAAAACATACAAAATGAAGGTAGTACAGGCTTACGCGCCCACATCCAGCCATGATGACGCTTCAGTTGAAAGCTTCTATGAAGACGTGGAATCGGCAATGAGTAAGGTGAAAACACAGTATACTATAGTAATGGGCGACTTTAATGCAAAGGTAGGGAAGAAGCAGGCTGGAGACCAGGCAGTAGGAGATTATGGCATCGGCACAAGAAACGCCAGAGGAGAACTACTAGTAGAATTCGCAGAACGCAATAATCTGCGTATTTTGAATACCTTCTACCAAAAACAAGAAAACCGCAAGTGGACATGGAGGAGCCCTAATGGCGTAAATAAGAACGAAATAGACTTTATAATGACTGCACACCCAGGAGTCGTGCAGGATGTGGAAGTGGTTGGCAAGGTAAGATGCAGTGACCATAGAATGGTACGGGCTCGAATCCGCCTAGACTTGAAGAAGGAACGACAGAAACTGATACGCAAGAAGCCAATCAATGAGCTAGCACTCAGAGGGAAAGAACAGGAATTCAGAGTGTCACTGCAGAACAGGTACTCTGCTCTTAGCGAGGAAACCAAACTTAGCGTAGATACAATGAATGATAATCTGACGAGTATCATCACGGAGTGTGCAGTGGAAGTTGGAGGCAGGGTAGCTAGACAGGACACCGGCAAGCTTTCCCAGGAAACGAAGAACCTAATTAAGAAGCGTCAAATCATGAAAGTGTCAAGTACAACAGACAAAATAGAACTGGCAGAGCTTTCGAAGTTGATTAATAGACGTAAAGTATGCGATCTAAGAAGGTATAACATGGAGAGAATTGAGCACGCTCTGAAAAACGGAGGAAGCGTCAAAGCAGTGAAGAGAAAACTTGGGATAGGCAAAAGGCGGATGTATGCACTAAGGGACAAACAAGGCAAAATAACTACCAATATGGATAGGATTGTTAAAATAGCGGAGGAGTTTTACAGAGATCTGTACAGTAGCCGAGACAACCACGACCTTAATACTATAAGAACTAGCAGTAACCCAGACGACACCCCACCGGTAATAATAGAAGAAGTCAGAAAAGCTTTGGAGAGCATGCACAGAGGCAAAGCTGCTGGTGAGGATCGGGTAACATCAGATCTGCTGAAAGATGGAGGACAGATTGTGTTAGAAAAACTAGTCACTCTATTTACGAGGTGTCTCCTGACGGGAAAAGTACCAGAGTCTTGGAAGAACGCTAACATCATCCTAATACATAAGAAAGTAGATGACAAGGACTTGAAGAATTACGGGCCGATCAGCTTGCTTTCTGTAGTATACAAGCTATTTACAAAGGTAATTGCTAGCAGAGTAAAGAAAACATTAGAATTCAATCAACCAAAGGAACAAGCAGGATTTAGAACAGGCTACTCAACAATTGACCACATTCATACTATCAATCAGGTAATAGAGAAATGCTCAGAATATAACCAACCACTATACATAGCCTTCATAGATTACGAGAAGGCGTTTGATTCAGTAGAAATATCAGCCGTCATGCAGACACTGCGGAATCAGGGCGTAGATGAAATATATATAAACATTCTGGAAGAAATCTACAGGGGATCAACTGCTACCTTAGTGCTTCATAAAGAAAGCAACAGAATACAAATAAAGAAGGGTGTAAGGCAGGGGGACACAATCTCCCCATGCTATTCACTGCGTGCTTACAGGACGTTTTCAGAAGCCTAGAATGGGAACAGTTAGGGATAAGAGTTAATGGAGAGTACCTCAGTAACCTGCGCTTCGCCGATGACATTGCATTGCTGAGTAACTCAGGGGACGAATTGCAACTCATGATTACGGAGTTAGACAAGGAGAGCAGAAAGGTGGGTCTTAAAATTAATCTGCAGAAAACGAAAGTAATGTACAACAACCTCGGAAAGGAGCAGCGCTTTGCGATAGGTAATAGTGCACTTGAAGTTGTAAAATACTATGTCTACTCAGGGCAGGTAATAACCGCAGAGCCTAACCACGAGATTGAAGTAACTAGAAGGATAAGAATGGGGTGGAGCACATTCGGCAGGCACTCTCAAATTATGACAAGTAGATTGCCACTGTCCCTCAAGAGGAAGGTATATAACAGCTGTATCTTGCCGGTACTTAGCTACGGAGCAGAAACCTGGAGACTCACAAAGAGGGTTCAACTTAAATTGAGGACGACGCAGCGAGCAATGGAAAGAAAAATGGTAGGTGTAACCTTAAGAGACAAGAAGAGAGCAGAGTGGATTAGGGGACAAACGGGAGTTAAGGATATCATAGCTGCAATAAAGAAGAGGAAATGGACATGGGCCGGGCATGTAGCACGTAGACAGGATAACCGCTGGTCACTAAGGGTCACCAACTGGATTCCCAGAAAAGGGAAGCGGGGTAGGGGGAGACAGAAGGTTAGGTGGGCAGATGAGATTAAGAAGTTTGTGGGTATAAATTGGCAACAGCAAGCACAGGACCGGGTTAACTGGCGGAACATGGGAGAGGCCTTTGTCCTGCAGTGAACGTAGACAGGCTGATGATGATGAAGATGATGATAATGATGAACGCTCAAATTATCCCGTTGCCCTTACATGATGGTATTATTGTGGTAACAACAATAAAAAGCCACATTGCATTAACGTTGTATATAGACATCAAGCCCATGTTTAACAGCGAACGTAGAGACAACATGGAGAACATAATCGCTGAAACATGCAATAACAGACATGGCAAAATTTTCAACTTCGTGTACTCATTTGATAAATTGTTGACAGTGTCTAGGTAGTGTGGTTGAATATGAAATAGAAGGAGCCTGAGCAACACAGTTAACAGTTCAGCCTATGTTCTTCACACACTAATCCTTCTAGGAATGTGATTTCATTAAACAGCTGCACTCTACGTTTTTATTTATTTATTTGTTTGACAATACAAGATTGCTGTAGTGCAGGAGACAAAAAACACCACCATGAGTCACCTGACTAGGCCTCTATAGCTCCGCACCACACGTTCATTACACAGAGTGACTGCATTGGCAAAAAATACACAAGAACACAATCACATGGTGAAGATCATTGCGTCGTCTTCTTACGTCTGTAGCTAGACACACTAAACACAGTGAATTCATATGTGAGAAAGATATGGGCAAAAGCAAACCTTTTAGGACCCCAAATTTTCAGGCTACAAAAAGCGTGCTCCAGACAGCCTTCATCTCAACAGTTATGCATGCAAACTTGAAGAATAAATTACCTGTCTATTTTAATTAATACTGTGTGGTTGTATAAATAGCATGAGAACCACTACGTTATGAAGTGAGCAAGCAGTAGTTAAATCAAACTGTGCATCCATTATATTGCATATCCACAATGATGTTTTAAAGTTTGCTTTTAGATTAAACAGACAAAAAAATCTACTAAAATGGGACCTTCATGCTTGCATGATGCAAGGCAACAGCCACAACAAACCCTACGATTGGCAAAAAATATCAAAGTGGAACCAATAGGAACCATGGAGCAGAAAAACGGCTGTTTCACAGAGCTCTTATTCTTGTGGAACATAAAAAGCAATGCAATGATTTGAGCAAAAGATGCAAACAGAAAATTCAGTAACTGGATATAGTAATAAAGTAAAATCATGGCAGCGAGGCTCACCGGAAAGCAAGTATCTGGTTCGCTACCCTGCACTTGGTAAGGGAGACAGAAAGGTAAGGAAAACAGAATGAGAGAAAATAAGAGAGCGGGAGGAAGGGAAAACACACACACACAAGAATGTCACAAACATTAGATGAGGCGGGTTGATCGCAGAAATTTTAGAAGCATGGTCGAAGTCGCAATAACTGTATAGACATACTAAGCTTTAGGACAAAAGAAAACGGTGCCCATTCTGGTTTGAAACTGCCTTGACAACCGTTTGCAGTACTTAGGTATTTGGTAGTGTCTGTGACCGATGAAAATGCAATACAGCAGCTATTTCAGGTGCTTTGTTGTTGGGATCTCGCATCGCCAAAAAGCACTTCATATCTTCTTAATAACTGCGTGTAAGTAAACATCGGCCAAAAATTAAGCAATCATAAGGAAGTGTCTTATTCTGCCACTGCGAAATCTATCATTTACGGCACACACAGCAAACACTAGGCCTGCAGAACACACTATTTGCAAGCAAACATAAACATCATATTGCACCACGATGAAATGCCACACTAATAGAGAAGGACGATCACTCAGAACAAACACAGTAGACACCAACATAGAGAAAGCACGCCTGCTGAAAACACTGTGTTGTTGGTTAGAACACCTAAACCACATTTTGCAGTATCGTGAAAGGGCACAGTAATCTGCAAACAATGTCACCCACAGCATATATGGGAGAGGCCAACAAGGAAATGTCAAGTCTGCACAACACACTATGCAGCACACAAATAACACCAGACCACTGCAGTCCTCTTGCCATTTGGCGAAGGCGTAGCTTCAGCTTCGCTTTGACGGTAGGGATTATGTTGGCTTGAACAAATGCACCTAACGGTTGCGATTCCCTTGCTCGAGTAGGTCGAGCGTAAAGACACACAAACGAGGCAGAGCTGCTAATGAGATACCATTCTTTCTTCACACGACTTCAGATAGCTTTCTATGTAGTAGATATCGAAGTAGCACCAGGTTTATGCAGCTGTCTGGGCGACTGATATGCTTGGTCAACTGCATGTTTTTCTAGTTGGTCACAACACAAACGTCTGAGGCATATGCCACAGGTGTGCTCCTATCTCGTTGACATGCTACCATGCACGTAAACGCTGTAACTGCTGGTCACTACTGGTCCCACAACAGCACCTTTTGCTTACAGAATTCGAGGCGTGAACGGTTGCAGTCTTAATGCAGTCTTCTTTCTTCAGTAAAAGAAACTTCGATGCTTTCTATCTGTAGTAGTTTCTTACTAATTCCGTTTTTTCTACTATGCCTGCTAGTGAGTGTTTTTTAAGCAGCATGTTTGTTGTCGACAGAGTAGGTATGGTAACCTGTCAGCAGGTAGTCGAGTTTCCCTTTCTGCTCCAGCGTGATGTACATGCATAAGTAGCACCACGTTAATGCAGCTGTCTCTACGACTAATACATTTGGCCATGTGCAGCGTTTTTCTGGTTGGTCACAACACAACGAAGGCTCAGCTGCATGTATGAAACTGTCAACTATTAAATTAGACTGAGGCTGATTTGAGCTGGAAGTCGTGTGCGAGCTGCCACTGTTTGGTGAACTTGGCGAGCTCTGTACATGACAATTGTGGACTATTGTCGCTATTTCGCACGAATGGTGATTCACACCTGAGGAGGTCTGTTGTCTGATCATCTTGTGGCGCTGCTGCTCATTGGTACATGCACTTCTAGGATTCATGCACTCCCAGGATTGAGACTGGGGGAGGTGGGGAGACGTTATTTAGCTTGCCGCTTTAAGCAGCGAAAGGTGCAGCGGGTATACCCTTTGTTGCGTGTCGGCATGCAGTGTGCATGGAATGTTCATTTTTGGTTGTGAAGTCACCTCAGTTGGAGGACCGAAATCTAAACTGTTGTACATAAAAGCAACAGGTCCGCCGTCTACAGAAAGTCAGAGTATCACCGTCCGTTCCATAGATGCGGTTTTTTTCACTGAATTAAAGATGGGTTAAAGCTGAAATCGCTGTGTGAACAGCATTTTGTTCGTCCACAAATCGCCGATCATGCACTTACGTGCTCAGATGTCTCTGCTGTGGACGTTATTTTGTGTAGGAAGATCCGCATCAAGTGAGCTCACTGATGATGCTTAGCTGTTGCGTGGAGGTACTCTGCTTTTTTCACTAGAGGTTGTCGTTATTGATCACACTTGAACGAGTTCTCACGTTTGACTAATCCACCCTATCTTGACGCCTTTGACCAAGAATGCAGAGCAAAAAGACACAAAAATAGGATGCTCCATGCTAATATGTTATGATGATGATTACGTTAAGAGTGAGTCAAAATCAAAATGGCAAAAGGTTTGATTTCAACTTCCTTTTTAAAGTGGTTTTGTATCAGTAAATAAAACAGGTAAGGCAGCATGAAAAATTGAGGCAAAAGTTGTTTGCAAAGGAATGAATTATTTACGCACTAAAATATCCGTAAGAAAACGCTATAACTTGTACAGCGCAACTGAAGTTTCAGTTACGCACTCGTTACTTGCTTTTTTTTTCACCCTTATGATGCGTTTTTACGATGGTTTCTATGTTGCGCACATCAGATGTCAAAAAAAAACAAAATGCAGTTTGATTAAAAAGAATATTACGATTTGCACGAAGAATACCAAAAATTACCTAGTTTTAAAACAAGCAATAGCCTTTAAGATTGGCACTGGATTTATTTGTCTCGGAGGCTATACATTGTTAACATCGGGTCCCGCCTTGCATCATGGGCTGTTATAGTCACGTGATAGCATTTGGCGCTCCAAATAATGATAAGCTGCGCCGCGGTTCTACATCAGTAGGTAAAAAGGTGAAATTTTAGTTTATATAGAGTTTTCGTGGCTGCATTTATCGGCCTTGTGTTCTGTGATGCCCCCTTCTGTCCGTGTACTACTAAGCAAGCCGTTCAGTGGCGGCAACGGCTTCCACCTAACCACTCCTCACGCTTTTTGATCGGGTTAGCAGTGGGGTTTGCAGTCTTCTCTTTTCTAGCCCTTTTTTCATTCCATGTTTCGTCGCACTAATTTTGACGTAAGTCATGTTCACGGCCAGTGTCACGCGCGAACTTTTGATCGTGATTTGGCTCCCGCATTGCGGTTCGACTCTCATTTCGGGCAAACTCGATCCAGATTCAGTCAGAGGAAATGGACGTGGGCCGGGCATGTAGCGCGTAGATAGGATAACCGCTGGTCATTAAGGGTAACTAACTGGATTCCCAGAGAAGGGAAGCGGGTTAGGGGGAGACAGAAGGTTAGGTGGGCAGATGAGATTAAGAAGTTTGCGGGTATAAATTGGCAGCAGCAAGCACAGGACCGGGTTAACTGGCGGAACATGGGAGAGGCCTTTGTCCTGCAGTGGGCGTAGTCAAGCTGATGATGATGATGATGATGATGATGATGATGATGATGATCCAGATTATTTGCACCGCTTAGCAACGATTATTGTTGATCGTGATCAAAAAAACAGACCCATTGTCGTTCTGTTCTCGCGCTATAACTATCGTTATGTCAAACAAACTAGCCCAAACTGCCACAATTCCAAATCAACCCTTCTGATGAGCTAAAGTACTTGCGTGACACCGATGCAATCTTTTGTATGCAACCAAAAATCATAAGTGTGTCATTTTTGCGAACATTTACTATAAATATCTTTATTTATGTAGTGTATACGATGTATGTACGAAATAAACTGAAAATACTATCAACTATTCTATTCTCAGAGTCATTGTTAGGTTGCTGTGTGTTTATGTATACAAACAATTGGCCCTTTGAATGAGTGGTAACCCTTTGCTCGTTTAAACAACGGTTTCATCATGTTTCCTCAAGGCACAAGTTTTGCCGCAACCTCTTCCATCGCGTCTGTTATCATGGCCTTCTGCATTTGCACAAATACACGGGAGGACAATTTGGCTCAGGTCAGCGTTACTATATTTGTACAAGTTTTTTTTGTTTTATAGCATTATTTTAATTTTACTCTAATTAGTCTGTAAGAAGAACAAGTATGATTTTATTATGGCAGTTGAAACAACCGCAGCCTGTAAAGTGTATCCCTATCGACGTGGTGACGTGCGGCACAA
Organism: Rhipicephalus annulatus; assembly: GCA_013436015.1. Lineage (NCBI taxonomy): Eukaryota > Metazoa > Arthropoda > Arachnida > Ixodida > Ixodidae > Rhipicephalus > Rhipicephalus annulatus. Next base: position 108,994 of record WOVY01010386.1, read on the forward strand.
CTATTCAATTGCTTTACCCACTTGCAAATGATTGAAAACGGAATGAATGAATGCAGCTTTGTTAATAATTATGTAAACAATCTCGACACTCGAATGCTAACTACTCAAATGTTGACCATACCTGAATGACTTAACGTCTAAATAAACAGAGTGAAGTAATCCCCTGACAAGGGCTACTTCAAAGTACTACGCTGTCTTTAAAGACACCTACAATCCCACTTATATATTCGGAAATGCCTTGTCACTGTTGTTTGTATGCTATAAAGGTTTCATGGAGTCTGTTCTTACGACAGCGTCCCATCCGACCCATGTAGCTTCTGCTGCATGCCAGTGATTGTGTACATCATGCTTTTAACACAGGTTACATACTTCTGCCTGTGTTGAATGCGGCAGTGTTTCCTTTCTTTTATCTGATCGAAGAATCTGCGTAGGTCAAAATGTTTTGGGGGCCATAAACACTACTTCAACTCCAGAACTTTTTCCCTATTTGCTAGCAGAGTTTTTAAGAAACACTGTGCATGCTAAGTGTCACAGCTGTCTTCTTTTCTTGCAGCCCTTCAGATGGTCTGTAGCTCTTTTCTTTGCCTAGGATACCTCGCATGCCTAAGCGACTCCTCGGCTAGAGGCAACTCGTCTTGAGTTGAACCTGCAATATGAAGTCTAGACACTTCTTGGAAATTGCCTATGTGATCCACTCAGAGCACTCTGCAAGGCCATGTGCATGGCCGCCCTTTTAGGCCTTTTTGTGTGCCCCATTGAGAAAGGCAGCAGTGGCTACCATGGACGAGACTTTTACCGCCAACTTGTACACCACTTTATAAAAAGCTGTTTTAAGCGTAGATATTCGATTGTGAAACATTCCGGAATCTCGTATATTGCCACAAAATGCTGGAGCTTGTGCTGCAAAATCTTCATACTGGGCTTGACAACCTACTTGCAGTCTACAATTTCTACCAAATTAAACTGTAAAAAATTATCCACATAGCTGGAGATGGTTCACCACCGAAACGTAGCAATCTGTCAAAATTGTTCCTTTAAATACTGGTCAAGTGCAGGTCTCTAAGAATTGATACAGTGCTCAGTTCGATACTAATACCCTGCAGTTACAAGTACACCTTTATGACCTAGCCAGGAAAGGTAGACTCAAGTAACAGCGTGAAAAACACTTCCAAACACCTGCCAGTGACATTCAACACTTTCAAGGGAAGGATAGTGTTCAAAGAAATTTGATAGCATCCTTGGCGCAGAGCAGTAGATCCTTTGCTCTGGCTGTTTATAATTTGTTAATCATTTCATTGATAATTAATGACTTGTATTTGTCTGAAAGAAAAATATTAATAAACTGGTGACTTCTAGTGCTGTAAGATCCTCCTGCAATAAGGATGATTTTTTGGTGTTTAACTAGGCAGAATCAATTGGCTGAAATAGAATGTCGCGCCCACTTCAAAGCTTTTTTTAGAATGCACTCCGACTTCTTGAAATAGCGTAGCTGCTTCTTGAATGAGGCACGATTAAATTCTTGAACTTAAGGTGGTTTCTCAGAGAATAACACTCATATAGGTGGTATGGGCCTTATACTTGGAAGCCATTGCTGCTTTTGTGCTGCGGTTTTCAAAAGTGGCTCACAAACGGAACATCCACTTGCCTTTTCAGAATGCTCTGTGGCAATCAACTCATCTCAAACAAGGTGCATGATGCATTCTCCGAGTAAACATTCCATTTTAAGATTGCGGGTTTCACTCAAGATGTGTTGTTGTTAGTAGCTATGAGTTTGTTTACATATGTTATGGATCCTAGGCATGAAGAGGAGTGGCTGGCCACATTGAAGGCCCAAGAAATTATTAAGGCAACTGTGTACATTGCATGTAGAGTGCCTCTCGCAGACTCAAGGAGGTAGGGAGAAAGTGTTGAAGTACAGGCAGTGCACTTTCCTGCCTGTGCAGATGAACCTCTTGAATGAACTAAAAAAGGCTGCAGCTCTGATCACTGGCAGAAGTGTGTATCATCTTTTAAACACATAGTGAACTCAATCCACTTACCAAAAAAATGAGCCCCTAAAATTTCCTTTTTTCATTTATAGCGAGGGTCTTGTTCCTGTAGACTTAATGCCTTAAGGTAGTTTAAGAGGGCCTATTGTCAGCTACTGACACGTAGAAAGATCACGTGCTACGAACCGAACACTCTCAGGTTTACGTGCTCGGAAACACTCAATAATGTCGACAAGAGAATAGCCGCCACTTTAGCTATTTGATAAGAGCATTGAATGCATTATCCGAAGGTTGCAGGTTTAGTCTTTGCCGGTTAAAAGTTGTGTGTTTGTCCACCTTATTTCTGAACCTTTTTATTGTAGTTGCTGTACTATAGTCAAAAAGCTACTAATAACGTCTCCTATATTTTTCATGGTCTGAATGTCTGTTCTCATTGAAGGACTGTATATACATCTGCACTGCTTTGTAATAAATTTCAGTAGGAAGATGGTGCTGCATCTATGTATCTTTTGTTCCTCCAATTGCATTTACTCGGTGCAGCCTTTGCAGGCGAATTAACTTGTGGGATAGGTATGTGGGGGCACGGCTGTTGTCTACAAAATATCAACGCGTGATATATGCTGTATCACACCTAAAATCAATTTTACAGTTCTTTACTGGCTAGGTTTTTCCGTTTATCTGTCCTTAGAAAGAGTAATGATAGCTTGGCACGTGAAATTATGGAAGCATTCTACATTAAAAACAAGGGAGATACGCATGTTAGTGTTACATTTGTTGCTCTGCGTGGTGTGGAATTTTTCTTTCTTAGAAAATTTTTTGTAGTGGTTGTTTGTCATAATTCATTTGTTGTCAATCCTATTGAGTGTTTTTTCCTAGCATGTAAGGCAATGTGCGTGCGCAAGGTTGCTACGCTTATATATTTCGCTAATTTTTCGAGAATTAAATTTGTTGCGAGTGACGCCCTTCCTGTTCTGTCCTCAATTTCCTTCCGGATGGTATGCATCTTTTTAGAATTAAAAAGCATGCACTAACTAGCCCAACAAATTCATTTATTAAGGTGGTGGTCCTACCCTGGCAGCACCCGCTCTGCACTTTATTCACTGTTTGCTGAAGTTCTACGTTCAGCCAATTGATGGTAATGGCATTGCGTTGGAAAGCTTACAATATCCACTTTTCAAAGGCAGCTAGTATTGTCACCTAGTCTGAAGTGGTTTTGCACAGCACTAAAGACAGTGCGAGCTAAGACCAGTGCTTTTAGTGCACAAGCCTCCGTTGCACTGGAAGTGTGGCAAAACTGTGCAACATAACGAAATGAAATTTCCTGAGCCTCTGTATAAAGCATTATGCAAGGTTTTTATGAAGAAATGTAGCCAGTAAAGCAAACAAAAACTCATGCAGGCGTCAATAAAAGTGAGCAAAACAATGTAGGTTTATGAATGAATAGCTTTGTTTTTCTTTTTTGTGCAGAACAACAATATTGAATGGGTATCCAGGCTACAATGTACATAACGTCTATACGAAGGTATTTTGCGTTCTGACGAATAGCTCGTGAATAATAACTGCTTGAATTCAAAAGTTTATGGATCCAATTGTTCAGGCATTACCGACCAGGTGAAAAACTATCCAAGATGAAAATCGGAAATTTTCAATATTACAGTAGCAAGCATCTTTATGTAGAGAAAGTAGTCAAAAGGTAAATAAAAAATTTAAGACTGAGTAAATTTGGCTCATTTGTCTGCTTGTAAGGTTTGCCCAAATTTACTTTTTTTCTTTCTTCGCTAATTCACAAATATCGCACATTAGCAGGACTATGTCATGTTTTGTAATTAACAGTGCTCACTAAATTTGCGTAGCAGCGCTCGACTCAACAGATTTTTATCAAATAATGAATATTACAAACACTTCTTCGTGGTGGCGTCATCTGTGAAAAGGACCTAGAAGTTGTTTCGTGTCAGTTCGGACGTTTGTCAAAAGTTATGCCGCTAAACACGACTATGCCGCCGAAACACGCATAGGTTATTTCTCCAGTTTTCAGACTTCAGTGTCTAGCCCAGTGGATAAATTTAGTCGCTACGTCTCCAATACACCATATAACTCCAAGTGGCTGCTAAAAAGAAATAGAAAGAAAGCGACAGAGTGAAAGAAAGAAAGAAAAGAACAAAGCATGCCACATTCCTGACCAAGTGGTTTGGCACTTGTGCTGAGGATTGCCCCACCTGCTTTGCTGCTCGCCTTTGTAGCCAGGGGAGTGCAGAAGCGTTTCTGAAGTACACAGAGAACTTGACCTTGCCATCTATTCTTGAGACTCCGAGGACATTACCTGGTGGTCTGTCCTTCGCAGGGAGGTGCGGAATGTTTGGCAGTGTGTGTTCCAGGTGAGACTGGTTGAAGGGTAGTTAACATTGGACCTTTTTTGAGAAACTAGTCTGCCCATGTGAAGGGGTGGTGACATGACGCGCGTCACTCTTTTTTTTCTTGGGAGAAGAGGGGAGGTCTCAAGGCCAAACAGCCTCTATACACGTCGCACACAGTGACGACAGTTGCTAACTGAAAGGTAGCTTGAATCATCTGCAAATCCTTCCTGAAAAATACTAAGCCACCTGTATTTTTTTACCAGTGCGTGGCTAATAACTTCACAGGCTACGACCCCCAGTTTCGATATCGGTTACCTTCGTAGAGGCGGTTTTCAGACTTGAAAAGGTCCCATTGACTAGTTTGTGGATAGTTCGCGGGCAAGTTGGTGGAAAACAAACTTGCATGTGCGCAGTAACTATATTATAAAGTCTGAGTTCATGAGCGATACTTCCGTGAACGCAGCAAAAAGTGCGGATGACTGCGTAAGCTCTATAGCGTTCCCAGCCACGCTTAGCAAAACAAACGTCAAGCCTCTCGACGCCTTCTGAAGTTTGGAAACAATATTTTCAGTATGCCAACTTCTTCATAAAAAAGTGTTTGCTAGCGTAATTTTTACTCTCAAAATACGGTAACACATGTATTGCAAATGATCATTGTGTCCTCAAAAATCATTGATGTGATGCCTTAAGCTTGTTTTAGTGGGCGGTGTTTGGTCTAGCTAAGAAGTAGCAGGAATAAAGCTTAAACTGTACGAAATAGACAAGATGGTCACCATTTACCTCTAGCAAAGCTAAGCTTTGGCAAATAATGTGTTCGCTCATGTAGGTTATGTTATACCTTACTTTCTAGGCACCCGGACTTCACTGACCATAGCGGGACATAACGCACTTACTCCCAGCATCGAACACCATAGACATCTAGAAAATGAGGCGTTAACAGAAAACGTAGACGCACTCAAGCGTATTTCTCCAATGAACTTCTTCGAATGCAAAGGGGGTGAGAGAGGAGGAGGCAATTTCAAGTTTGATACAAAAGAATTAGACCCTTGAAAAAAAAAGACTGTGCGTGAGTTTTCAAAATAATCATATCACATGCTAGTGCTATGAGTACTCACATAGATGAGCACTAATGAATCAATGGTTTCGTGTGATCAATTTGTATACCACACCACTGTGCTGCTGTTCTAAAACAGGAATGAAAATCTCTGCAGTACCATGTGCACAAACTGATCAGATTCTGACAGGTCTATCGTCACATTCGTGAAAACTCAGTAAGTGCGCAGGTGGGATGTGACATTTCTGTCCCAAAGAAACTCCCAAGATCCGATATGTGCTTATCTTAGAGGAGTTGAACGCCGAAGCAGCCATCCTTTTCTACTCTTGGTCGACTGTACTCCCTCGTGAAAAGCGTTCTGCACCTCATGCAATTAGTCAGTTTCTCAGGGATCTGCCCAATTTAGACCAAGTGGCGGTGTCACTTGAAGAAGTCATGATTTTGAAAATTTCGGTTATGTATGATGTCAACGAATGATTTTATTTAGCACTTCTGTAGACAGCGACAAGCAATTTTCACGCTTGATAAGGCTTCTACACATTCCCTACCGTGTGTAATGTGCTGTTTAATTTGTAGGAGCGCGTGAATATTATCATCTTTTCACTTATAATTGAATACTGCCTGAAGCATGTCAAATTAAATACCCACTTTTTTGTTGTTAAACGCTCAGATGGTGCAATTCGCATCTTTCTTACAAATAATTGATGTGTGAGCGGAAATCGTTTTATAGCTGAAAGAATTGACTTTCATTTGTTTCACTAAATCTGAGCACTGCGATCGTGTATGTAAGTGTGAGACCGCCCACAAAGTACGAATGTTGCGCTGCTTGACCTCATCTTTGCCTTTGTCGGCTCGCCACGCTTGCACCACATCATGACCGATGTCACCCCGATCCCCATTCACATTCTCGAAGCTTTCAAGTAGATATGTGAGAAACAAAAAGAAAGTGGCAACCGATACATCTGTTTAGCGGTGCATGATGCTAGTAATGTTTTGACTGGCAAATTCTTTCCGCCATTCATGCCCATGAAATCACCATTGTTTCGCTCATTGCTAGGCACAAAAAAGGGGCTTTGTGTAATGATAGCCTTGAAGTAGTAAAATATAGTTTTCCGTGTAGCTTCTGTATGTAGCGACATAATTATCAAGCGGACCATGCGCAACACCCGCAGTATATGTGCAGGTGCAGAGGGATCCACTGTCAAAGGGAACGCCGGAGCACGTGTCATCTGCTCCGGTGTTTTTTTGCAAACTGCCACATCTAGCGGCCACGTGATCAAGTAGAAGATGTGGCATTTAACATCCCCTGAAACGGGTTTGTAAACCTCGCCAGCTATTGGTCGTGTCTCTCAACTCACTACATCCCCCCTGTAGGGTTCCTAGAACGAATATGAATAGCACCGGCAGTGAATAATGCTACCGGCTGGAGAGTAAAGCCCTGAAGAGGGGGCCAAAAGGGGGCCATCATGGCACTTCTGTTGAAGAAGAGTGCACGATATAAAGCCAAGGTGGAGAAAGCGAAGTAGTAGGACAGGACGCTTACACAATCCTCAGGGACGTCTGACATCGTGCTGCCTCACGAAGACTGGTGTGCAGCTGTGGCCTGCTAGCACGGTATCAAAAATACAAGCAGATCTTCAGAAACACTGAAAGTAAATGGTTTATTGGAACAGAAGCTGCTCTCACGTGGAATATTGATGCTTTTCTCTTTTTTGCCGCTTTTTCTCCGTGTGCTTTGAGCTCCGACAGAGGCATTATAGTGTAATGCAGTGTGATGCACCTTAGAGTAATTTGAGTGTCAGAGAGACGCTGTGTTGCCAAAAATGTCGTAAAATGCAGGTATTCTGTTGCTTTGCACGAGGAAAAAATGTTGCTAACATAAGGTATGCCAGATAATGAAGGCTAGGCATTGTACGTGAGATAGTTATGTTGTGTTGTGAATTTGCAGTTTAACATGATATTAAAAGGAATGCTTCTGCAAAGCCACTGATACAGTGCCTTCATGAAAAGGAAGTACATAAATTTTTATTTTTATACGACAAAGTGTTGAGCAAAAAGGTAAGCTTGTTCTATTCTAAAAAACCACTGGGAAATATTACTTAAGGCAAATGCGTGAAATTGGGTCAAACTTGTTTTATTGTTTTAATTTTAGAAGAATCAATTTGACAGAGTGAGCGGCCCTGGTTAAGCTAACTACTAACCAAAAATTTGGTAGTAAACTGTGGCAATTCTTGAATTAACACAGGCGGTGTAGCCTAATAGAAGAGACGCATAAATAACAATTTCCAAGAAAACAGTTCACTGGAAATAGCATAATGATGGGGTAGTAGATTATTGTTGTGAACGCACGGTATGGGTGCTGAGTAGCAATGTTTATTTTGCCTTAGGAGAGAATTATGTACGCAAAGATAGAAAGCAAGTCTATATAAACATGTACTCCGACTTTACACAACAATATATAACAAATCTACACAGACAATTCGCCTCCTATGTGAGTGGCATCCTCAGTGTGCACTGGCGCCAAATGTGTGGAGGTGACCGAATTCACTGATTGTCTCGTATGTGTCTACTCATCCGGATGGAGGCCGGGATCGTTGTTGCACGCTGGCCGGTCACGACGGTCTAACCACGACACGAAAAGTTTTGCCTTCCCTCTCTTTTGTTCACAAGCCAGCGTCATCGAATTATGGAAGTCAAAGGCATGCCCTTTTTTCAAGCAGTGTTTGATGAGTTTTGTCTCAGAATGCGTGATTGTTGTGATGTCACCATTGTGTTCATTAAAACTCGTTGACCACTTCCTGCCAGTGTGGCCAATATAAGTGGTATCGGAGCCACTGCACAGGAACTTGTAAACAAGGCTGTTTAGATCATTCACAGAAGGGCAGGTTTGGCTAGAATAGCACATTTAGCAAGGTTCAATGAGGCTTGAAAATCGTTTTAATTCCAAGTAGACGAAGTGCTATTTGAAAAGAGTCTGAAAACCTTCAACGTAAGGTACAGAAACAATGGGTTTGGTGTTTTCTAATTGATTGATTGATATGTGGGGTTTAACGTCCTAAAACCACTCTATGATTATGAGAGACGCCGTAGAGGAGGGCTCCAGGAATTTGGACCACCTTGGGTTCTTTAACGTGCACCCAAATCTGAGCACACGGGCCTACAACATTTCCGCCTCCATCGGAAATGCAGCCGCCGCAGCCGGGATTCGAACCCGCGCCCTGCGGGTCAGCAGCCGAGTGCCTTAGCCACTAGACCACCGCGGCGGGGCATGTTTTCTCGTGGCAGACTCCTTTTGCATGTATTTCTGGGTGTCGTTGATAAGCCTACTCAGATAATGGCTTTGTTACTATTCACCAACCACGTTTTCCATCTATATGACTGCAAGTGCTGATCAGTGATGTTTGTGACCCCACATGCATGAGAGAAATAGGCAGGAAGCGACCAACAGGGCTCAAAGAGCACAAAGGAGACATTGGAAAAGCCACCCATGCCACGCATTATAAGACAAAACTCGTCGAACACTGCTCGATGACGGGACATGCCTTTGACTTCAGTAACGAGACAACGCTAGCTCAGGAACAAAAGTGGGGCAAAAGAATTCTTCTCGAGTCGTGATTCATTAGTGTGACAAGTTGCCGCGTGACAACAACCGCGGCCGCGTTCTGAGCGACCTACGAGACAAGCAGCAAACTGTGTAACCTTCGCTCATTTGGTACCAGGGATGCTGAGGATGCCAGCTACATATTTGGTGAAATGGCTGTGTAGTTTTTGCTATATTTTACAGTGTTAGGTATTAGCCTATAATTTAAAGACGATAGTCTTTCTTGGGGACAATCGACGCAAAAATTTTGGTCCGTCTGTCTGTACAATCGTCTGTTTGTTCATCCTTAACGGCACCAGGTACTTTAAACGGCACCAGACGATAACCCAAATGGCTGACCCCATCCGCAGCACCCACCAATATTGCTCAAAATGCAGTGCTCGTACTCGTGCTATTGTCAATTAAAAACAATTACTGCGCACATCTGAGGCACCATAATAACACGTATATATATTCTGTATGTGCGTATTTTACTAGAAAATGCATACACAAGTAATTCTAATGACTGTAGTGGTTATCACGCTGCGCTGACCATGCAACGCTTGCACGAAAATGCAACGCTTTGCTAAGGCGACACGGTGGTGGCACCTACCCATCACCTTGCGTTATACACCTCATCCCCTCTGAGACGGGCGCGCACTCCCGTCTCAGAGCCAGGCAATTCGCTTTCCAAGATAACTGCCACATAGCACTCATGTCTCACGTGTGACGTGCTTGATGCGCTCATGCGCCTCCGCTGTGCGCTCGAGGCACTCTAACGCAGTGGCTTCATAATACCACTCACCAATTTTCTAGCGCACAACATCAAATAAACGTTTTGTTCACTCTCTCCAGACGCAAGACTATCGTCTTTGGACGACATTTGCAGTGTAACATGCAGATACAAGGTCAATTGTTTAATCATGAACTGGCCTGTCTTTTGGAACATTTTTACATTTTCTTCCTATTTATAACTCTTCTGCATACTTTGGTGTACCACAAAACATGCTGATAATTTATTTTGATGTTTTGGATGAAGTTTTATTTTATTTTGTTTTAGATACATCTTCACTTACCCGGAAGAAATCGAACAGCATCTTACTTGGCCACCAGTGCAGCGGATGAGGATTGTAAAAAAAGTACTACGATGTGAGTGCCATCTGTTTGGTAAGCACCATATTATACGGCAATTTTGAACTAATAACAATTTTTTAGCATCATTATATTAACTCAACGAACATTGCTACCCTGAAAATAACTAGGCAGACCTAATAAGTTTCAGCTGACCAACTGAAATAAGACCGTACATAAGCTTGAAATATTGATTCTTTGCTATCATTAGAGAGTAAGGAGCCAATCACCCAGCTTCATAAAGCTTCAACAAATTAAAGCAAGCGACTCTGGACTGTTTACACACTTCCTACGCAGAGAGAATTCATTTATACACGGATGGATCTACCACCGAGACCAGCTCCACCGGCGCCACCGTTATTCCATCGCGACACATCAACATCAATCACAAACTCTGTCACGTGTGCACATTGACTGGATCGAAAATTGTTTTCCTGCAAGGCGATATCTATTATATCAAGCAACAACCGGCTAATCGATGGGCAGTATTCTGTCTTTCGTCGGCACTTCATCGTGGGTCATACGAACAACTGGTATGGAGACCAGAGAAATGCTGCAGTATGCGACCTAACAAGGACATAAAGTGGTGTTCCAGAGGATACCAAGTCATTGCGGTATCTCCGGCAACGACCTCGCCAATGAAGCAGCCAGAAATGCACACGTACAAACAAACCTTGTGTCCGTACCTTTATCTAGGATTTACTCCGCTAGATACCTTAGTAAGCTGGTGCTGGACATGACACTCCAGAAGTGGCAGTCATCACAGTTCGCACATCAACTACTATATTTACTTGATCCATCTTTACGACTGCGGCTACCCTCTGGTCTTTCTAGGGAGGAAGGTATAATGTTGTGCCGTCTGCGTCTGGGCGTAGCCTTCAGCAATCGCTACTCATTTAAGATAGGAATGGCCGCAGCGCGGAGTGCAAAGACTGCGCCGTCGATGAGACTATTGAACACATCTTATGTTACTACCCGGCATACACAAACGAGAGGCTTCACCTGCGCAGTGTTTTAAATCAACTGGACAGAAGTGATTTCACTGTCGAGAAAGTATTGGGACCATGGCATTGAACATCCAATTTCCGATAGGCAACAAAAGCACTTGTTGCATTTTTTCAAAGACATGGGCCTGTTTCGTCGTTTGTGATGGTGAAACTGTTTCGCGTCGGCGTAGTCCGTGGCCTTTTCTTTCCTCCTCTATAACTGTCTTTCCCCTCTCCCCTTCCCCAGTGCAGGGTAGCCTACCGAGGCTCAGCCCTGGTTAACCTCCCTGCCTTGATCCTTGTGTTCTCTCTCTCTCATTTCTGCGCTAGTTAAGTTTCCTCACTGCTGTGTTTTTCACTGCTGGATTGTTACATAGCTTTCTGTCAGTCCTGGCACAGCTTTCATAGGATGTTGCACACAAATTTTTTACAAGTGATTCTCTGCATTTTTAGAGAAGGGTTCCCATTTAATCACTTTGTTTTCTTGATAAGCTACTAGTATGGGTCTAATCACTTCCTCTTCATAATGTAGGCCCTCATTGCCAACCGATTGCCTTGCATCATGGCTTGTTCCACGGTCGTCACAGCCATTACTCTGCAATTGCTGTTAGCCGACATCGTCAACAGTGTACCCCTCATAGACATACACTGACCTGGCGAGCTTGTTCACTCAATTCGAACCACATTGGCTGTCTCGAGCAAATACAAGCAACTTGAACATGCTGCTCAGCTTGCATATGTGAACTCCACTGGGCATGTGAACTGTTGTGGCGGTATGGCTGTTAGTTGCTTCTCTGACGGTGATGCAGCTTGGTGTCCATTTGTTATTCTACTCTTGAAGATTGAATTTACTGTGCCTGCTGCTGTTCTTGTGCCCACAAGTGTGATTGTATGCGTATCCTTAGTTGACAAATATGGTGTTATATTTTTGTGAGAAATAGGGTGTGTAATCTGTGTGACTGCATGTCCTCATGGTTGCTGCATTTCGGCACATGAAAGTAATGCACCCTCAACACATGTTCACTTATAGTAGTCATTGCTTACACAGAGCAAAATAACATTTTTCAATGCTCTAAAAATTGCAGTATGTATATCGCATGTGTTGGAAGCTTTGGAATTCGATAAGTGTGTTTTTGATCTTACGGACATGCGCAAGTGTGTTTTGACATTCTTTTAGCTTGGCTATTTCAACACCACTTGTTTATGCATGTATGAATGCGTCGATAAAAAGCTGTTAGGGAACATTTTTGTGCATGGACATATATATTGCAATTTTTCGCACCATACTAGAGCTTTTTTCCGAGCTAGAAGCTTCGGGACGGTTCCCGTAACAAGTCAACATGCCTTCAATGATAACGCACTCCAAGTAGTATTTATTTTCTGCGCAAATCGCAAGAAATCCAACACGTCGCACAGCAATGTTGACATCACGTTGCTGGTATGCTGACGTCAAGTTGCTGGTGTGTTGACGTCACGTTGCTGGTATGTTGCAAAAAATTGCCGTGATGTTGCAAATGTTATCCTGGACGTTGCCATATCGTCCTGAATGTTACAAGCAACGTTATCATTTCATAAAAAAGGACGTTAAGCGCTTTTAGGCAACGTTGCTGACTGACATATGGGTGCTTTCATTCAATGATGTGAGAACATTTTCCGTTATTTGGGACAGGGTATCATATGATGAAGTGTTGTGGTAAAGTTCTTTCATTGCGATAGAAATTATGTGGTCACTCTTGGCTGAATTTTGCCGCTGGTGTCACAGTCACTCACCGTATATGTATACATAAACGAATATGTGTAAACGCAACAAAGAAAAATAACCCAGAAAGACCATGCACGCAGAATCAAACTTTGGTTGTGAGTGGGAGGCGTTAACCACTGAGCCTCACAGGACCACCACCTTCAATACTCCAACGGTAAGCTATCTATATACCCCCCTTACCGCTGCTGACAGGCATCTGGGGGGAACTCTCATGTTTTCAGTATTACCAGCAAGTTTGCACAATGACCACGCGTTGCCACATCGTCCCGAAGCTGTGGCGCACGCCCTCATCTTTCACGCGTACTTTGCGCCACAGACAGGAGGGGCCACGCTTACTCGCCAGCCCTTACATCGCGGTGGGGCAGATCATGCGTCTTCGCTGGTCCGGGGCTTTTAGGGACAATTCTGTAGTAGTTACCGGGCTTACAAAGTTCACTACAATCTTTGCACAGTCTCTGTTTTCGAAAAGGATGTGCTTTTCAAACACAGCGAAGTAACAACTGAGGTGTCCATTCGAGTTCACCTGCACCTCTGAGTACGTTTCGTGCGTCATTTGTGCGTGAGAAACACGGGGCACGTTTCGATATGCTTGCCGTTCTGCGCGTGACCTTCCAGTTTTTTAATTAAATTCATTGCTTCGCCTTTGCTGCAAAGCTGTGGCATTTTTATTATGTGCGTGAAGTGTTGATGTAAACTACAAAGAGCGGTACGCTGCTTGCCCAGTTCGCTGTGTTATGTCTTAGTTTAAAATGCAGAAACGTAAACAGTGGCATGCCTACGTGTTGCCAGGTCGCGACGGCAAAATTCGTAACTCCGAGCCAGCTTTGGTAGTTTCGGTGCAAGGTGGTCAGGAAATGCAGCGGGAATTGTTTGGAGTGACGTATCCTTTAAGTTGCCCGGCGCCTAGTGCCTTGGCGAGCTGAAAAGTGCTGAGACCACATCTACTGGGAAATTTCGTCCTCTTCTTGGCATTGTCAATGGTGCTCTGGTGTACCCCCCGGAATAATTCGAAGCGTTGCCCGTAGTGTTCTCACTTTCCGGGTGGAAGGTGTCGAAGCACTCAATCCCGTTTGCAATGGGGGCCGTCATCAAGACGAACACGCACCGGGACTAGCTTTTCTTTGCGGCGATTTCTCTTGCCTTCCTGTTCGATCCCATCGTCGTTGCCAGTGTTGAGAGGGAGAAGAAGAAATATAAGAAAAGTAGCGAGGTGAAGTAGACTATGTATAGTTTGCTACCCTAAACGAGGGAGTAAATTGAGAAAGACAAAGGAAGAGATAGACTTTGCACACCACACACAAACGCAAACACTGCGTACGCAGTGAAAGGTTTCACAGGCGATCATTCAGCTATGTTGCCCTCATAAACTCTAGAATGGCTTGTGCGACTTTCTGGGTTATGTACTTGAAGGCCACGCACCTAATATTTTCTCCATATCGCAAAGGGTCGATCATTCACATGGTTTAAGGGTATCTGCAGAGTCCGGCTTTCTTTTTAAAAGTCGTCACAGTAGTACAGAGCATGATCAAGAGTTTCTACGTAATTGCAGTTAACACTGTTGGGGAGTTGGTCATACCAATGCAAAAACTGAGTGAATCAGCAAAGGCTACGCCAACCCACAACCTACACAGTCTTGTAGCGTCCTGTCATGAAGTCTTTGATGGCATATCTAATTGAATTAACCAACGTGGCTATGTTTGGCGGCTGTGTTTGGCGTCCAGTGGAGTTCAGCGAAAGATTACAGTGCATAAATGTGGCATTATGCATGGTGTGTTGAAGCTGTGTTAAAGTGTCAATGCTTCACAAGAGTATGCGGGGCTCCTTCGTGGGCTCATCGGGCAGCGTTGTTGGGGGGGGGGGGTTACCACTGAATCCACAGTAACCCGACCACCATCGCGAGACTAAGTCGTGCCCTTGGTTTGTGGCACAAGACTGATTTCATTGAATAATTATACTAACTGATGATATCTCCGGCATCATCGACTGTCCACACATCGAAGAGCCACCTTGGAGTCGTAAAATATAGCTAATTTACTAAAGCATTCCCACGTAACAAACTTCATTGCGTTTAGAAGAGTTGATAGCTAGGAGCCCGTAGACGTCATAATATGTGAACTTGATGGTGATTGACCGAGATCAAACCACAAAGGCACCCTTCGAACTTTTTAAAACTCAATAATTCGCATGATTACGAATTCGGTTAGCATACAGTATATGCAAAAGGTCTAATGTGATCTGCTTTAGGGCTGCATATGGCAGGCTAGCTTTTTGGTGTACCCCTGCCAATTCAAAGAGCACAAGGGTCCTTTGCAGGCACCTCTCCGGGCATAATGGTATGCTTGTGGTTGTGAACTTGTGATGGTATGTTGGTTAGCCGCAACAACTGTGGAGTGCTGTGGAGCGAGGTGACGGTTAGACAGCCCGGATTTATGGCGAATATGAATGTGTCGGCAGTCACGTTTGTGGCAATCGGCTGATCTTTGGCAATGGCTGTGGTTGCGACCGTGTTAGCTCACCTAGGTAATCCTACTTATGTAGGAAGCACTTCGCTTTGAATGCTTTGCAGGACCCGGATGCTGTTCTTACCGGCATTTGAAAGCACGGGTGTGCTTACCGTTAATACCCCAAGGAGAGCGCCCTGTAGAGTGCAAGCTTGGCTGCAAGCATGTGCCCCACGTTTTACTGGCGAGAAATTTTATCACATGGGTTATATACTCTAAGGAATAATTACCCGAAAAGGTGTAACGGAACCGAATAGGCGCGCGCGACGAACAGATAGACCCTTATGGAGAAACCAATGAGGAATGCGTACCGCGTGCAATCCACTCAGTCTCCCTCTTCTATGCAAAGAGCGGGAGATGAGGGCCGAGTGAAACCGCTGTTAAAGAAAATAGCCGTCCCCCTCGTAGTCTTCCCCCCGATTTTGTTGGTGACGGTACGCGTGGCGTCGCGCTCGGAAATTTTGACGATGTAGGATTTACGATGCGGTTTTTTAGCGTACGCTTGAAAGCATGCGCTGCTGCTTTTACGTTTGGCCACACCCATGAAATTCGCAGCCGGTGTCGACAAATCACCACGCCGCGCTTTATATCCCTGGCTTAGTCAAGATGCCAAGATGGTGACGACCAACTCACGACACTACCAGTTGGGAATCGAATATTGGCCGAAAAGAAAGCAGGCTTGTCGGACACAATATTTCAGCCTGACTCCAGACGGAAATCAGCGCTGGATTTTTTCACAAGTAGCTGATCATTCTCTATTCGGCCGTACTTGTCGGGTGTGCGATAAGTATCGCACTTGCAGCAACGAGCTCAGTCGTTTTGCATGTCGCACGCACAAAATGCACCGCGAATATCGGCTTCGGCGTCAGTAGTTCGCCTGTGCATTTTGACCGCTCGGAAATCAGCCGCCATTGCCCTCGGCCGCCGTACGCTCGCTAGTTGAGTGCTCGCCAGTCTTCGCCACCGTGATGAGCTCCGGGCGGACGATATTTGAGCGGAGACCTCATGGCTGTTTTGCGAGTCGTCCAAGACACGTTGCGGTTACTCGTAACAGGATTGGTTGTAGTATGTCGCGCTCTATAGGTTAACCGGCACGGGCTGGCAGGGCTTTCGTTAGCGTCGGAACTGAGTCTGTCAAAATTGGTCACCATTACAGTTGGCTTCCCTGCAAGTCGGTCACCAGCAGCTCGGCGCCAACTGTTCGCGGCTGCCACGGCGGGGGACTCGCGTTTGCTCGCTGCCCTCACTCGAGTTTGTAAAAGGCCGCATTTACCGTCGGTTACTTAGGCACTCGCTCCAAACCAACTCAGCGCTGTTCTTGGCGGCAGCCCAGCGTATGGTCGCTCTCCTCTTCAGGGTTCGCTGGTGGCAGACGCTCCGCGTGCAACGCCGTGTATGGTCTTCCGTTCGCTTGCTTTAGCTGAATGGCGGCGCTAGTTTAGGACTCGCTGCCTCACTGGTGCCACGGTGGTTCGGGGTGCCCCGGAGTTATGACTGCGGCGACCGCAGTCATGCTGTTGCGCTACGGGGTTCGAAATGCGTATTTTACGATGTGTGACATCACGTTAAAATATATACATATCCTAATCTACATGTATGTTTTTTTCTCACCTTGCACGTATTTGTCATACTCATGCATATTCATCCTCTGTCGCGTGTGAATAACTATTTTTACAATCTTATTGTGCAGCCGTGAGCACACGCCGTGCGGTGGTTGTGTGTGCTGGCGTCTGCAATGCCTGACATCTATCATTTTCGTCGGACAAGCTTCAGAAGCACTGTAAGAGATGTGAAGGTAAAGTTATTTGCACAGCATACTTTACACGTATATTTTTATATCAACTTGAACATACTTGTAATATGCGCGTATCTTCATCTTCTGTCACGTGTGACTAACTATTTTTTACCATCTTATTGTACAGCCGTGGACTCACAACATACAGAAGGCTATGTGCGCTAGCGTCTGCAATGCCTGTCATCTATCGATTTCGTCAGAGGAGCTTCACAAGGACTGTAAATTAGTGACAATGAAGCCGGAGTTGTACATTTCACCCCGAATTTTCTCAAAGAATGGTGAACCTTCGTGTGTATAGAGAAAAATAAAAGATTTTAATGCCTCGCATTTGTCTTTCGTTGTTGCAGTGACTGCGAAAGTAGTGACACACAGATGGCAAAATAATTTTTCGCGTGTTCTTTTCAGCGCCATTTGTATCTCACTGCGCAAGACAACAGGCGAAAAAAGTGTTAGCCTTGGTGGAGAATTACTAAAAAACAATATTTAAACTGGGGATAAAAAGTTGATCTGATTGGAGTATTTGAGTGGACCAACCGTTTGTCCAGTGAGGTGCAACTCTGTAGACTAACGATTGCCAGGTAAAATGTGATTGTGAGGACTAACGGTGTCCCGATAAGGTGTAAATGTGAAAAATAAATGTTGGTCCTGCGGTTGCTCAATACGGTGTAAATGTGAGGACTAAATGTTAGTCCTTTCAGGTGATTTGGGGGACTACCAGGTACCTGCGAGCGTGTAATTGGGAGGCTTAACTGTTAGTCCCTAGAACTGGTCTGTGGGGACTAACTGTCAGACCTGGTGCCGTTAGTCCCTAAAATAATTGATGGTTGTGGCAGCCTTCTTTGTAGCCAAAAGGACAAACCACACAACCTTTTAACACCATTTTGCCTTAGAGTGTAGTGATGAGCCTCTTCTTCAAGGGTGAGATGTGAGCACTTTCTGAAAGATTTGTGTCAGTTATGATGCCCAGAAGTCGATGACATCTCGTTTATAAAGTTTTTACATTGTCGAAGAACAAAGTGCTCAACAGCGCCAACATTAGGAGAGGATAGAGGAGACGTGAACAGAGCGCTCGTTTGAAACGGGATACCAGGACATGAACTTGCGGGTACAAGTAACTTAGGTATACTTCTCAGCGGAAATTCTGCACCCTCGAGAACGGAGGTACTTCGACGTTAAAGTCGATGCTTTTTCAGCCTTGCACGTATTGGGGTCACGTAACTGCCGAAGCTCAGATGTTAATGTCATCGGCGTATCCAGAAAGGTTGACTGGTTGAGGTAGAATTCCGACAACTTCAGTGATCGGAAGGTCAACAAAATAGGGCTGAAAACCCTACCCTGTTAGGCGCTACGACAGGTGTAATGGTCATCGGTGAGGTATTCCTCAGTATACATGAACAAGGTTCTTTTCCATAGGTTGCTCCGAATTCATCAAAACATCACTCCAGCGATCCCAATATTTCGCAAGGCATTGTCGTATTGAGGAACATAATAATGGACATACGCTTGAGGAATTTCTGTTGTTGCACAGAGGTTACAAAGTCAATGACGTTATGAATAGAAGAACGGCCTCGCCAAAGACTGCTCATAGCCTATGGATAGATATTGCAGTGGTCCAGGTACCAATCGAGGCGTACGAGCACTATAATTTTCATTCCTTTCCCCATGCAACTGGACAGCGCAGTAGGTCACTACAATGCGAGGTCAGGCGGCGACTTTCCAGGCTTGAGAATGGGTACCAAGCGGTTGCTTTTTCGCCCATCAGGAATGATACCGTAAGTTCATGAATGGCTGAAGAATCCAGTACCAGGCCTCAGCCCCGTCCTCCAAGAATAAATAAAGCAGCATATGTGATGCCGTTCGGCCCAGGTGACAACGAAAACCTACAGGCGGCTAGGGCCACGTCCAGTTCCTCAAGTTATAAAAGCACATTCAGTTCCGGAATACACGCTACAGGAGCATAGCCGAGAACCTCGTCACTCATGCTGACGAAGTCAACCGTAGTCCTCACGCAGAAATCTTCGGCAATTTCAACTTGAAGGTGGATTTGCTGGAGAGCCAAAACGCTGAAGAGATGACGTTATCAGTCATGCGAAGGCCACGCACTGTTCGCCTTTCAAAGGACATATGTTTGCGAGGAGCGAGTAATTTTCAAAAATACTTCTACTACTGGTCCTCTAGCTTGTCCATTCAAAAGTGAATTTTCTTTGGTAGACGTCACGCGCCCCTAAGGTCTAAGCACTGGACTCAGGAAATCTTAAGCTTGATTTGCGCATCGTGCAGTTAAGGTGTTCATATGACCTACACAGAGGCGCAGCGCATTGATGAGAGACTTGAGCATTGTCAAAATTTCATGGTCACGCTCTCGGAGCTTATCTGGGCAACATGTGATGCGTGGATCTAACAATGAGCTTTGCAGCTTATCCGCATGAGTTATTCTAGAAAGTAGAGATTTATATGTTGGGTTTGACTTCCCAAAGTCACCACATGATTATGAGTAACGTCATAGTGAAGGGATTTGGAAATTTAGACCAGCTGGGGTTTTTTTAACGTGCTTTCAAGTCTAAGCACTCGGGCTAAAACATTTTCGCCTACATGGAAAATGCAGCCACCGAAGCCGAGATACGATTCAGCAACCTACGGTTGAGCATCTGAGTACCTTAGCCACTAGGCCACCACGACGGGGCTATATTCTTGGAAGTGATTGCTATGTTTCTCTTTTCCAGTTGCAGCATTCACATGGGCTTGCCCGAGTTCGGCTTTGTCAACGATGCGTATTTGACCGAAAAGCTTTTTGTAGCAAGCACACTACAGTACGAAGTCTTTTTTGATGAGTGTTGGCGACGAGAGTGATGTCATCTTCACTTCACTTTATTTTCCCTAAAGACCTCGCAGGGAGGTATTACATAACGGGCGGGGTTGACATAATAGTGGCTACATACAAAACAGTGGTTACATACATTTACAAGATAGTGGCTACGATGCTCTTAGAGGATAATTGCTATAATACATTTATTGAGGCATACCAAGTTTTATTTTTCAGAAAATGAGAATAAGCAGATGGTTTCGACGATACCGTGGGGTAGGCCGTTCCAGTCAGCTAATGATGGACAAAAGAAAGATTCAGAAAAAGTCGCAGTGTGGCTGCGGCGACGAGTAACCTGTAAATGGTGCCCTGTGTGCAGAGATTTGCGCGGTGGTGGGGCCAGAATATATGGGGCATGATGAAGTGAGCTGTAGAAAAACTTGTGAAAAAGGAATAATTAATCGATGTGGCGTCGAGACGATAGCGTGTTTTAGCCAGGCTGAATTTTTAGTTGTGATACGCTGGTCTAATAAGAATATGATGGTTGAATGAACCTTACTGCGCGGTTCTGAATGGCTTCTAGGGCTTTGATAAGGTATGTTTGATGGGGTGACCAGATGGGAGAAGCGTATTCTAGCTTCGGGAGTACGAGTGACTTATATGCTAGAAGTTTCACATGAAGTGGTGCATGGCGAAGATGGCGTTTTAGGAATCCAAGGATTTGGTTGGCCGGGGCCATAACGCGTGTTATATGAGGGGACCAATTCAAGTTATGTGAAAGGTTGATACCGAGGTACTTATATTTTATTTATTTTTATTTATTTCTAATTATGTGTTAGCAATAGTGTAGGGTGTGTATAATGGCTGTAGGCGGCGAGTGAAACTTATTACCTTGCAGTTCTTGCGGTTCAGGGTGATCAACCATTCTTTGCACAAATCTTGAACATTGTTAAGATCGTCCTGTAAAAGAGAGATATCGGTATTGTTAGTGATTGGACGGTAGATGACACAATCGTCAGCAAACACTCGGATTCGAGAGGCAATATGTAGAGGGAGGTCATTTTTATAAATAAGAAATAGCAGTGGACCCGAGACGCTACCTTGCGGGACGCCAGATGTTACAGGGAGGGGGCCGGAAATGCAATTATTGACATCTACTGACTGCGATCGGCTAGTAAGGAATTCATTAATCTTATGGAAAATGTCGGGATGCAGGTTCAACTGTGAGAGTTTAAGTAATAGCCGTTGGTGGGGTAACTTATCAAATTCTTTTGCATAATCAAGAAAAATGGCATCGACCTGTTTGTTAGTATCGAGTTTGATATGTAAGTCATGGATGAACATGGCAAGTTGCGTTTCACAAGAGAGGCCCTCTCGGAATCCATGTTGAGATGCGTGAAAAAAGTTGTTGGTGTCAAGATACTGCATGATATGTGTGTAGATGACATGTTCCATTATTTTGCAGGGTACACTAGTCAGGCAAATTGGTCGGCAGTTAAGAGGAGATGTTTTGATGGCCGATTTATAAATTGGAACAGTCTGCGCTTCTTTCTAGGCGAGATGAATGCTACCGGAAGAAAGGCACTGCGAGAGTATTAATCTGAGATAGGCTGCGCAAATGATCTTGGTGTTTTTTAACACTTACGGATTGATATCATCTGCCCCAGATGCCGATGAAAGTTTAAGCTTTTCAATTATGGCTATTATTCCTTCCTCGCTGAAGTCGATTGCTGACATAACATCCTGGACAGGGGGTGGGGGTACAGGTAGAGGAGCATCAGGTTCAGTGGAGAATACAGATGAAAAATCAAGATTAAATAACTCAGCACATACTTCTTCAGGAATCACAACGTCATTATGGTCGGTAAGCATAACAGCAGAAGGTGGCTTGGGATTCAGAATTTGCCAGAATTTTTTAGGGTTGCTTTTCAGTACTCAAGGTAAGGTATCATAAAAGAAGTGCTTGTCACGACGCATAGCTGATGAGTAAACTTTCTCAGCTACGTAATAATTTTCCCAGGTCACAGCACAATTTTTCTTTCTTGCCAAGCGGAAAAGGCGTCTTTTCTTCTTTTTTACAGATTTTAATTTCCTGGTGAACCAAGGTTTGTTGTGGTTGGCTTGTACCGATGTAACTGGAATATGGTCAGTAGCAAGCTCAGTAAACGTTTATTGGGAGATCAACCAGTTTTCCTGTAGTGTGTGACAATGAACACTGGTGCAAAAAGTCGGGTAATAAGTGATAAGTTCGTTCTTTATGGCATCGTAGTTACCTTTACCGTATAAGCGTAATGTTTTATTCCATGATTCTTGTCTTGGCAAGGTAAAGCGGAAGACTGTGTGTATTATTTTATGGTTGCTAATTTCACGGAGGTAAGACATCGAAGAGAGGCTATTTAGGCTATTGGTTTGTATCATATCTAAAACGCTGGCCGAATCCTGCGTGACGCGTGTTGGTTGCAATACAAGCTGACTTAAATTAAAAAAAGCAAAGAACGAGGAACTCTTTATCATTTTTGCTCAGTGAAGAAGGTTGATATCCAGCCCAATTTTTGTGAGGGAAGTTAAAATCCCCGAAGAACAGTACCTCAGCATTAGTATATTTTGTCGCGAGTCTGTCCAGGACGCAGCTAAGCTTCTCAGTAAAGCCTGTATCTGTTCGCGCTGGGCGGTAGCATACACCAAGTAAGATGGTATGAGGAGAGGAGAGAAAGAGTAGAAATATTATTTCAAGGTCACAGGGCGTATGAACAATGGTGCAAGGCAATTACTGAGGCAATGTGCACACCACCACCTCTAGAGTTCTGGCGATCTTTGCGGAAAACCTGAAAGCCGGGTAGGTCATCCATGACCTCAGTGTCGGATACATCAGCAGTAAGCCATGTTTCAGTAAGTAATAACAAATTACATCCAGATGAGAGAACAATAATAGATACGATGTAGCGTTTAGGAAGAAAAATCCGTACATTAGTAACAACTGCTGAAATAGTAGTGCTTGAGCACATTGCTATCGGGCGCTGAGGTGGCTAGCGGTGATGTAGCAATTGATATCTGATTTCTTTAACACATTTCTCAGCATCGTCGTACATGTACTTCGTGGCTTCTATAAACAGGGTTTTATAACATAGAGTAAAGGCGACATCTTTTTCTTTCGCAAATGCAAGAAGGTGTTTCCTGGCATTTTGTACGGCGCGGGAGAAGTCCTGACGAATTCTGTAGTTACTGCCTTTTAGCTTGCGTTCGTTAGACAAGATTTTTTTCGGTTTTGTAGCGAGCAAATTTTGCATATATTGGGCGGTTATGGTTGGTAAAATGGCGGCCAAGTCGATGTGCACGCTCAATATCCTCGGGAACCACGGGTTAGCCTAGGTGATCTAAGCAAAAGTGAATAAGTGTTTCTGCTATCTGTGGGGCAGATTCTGAGGCCCGTGGGTCAGGAATACCGAAGAAGATTAGATTGTTGCGGTGGGCTCAATTTTCTGCGTCATCGATTCGCGATTTTATGTCTGAGATTACACGGGTTGTCTTGGTGTAAGTAGATATGATGGTTGCGACCTGTTGTTGCAGTGGTTCAATGTGTTGACAGTAGCTCTCAACAGTATTTATTTTTCTGCTAAGTTCAGCTATAGTACTGTTAGTTTCGGCAAGTTCACTTTTTAGACCCGTCAGTTCGGCTATAGCTGCGATTGCCCCGCTGACAGTTTTTTCAATTCATCTAAAATAGCGTTAGATTCCGAGCCGGGGTTAGTTTCAATATCGCCCGACAGTAAGAGCAAGGTATGCGAGACATAGATACACTCCTCAATAATGCATAATAGAAACTGGGGACTCGGCAGCAGCACCAAAAACAAGTCACTCAATTTCTTAGCGTAAAGACTCGAGCGCTGACTAACCTGCATGTTGAAAAGTAGCAGTTTAGGTGAATGTCTCGTGGCACAGCCGCCGCGCCCACAGGTGGGCTCGCCAGGGTGTTGATCGTTTATACTCGACGTGGCGATTGATGTTGCTAACGTAGGCTTGTCGCAGGTGGCAACGGTTGCAGAATCCGTGTCAGGTGGCGCTTGCTTAAGTGCAGGGGTGGTTACCTTATCACATGGAAGAGCATCCGAGATGCAGCCAAAGGATGGTTGCACACAAGGTGGTGGTGTGTACGAGATGGCCGTGGTAGCGGGCAGAGCTGCGCAGATCACTGCGATGGCAAAGACCTGCATGTTGAAAAGTCGCAGTTTAGGCGACTGTCTCGTGGCACAGCCACCGAGTCCTCTGTCATCTGATTACAGCAGCTGCTTCCTGGTGAATCTAAAGGTTCCTCATAAGAACCAAAATTTTCTGCCTTATTTTCGGACACTTCTTCGATGCGGCGTCATAGGGTCCTTATCATTTTAGGCAATTATAGGATTTGGCCTTCCGCTGTTCGGCAAAGCGTAGTGCACTGCAATGGGGACATGCTGTATTATTTGCAGAGATGGCACTCACACAGCCAAATTTCTGATATTTTTGTCACTGAAGCGGCTTAGGAACAAACGGCTGCACAGCATGTCGGAAATTACCAACATTTACATGTGACGGAGGCAATCACTCTTAAAATGAATTTCACGCATCTAGATATTACAAGATGGCACACCTGAAGGATTTAGGGTCCATCACTGACAGGCTTAGTGGGAATCGGTATATCTTCACTCGATATTGTCACATTATTGTCATACGTGAAGCCTACAGTTAGTCGGCTTCCAAGCTAAATCATCGACCAAACGTCGTTACTGATAACGGTGACCTTGGACAGACTATCTAAAGCAGACGCTTGAGTGACGTCTGTCGTTACAACATTATTCCGTGAATTCACTCTGATGCCCTTATTACTGTTCAGTAACAATGTCTCGAGCTCGAAGATACCACTTGCCTGTTAAGTAGTCTCATGTTGATAGATGGCTGCATAGGCAGGAAGAAGGCAGTGTACTTTAGTGGGCTCTGCACAGCCTTCGCAGCTGCGTCAATGGAGGCCTTGAAAATTGCGCGCTTCGCTTTCTGGCTCATGACAGTGAAGTATTCGTCATCAGAACTTTCGGCACTCTCGGCAGTGTCTGAAAACGCAGTACTGTTTTCTTGATGCTGCTGAAACTGACTCTGGCGAACCGGGTGAGTGTGCAGAAAAATCCCCTTCCATCTTCAATAAAGGCATGTTGCCCGTATTAATGAGAAAATAACAGAACAGTCTTGAGGTGAGCGGCAAACACTCAGCAACAGAGAGGAACAGAGAGGTGGTAGCGAAGGCACCGGGTGGTACAGTCTGTGCATTTAAATGCGAAGCATTTCTCAGCGAACTTTGGCGACTTTGACCATATCTGCCTGCCTGCCTGCCTGCCTGCCTGCCTGCCTGCCTGCCTGCCTGCCTGCCTGCCTGTCTGTCTGTCTGTCTGTCTGTCTGTCTGTCTGTCTGTCTGTCTGTCTGTCTGTCTGTCTGTCTGTCTGTCTAACGAAAGGTACAATGTATTTTTCGTGTTCTTCGCACCAGACATGTTGGCTAGCCTGTGTCCACAAATTTCTACTGCAACGTGACCGTCTTTTTGCGGGAAAAGGCCCACAAGGCTGTATTTCATCGACACGGTTGACGTGATGTACAAGCTTGCCCTTAGAGCTGGTAGGATGTATATTAGCCAAACAGGCTCTTGCATAAGCGACAGGCTTAGAGAGCACCACTTTTTTTTTGTAAAAAGAAATTTTCGGCTTTGTCGTTTCTTCAACATCAAGCCTGGGTTTTGCTGTGTGTGCGTTCTTGAAGACAGTAAAGATACATTGTCGCGAGAAATAATGGAATCATACTACACTAAAAAATGAGTGACATTTGTGTTAGGGATACGTCTGTTGCCCTGCTAGGTGGTGAATTTAACTTTCGTTGTTCAGAAGCTTTTTTATCATCCCTTTTTTATTCTTATCACGTGTTTTTTGACGAGCATGTCAAGCGATGTGCGTGCGTGGTTGCTATAGTTTTTATGTCGCTGGTGTTCTGAGAATAAAATTAGTTGCAAGTTGCGCCTTTTGTTCCGCCCTTAAATACTCTTCCTTAATTGTACGCGTCTCGTTGTATTTTATATTGAATAGTATCAATTCAGCGGGTTATCTTTTAACGAGAGCGACTTATATACACCAGTCGCGGAGCACTGGGAACCGTTGATGGCCCTCAAACCTCAGCTACTTCAGCGAGTTTTCGTAATCTGTGTCGAGATGGCGCTAAGGGTACGCGTTAGGCGTGCTGTTGATGCAGGAGATGAAGATGGAGATGATGTAATAGATGAAACGTTGATGGAGGAGTTGGTTTAAGAATTGTGTAAAGGCTCTTTTGAAATGTCTGATTATTACTCCGGGCGATTTCACTAGTTTTATCAAATTGAGGGACGCACCCACATTCTCTGCAATGTGCCCCTGTATGTGACAGGCCGTTGGTAGGACGATTGCCCCGTGTTCTGTCACTCAGAGATGGACACACCTACTCAGTTTGTTCTATGTATATAGCGTTACGTGAAAAAATTCAGACTGTCTCTCTGTCTGTACTGCTTTAAGCTCACCAACATTTTCGCGTACCTTAGAAACTTTCTACTCACTCATTCCTACACATGTGCGACTCGTCCGACTCGTTTGGGTACCAGGCCACAGACGTTTAGCTCAGATTGAGCATGCAGATGCACTAGCTGCAACTTCCCTTGATTGTCCTGTTTTACCTGTTTTGCCTACTTCGGAATATATCACAGCAGCATGCTTTGAAAAACGCGCAACGGCCAATAACTTTGAAAAGTCTTCTTTGTTTGTATCAGACTACCCACAGCTAAAGTTCCCTTAGAAGAACAAGTGGTGTTCATTAAGACAGAAAGAAATAGTGATTGCCAGGCTGCGTTGTCGAATCCCCTCATTTAACTTTTACCTTCACAGGTCGGGTCTGGCACAGTCGCCTTTGTGCCTGTATTGTAATGAGGGGGAATCTTTGGAGCTCTTCTTTCTGTCATGCTGAAAATTCCTAACTTATAGGAAAACTCTACTAGAAGAACCCTTACAAAAGTTGGGCTTAAACTTGACACTTCCGGTAATTCTTCCATTTGGCGCAGTCGCATTTGAATTCAGCCACAAGAGCGTTTTTACCGCTGTTACAAATTCTTTACGAGAATCTAAAAGAATGGAATACTAAAAAGAAGTAACTTAAGTTGTTATATGTATAATTTATTTATTTCTCGCGTGTTTATTATGTTTTCTATTCAAGGTAATTTTTGTTTAGGAATTTAACACATTTTGATTATTACATATATTGCCGAATTATTCCAATCCTCTCTTTCAAGAAGTGAATTAATTTAAAAAGCAAGGCACCGTCCCATTCATGGCCTATCCCCCTAGGTGAATTGCGCCAAGGTGTTGAGAAACCAATCAACCAACCAATCTTCGCGCACGACGTCCTGGACTAGTGACTTTGTCCGGTGGACTTCCTCGTGAGAACTAGCCTGAGGAGCAGATTTAGTTGCTGCCTCAATCATCCGACGCACAAGACGCAGTAAATGTTCGGTAGTGTTTCACAGCCGAATCTGGACTTCGCATGATGACGTGGCGGCAGTGTTATAGAGCCGAGCAAAATGCTGCGTGACTTTTGGGCTCTTTGCTTCTTCGAACCGTCGGCACTCCCTGATAATGCCATAAAAGGTGGAGCAGCCTTTATACAAAAGTAAGTAAAAGGCATCGTGAGCGATGGCATTGAGAATGTGGTGGACTTTGTCGGCTTCGGACATTTGACTATCAAATTGCCAGAATAAGGCTAAGACACCTTGTGTGTACATCATGATGGCTCCGTGTAGGTTTAGACTCCGCACGAGAGTTCTTTCTGGGTGGCTCGTTGGCGTGCAATACGCTTTCTGAAAACGTCTTTTATTTTTCGTTTGCATACGTTCCAGCTGATCAGCTCCTCCTTCAGCGTTTCGAACTGTGCATCGGCCATACCCCTGAAGTAGTAGCTTACACTTGCGAACATCGAAGTTGGGTTCCAGCGATTAGTTTTGCTGGCGCGCTCATAGTCGGTCAGTCATTTCTCTTTGTGCACGTTATCAGTCCCGCAGAAGAGGCCAGGGTCTCAGTGGTTGTTCACAACAGCATGTGTTGGTGAATTCCGCATAGTGGGGCTGCATATACGACATTGTCTGTTGACATGATGGTCGGTCTAAGAAGACACCTGCTGTGAAGTTCCGTCTTGCATGAAGTGAGAAAACGGGTGCATTTACGATATATACAGTCCACAGTAGTGTGGGCGAAAACAACCGAGAACTTGAGAGCCAGTACCACCTTGTCGTTTTTTCTTCGTTCTCCAGAGAGCTGCACAAAACAATATTGCCGCGATCCTACTTGTGCCCAGTTATGCGCTGGCGTTGGTGAAGATTACGACTGATCCGCACGAGGGGCGCATCACGAAAAAGAGAAGAAGCAATTCTTTTGGCCAGGTCCCCCTTTCGTGACTCTGAGAGAACAGCGTCTTTCTGTTCACTATAATAAAGCTCCTGAACTCTCTGAACTGCAATAATGGTCGGGTTGCTGGGCAACGTCACGTCATGATCACCAGTTTTGTGAGCAGCCCTAGCGAGCAGCCCTACGACAACAGAGGGAGTTTAATAGGGAGGCCACGGCAATCGAGCAAGCGTTGCAGCAGTGCTACCAGCAATACAATCGTCTCATTACCCGCGCATCTCTGGGTGCGCCGGTATAACCTCGTCGTTCAATGAGAGCTGCTTACACCAAGTGATTCGGCAGATTGTACGTGAAGAGAATGCCAAAGAGCATACAAGGCACACACCACCAATGCAACCACCACCAAAGCCAAAAGTTGCCGTTGCCTTTGTCACTGAAGCCGTGCGCCAAGAACTTTAACAGCCCGGAGCCTCGTTCGGAAGTATCCTACCAGCAATTGGCATACAGCTGCGCAGACGTTGTTCGTCGCCCGTTGTCAGCAGATTCATCATACCAGCCGAATGCATACAGCTATGCGGACGCAGTTCGTCGTTCATTGTCCACGCTGGTGCCAAGATATCACTGTAGTGCCTAGTATATACTTCTGACGTTGTTCGTCGCCCGTTGTCAGCAGATTCATCATACCAGTCGAATGCATACAGCTATGCGGACGCAGTTCGTCGTCCCGTGTCCACGCTGGTGCCAAGATATCACTGTAGTGCCTAGTATATACTTCTGGCCACTGTAGTATCACCAACCACCCCCTATCGCAGCCTGGACCCAACGGGATTCTGCCAGGCGACCCCCACTGCAGAAGACAGATACAAGGCGGACCGCAGATCGCCGTCTTTTACGCTTCTAATAATGAAGGTTCATTTAGTTTTGTTTTTCTGATGTGATGGCAGGACAGTTTATGCACCCAACAAACGATGCGGCTGCTTGCAGGTTAACGAACAATCAAACTTTATGAAAACATGAATAAATGAGCACACACACGTGCAAAACAAACGGAGCAAACACAGCAAAGAAAGAAAGCTAACTAGAAAAGTTTCAAACGAGTAAAGTGCCTGCTATAGTCTATCTCTGAAGATCGAGGCTCATTCTTGCAGCTGTCGGACACGCCAGGCGGCCCGAAGAGACCAAAGACGTGGTATGACTCCAAATTGATTGGCGACGGCTTCTGAAAAGTTGGACAATGCCTTCTATGCAGTAAAGTGGAACGTCTGGCCATAGGGAAGTGTCAGAGGCACAGGAAGTCAGCAACCGCGTGAAGCCCGCAGCTCACCCTGTGGAACACGTCCTAGAGCGTCTACTCTCGGGGCCGGTCACCCTACTGCATCGAACAGCCAGCTCTGTCTGCACTGCAAAAATGTTTGCAGCCTAAAGATTGTGAAACGGGTGTATGCAAGAAGCACCAATATGAAAACTCGTTTTACACTTCCATTTTATATTTTGAGGGTTAATGAAGAAAACATCCTCGAAACACCCAATTTACACCCTTATTTTTTGGGGTGCTATGAACAAGGCTACAAATGCACGTTTACGGGCAGTTCTGCTTATATTCTAAGTACACACTAAGCATCTTCATACAAGCAAAGCTCCTACTACTAGTTGCATGCGGGTCTGTAAAGTAATCGAAGCAGGAAGTAATTTGACCAAAACGCAGTGTTCATCGATAAAGCACGCCAACTACTATAAGACAGAAGATACAACGGGAGCGCTGCTTGTTCAATAGAGTAAGGAGTAAGGGCCCTCTTGTATCTGTTTCTTTCATCTGTGTCATTTGCGTGATTAGCGAACACTAACAAAGTGCACTAACTTGTTTGAATCAAGGTTTTCTGATGCACATTGGAGTATCCATGCATGGAGCACCCCCCCGCCCCTATAGGATCAAAGCTTTTAAAACTGGAGGTAAAACGTCTGCCATCTTCAGCAGGAATGTTTCAGCAGGAACGTTTCATTTAATTACTGTATCGTATATTCCTCTTCATGTGTCCTTAAAAGTGCGTCATGAAGGTTAGGAAGAGGACACCGGCCATGAAGAAAAAGGCAGAATAAAGACATTTCGGTGACCTTGATGCAGCCTTGCTCGCAATGACAGGAGCCTTGTTGACTAAATTGCAAAGAAAGCTCTCCTCAGGGGAGCCGAAACGCATACCTCAGTTTTCTCTCTCCGGTATTTTGTAGATCTCCTTTTAACTTTATGTTACTTCCCAAGCAGACGTGCTTAGGTCAAAGCCATGTATTTGTTGATAGTGAGCAATCAACAATGCAGAAATATTTTCAGCACCGGTTTTGTTCCAAAGACTGCACGCTAAGTACAAATATATTCTGATGACGTGAAGACCTCAGTGATATTTAACAGGTCGAGAAAGTAAAAGAGAAAAGTTTTTTTGTTTACCGCTTGTCAGAGCTTTTCTCTTCTTTCTTGTTATTGCTTTCTGCATAATAGCGTGCAGATGCGCGTATGCGCTGTCTTCGTCTTCCTCGCATCACGCACTTGCCAAGATGTTCTCATTGAATAGTGTGCTGACCGATGCATGCAATGTTGCGAAGAGCAATGTTTTTACCGAAAAGAAAGTGGTGATAAAATATCGCCTGCATGATCGTGAGTGCATGCGCAGTCCCTAAAAACTTCTAGATCTAAGCAAAAGTCATCAGCTTCACTTTTTTACCAGTATTCACTACAATTGGTTGGTGAAGGTGCGCTGAATATTGCTCCTGAATATTACAATTGTGCTCTCTGACGAGCAGCTCATGCTGGCCACACTGCACCAACACGATGTTTACTGCAATTCAGATGCACTGTTAAAGAACGAGTTTAACGCAACAGATCACGGTCGCAAAAAAAGCGGCGCCCGTGCGACCTGTAGAAGGCCAGAGCTAGCGTTAAACCGCATCTAGCTGGTATTCAAGTGCCACCGGCGCCATCAAGTCTCGTCGCCTAGGCAACCTCGGGTGCCCGAGATTGCTGCGCTTGCGCAGTGGGCGCAGAGCACGGGAAAGGGAACGGCATCATGTTACGTGTCACTGCGTGCACTGGCGAAATACCTTCCCGTGTGTGCGTGTGGCGCGCGTGGCTTCTTGATCAGTAGAGTTTATTAGGCGGTCTTTATCTTGAAATGTGCCTGCGCTCTGTGCTCGACCTGTGTGTCCAGCCAGTGCTACTTATTGCAAAGGTTGTACCCTGCTGAAGCTGGACCTGCAGATTCATATTGTGGAGCACTCGAAGTTAAAAAATGAGTACCGCTCTCATGTTGTTTGGTTCAGCGTTTTGCTCGTGCACGAGCAAAACGCTGCGTGAGCACGATAATAATGCCTTCAATGCCTTCTGCGTGAGCACGAGAATAATGCCTTCAAGCAATTTTGTTTATAACGAGTTGATGAGAAATCAGCACTTGCTTACTCAGCGAGAATACTTGGGCGAACTGTTTAGCCGGGATGCTGGAGAAGTATGATTGTGGGCAAGTTTTTTTGTATAAATTGTTTAGAGTACAAAGTAAAGTGTGCATGCGCGGCTGTGGTTCAGCGATGAATGTGAACAGATTTTCCCAGTGTCCTTTGTTGGCAGTGGTTCTTAGCGGGGATCGCTCGTGATGAACGTCAATATTGGTTTCCTAAATAATACATGCATGGGGATGGCGCCTGTTAGCTCTAGGCATCAACCGTATCTAGGACGCATATGCTTGGGCGTGTTGGAAGTTCATTTGCTCTGCCTTTTTTTGTTGCACAAAAAGACTGCCAACGGAAAACAAGGGCATAGTGTCCATCTCGTTCTTTTAGATGCGGAAGCATCTTATACTCGCGCCTTGTAGTGCGCCGTCCGCGCCGTCCGCACCGCTTCTCAAACATTCGACAGCTGACGCGCGCGCATGCGCCGTCGCGCCGTCGCCCACCATCTGTGCCGCGCGCGCTTCTCCTTCGAGAACATTCGACAGCTGACAGCGCATGCGCCGTCGCGCCGTCGCCATCTGTGCCGCGCGCGCGCTTCTCCTTCGAGAACATTCGACAGCTGACAGCGCATGCGCCGTCGCGCTGTATATATACTCAAGGTCGGCGCTCGCTCGCTCAGTTGCCGCTCGTCCGTTGGTTTGTACGGCGCGTCGACGTCCGAAGTCGCCGTGAAATGAATGCCAACGAATCCACAAACACAATGATCGACGTCCCTTCGACCAGCGCCGCCCTTTCGCATACGTGTGTACGTGTTCACTCATTTAACACCCCCTCCTACAACCACGTTAACCAATTTAGCCATCGACCCAAGTAAGTCGCAATTTAACACCCCATTCCACAACCACGTTAACCAATTTAGCCATCGACCCAAGTAAGTCGCACTTTAACACCCCGTTAACCAATTATATGCTCCGCATCCTCCTCAGTGTTCCCCCGAGGGAAGCTGCGGGCAATTTTTTTGGTCCTTTTTCTTTTGTGTGCTAAAACTACCGTGATAACTCGTGTTGATGCATGGGGAAACAACACAGCAATTGCTTCGCGTTATGTGCGCCTCGCGAAGTTTGCCTTTTTGCTAATACACTCAATTTCGTTAAATTCATCTTTACTGGTATTTTTGTTCATCCGCAACGTAGCGTGATACTGCTGGACGCCATGCCTGTGTAGCAGATGGAGCTCTGAAGCTGGGCTTCTGTTTCAACGAACGTTTCATCTCTGTGTGTGGCCGAATTGCCTACATGAACAGTAGGAACGTTTCTTTGGACGTTACTGCTAACGTTCGAGCACAATTATTTTATTCCGCTTGTTTCCATCATATGTACCTTTATAATATACTTGTTATTCGAAATATATTGCCCACGCCTAGCTTTGGCATTTAACTTTGTTAAGTGCTTCAGATGTTACTGGTAGTTTCGCTATGTGAAGCATATTATCAGTCGATATTGCATATTCATCAGTCGATATTGCGTTTTCGACATTGCATATTAGCAATGTCGAAAACGAACACTGAAAGTGACTTCATAGATACTTGCCTTACTTTCAACTTATCTTAAATGATTAGCTTTCCTACGCGAACGACTTTTAATTCATCAAGCTTACTGGATTTATTTCTCACGACCCAACCAGATAAAGTTTCGTCCGTTTCTAGTCCGAGCAGCTTCAGTGATCATGCCGTCATTCATGCCACTTTTCAATGCAACTTGCCTAATCCAAAAAAAGTAAAAAAGACGATAACCCTATACAACAAAGCAGATTATCAAGGAATGAATGATGAACTAGCTTCCTTTTCCGATTGGTTCCTCGTGAATTTTCCCAAACGTTCTGTTGACGAGAACTGGGAGCTCTTCAAAAACAAAATGCAGCAATTAATAAACATGTACATCCCCACAGTTACCATCACAGAACGGCCTACTTCGCCATGGTACAATAATACTTTGAAACGACTTAGCAACAAAAAGAAAAGACAATTTCGGTCAGCCAAAAAATCAAAATCCAGTAACGCTTGGTAAAAATATCGTGAAACTGAAAAACTTTACGCATCCATGATCTCGGACGCTAAGCGGACGTTCTTCTCGTCAACCCTACCAGACATGCTACGAACAAACCCCAAAAAGTTCTGGAACACTATCAACCCAACCCATGCTAAACCCATTTCTTTACTGGATGAAGATAATATTCCCATCCCGGAGTTCAAGGTCGCCGAAACACTAAACTTCACGTTTTGCTCAGTGTTTACTGATGAACCTGACGATGCATTTTCATGTGTTCCCGATGTATCTCCATGTGTGCCGTCCCATGATTGTCCTGCTATGCCCAGTGTCATTTTCGAACCAAATGGCATCATACAAGTCATTGATTCCTTAAAAGTGACGTCATCAGCTGGTAATTATTGTATAAATGCTAAAGTTCTAAAAAATACCAAACATCTCTGTGCTGTCATATCGTCGCACATCTTTCAGCAATCACTGTCATCTGGAGTGGTGCCACGGGACTGGAAGGTTGGCAAGGTCATTCCGATACCCAAAAAAGGTCCGTCATCCTCACCTTCAAACTACCGGCCCATATCACTAACATGCGTGTGCTGTAAAATAATGGAACATATAATTTATTCTCAAACAGTCAAATTCCTGATCTCTGTAAACTTTTTCCATCCCAGTCAGCACGGATTTCAGAAAGGCCTCTCCTGTGACACACAACTAGCGCTCTTTATTAACGACATCAGCTCAAGTATAGATCAGAATGTTCCTGTAGATGCCCTTTTCCTAGATTTTGAAAAAGCTTTCGATAAAGTACCCCATAAACGCCTTTTTTTAAAACTTTCCCGCTTAAACATTGACCCAGCAGTTTTAGAATGGATACGAAATTTTTTGTCAAACCGGGAACAGTTCGTTTACTCCAACCAGACATCATCTACCACGCATCCTGTCCTTTCAGGTGTACCTCAGGGTACGGTGCTCGGTCTCCTTCTATTTTTAATTTATGTTAACGACCTACCTAGCAATATATCGTCCCAAATCCGTCTATTCGCTGACGATTGCGTGATTTATCGTCCTATTAACTGCCCTAATGACTCTCAGATCCTTCAAAATGATCTAATAACTATAGAAACCTGGTGCAAAAAATGGCTCATGACTTTGAACATTAGTAAAACCTCCGTCATCTCTTTTCATCGCAGGAAATCCCACCCGGCTACTTCATACTTTTTTTCTGGTTGCGAAATATCCCTGGTGAATTCCTACAAATATTTAGGTATAAACATTACGCCAGATCTTACTTGGTCCTCCCACATAACAAACATTTCTAACGAAGCAAACAAAGTCCTTGGTTACCTAAGAAGAAATTTACGACTTGCTCCCCCTTCTGTTAAACTTTTAGCATATCAAACACTAGTCCGTCCGAAGCTTGAATACGCTTGCGCCGTCTGGGATCCCCACCAACCTAATCTATCCAAAACATTAGAATCTGTCCAAAATAGAGCATCTAGGTTTATATATTCCGATTACTCGCGCCACACAAGCGTTACTAACTTAAAGATTAAAGCCCATCTTCCCAGCCTTGAACTGCGACGCAAAGTCGCTAGATTAGCTCTTTTTCATAAATTTTTTCACTCACTGTCCGACACATCTGTTATCATGCCCGCGCATCGCATATCTTCCCGCACTAACCACAACAACTCAGTTTACCCTGCGCATGCCCGTACAACTGCTCACCTTCGGTCATTCTTCGTTCAGACAGCGAAGGATTGGAATGACCTTCCGTCCCACGTCGTGCGCCACTCCAGCCCCATTCTTTTCAAAGCGCACATGGAAGAAACCCTGTATTGCCCACCCCTCATGTAACACCCCTCCCTGGGGTTTTTGAGGTATAATAAATAAATAAATAATAAATAAATAAATAAATAAATAAATAAATTATTAGTTTTTTTGTTGCACAAAAACACTCCAATGTTATACATACTGCACGGTATCCAGGCATGTGTCACAGCCAAAATGTAAGACTGGGCAACATATTTATCTGGACAAACAACACGCACAACCACTGAAAAGCGTACGCTGCATAAGAAGAGTTATGCTTTCTCAGCCTGCCAGAGTGATTGAAACAAATGGCCCTAATTTAGCAGTATGCAATGGTCATTGAGTGAAAGTACAGGGTCACTTTATTTCGAATTTTCCAGCCAATTTGGTGGCCAAGGCAAATACGTTTGAAAAAAATCGTGCCAATTTAATGCACTGAAAACAGTGAACTGCTAGATTATTTCGGAGAGAAAAAAATTTTATGGTCACGTGGTTAGCTTTTAAACTTTTCAGACTGGTGTCTGAGTGTTGTTTGTGAAAAAAAATGTTTTAAAAGTACCACTACTTTTTATACAAAGTTTGGTGTACATGTTAGGTAAAGGGGCTTATGTGAGTTGTTGGAAACTCAGTAATATTGATACAACTTTTCGGCTACATACGCCTCTAAGAATTTAGCCAAAATGTGTTATGTTTGCAGTTTCTCATTACGATACTATACTTCACATGAATATCGCAGCTGTGACTACTTACTTATAGAAAAGATATTTTGAGAAAAAATTATTTTAGACATCTCAAGCTGTTAACCTCTACGAGAAAAAAATCGATTGATTGTTATGTAGGATTTAACGTCCCAAAACTACCATATGAATATGAGAGACGCCTACGAAAAAAGATCAGTCATTTCACAAAATTGTCACTTTGCCTATATTGAGACGCAGTTTAACATGTGGTGATCCAAATAAAAATCAACTTTTACCTAAATTGAAAGCAAATAAGCAGTTCTTTGTATGTGACAAGTTTTATCATTATTATTTCCATTTTAAGGAATGACATATTTGTTGAAATTCCCATCAATAGCAACGAGGAACATCAAGTCATTGGCTGCCATATGACGAAATACCAAAATGGCTGCGAATAGGGATCCTCAAAAATATTTTATGGGCAAATCTCTTTAGGCCGTGCGTCGTTCCTTCCTTTGTAGTCGTATTAGTAGTATGTAGCCACTTTGTGAGTTGCTCAATAGATAACGTTCGTGGTTTTCAAAGCATATCTACGGACAGATTGAGGGTTAGTGGGGTGAATCATCTGCCCGTACATTTGTGCCTTCGTCCATCCGTACGTGCATCGTCCGTTTTACCTTCTGTCCGTCCGGGCTTCCGTCCATCGGTCCCTCCGTGAGTTCGTCCGTCTTTCCGTCCGTCCATACTTGCGTCCAACTGTCAGTACGTCCGTTTGTGCGTCCAGACAAACGAACGCTTCACCCCACTCACCATCATTCACTCAGTGAATATGCTGTGATTTTCTTCTCAAAGCATAAGTTGCTAAGATCAAAGCTACACATAAACAAAACTGCTTATTGGCTGTCCATTTAGGCACAAATGCTATCAATAATTCAACATCCACATGGCGCAAGATGCGTCTCAATATAGAAAAGAACGACTATTTTGTGAAATTCGTAATTTTTACTCGTACAGTTCGACAACTTGAGAGGTCTCAAAATATTTTTTTCTTCAAAACATACTTACGCACGATGCCGTACACACGATGCCGTAGCCTCCTGCTGCTGTGCATATTGCGCTTGTCCTATCCCACGGACGCTGGCGTCTTGAGCCCCCTCAAGGCGGCATCTTCTCGTGTTAATGCCACATCAAGGCTACTATGAGCGTGGATGGCGAAGATATCACGCAACAAGAGTATGAGAACGAGGCAGGTTGGCGTCTTGTGAACAGAAGAGGACGAGCCAACAAAGAAACCACAACGCATGAAGCCAAGGACCAAGAAACGCACTTCTCAAGCGAGAACATGGTCAGGAATAGGTGGAGGAAGAGACAGAGAGCAAGACAAACTGTGGCTGCGAGCAGGATGCCGCGTCTGCCGAAGGAAGATTACAAGATAATTGTGCGCCCACGTGACGACTTCAAGGTCACTGACTGCGGGATCAATCGTCTAGAATACTGTGTCGCCAATGCCGCTAAAATACCCAGGAATGAATCGGAAGACACGGTATGTGCCAACTATAAACAGAACATTCTAGCAGTCAGCACACCATCAGAGGAGCGCGCCGAAAAATACAGAAACATCGCTCAACTGAAAATTGGAGACAAGGAATTCGAAGCCAATGCGTACGAGTCAGCTTCGGAAGATACATCTAAAGGGGTGATACGAGGAGTAACGCAGGACGTGTCTCCAAGAGAGGAGGAGGAAGGGAAGAAATGAAAGGCAGGGAGGTCAACCAGATGCGCTTCCGGTTTGCTACCCTGCACTGGGGGAAGAAATGAGGGGATTAAGGGAGAAGAGAGAGAGAGAAGTGAAGGGCAACGTGTGTGTAGATGTGACTTTGTCCATTGCACGCTTATAAGCGGTCGCGTAGTCCGGTCGTCTTTAGAAAACTTAGCAATTCTCGCGTCGCTTCGCTGGCCTGCGACGTGTAGGGCCATCCTAGACTCGTTGGAAGCTGTCGGAATCGGTGGTCGTCTGTTTCAATGGATCCAGGAATATTTGACGAGAAGGTCCTTTTTTGTACAAACCTCAGATGGACCTACCACCTATTACTATACCTCCCGTGGCGTCCCTCAAGGCGCCACATTAAGTCCCACTTTATTTAACCTCGTGATGGTAGGCCTTCGTGAAATTTTGCCAAGAACTATCCTCCTATCCATATAGGCTGACAATATTTGTCTATGGACTTCAGCTGTAACTCGTCTACAAGTAAGTGCAAGAGTCCAGCAGGCTACCACCCTGACGTGGTCATATCTCCGCAAGCAAGGTCTTTACGTCTTAACGGAGAAATGTGCATTGGTTGCGTTTACTCGCAGAGCCATGACACAATACCCCGTTACCATCAATGGACAAAATATTTCATACCAGAAGAACCATCGCTTCTAGGGTGTAATTATTGACGGGGACCTTTCGTGGAGTGCCCACTGCAGTTACCTTAAGAGAAGGCTAACTTCCATCGTCCATATAATGCGGTTCCTCTGCGGCAAATCTTGGGGCACATCGATAAGGTCAATGATGCAGCTATACAGGGCCCTGTTTCTGAGATTTTTTTTATCAATCTGATTTTTATTGACAAACCAAAGAAAAGATGACAAAGTATATGGACCGTTAGCCTACATTGGCTAGTGATTGGTCCATATCGGAGTACATAAAAGCAGCTTAGCAGAGCATATTTAGCATAAACATATATGCACAATTATTTATACATATAGCTATTTACATATGCACATACATACTACATACATAAGCGCGTGTACATATATGCATTTTCATAACATACCCAATTATAGTTTGTTTCATCATCATCGTCATATATAATAAATGACTGGGTAAAAGCACTAATTAGCGCAGGAGAAAGTGAAAAAAGGCTATTTATATGTCTTGATGCTGCAAGCAAAATTGTTTCACACTGTGCTTAAAATTTCTTGCCACTTTAACTTCTAATTGTAGTCGGTTCCAAATTTTAGTCCCATGAAATTCCAATAAGCGTTTTCCATATAAGTTATAGCTTGTAGGTAAGTTAGAATTGCCATTCGATGCGTGTCTAGTGTATCGCGATGGTATTTTAAATAGAGTGAAGGAGAGGGGAAAGCTAGTGCCTATAATTTTCTGAACAAAAAGGGCAACCTTATAATCGCGAAGTGCCCAAACTGATAAGATTTGTTGTTCCTGAAATGTAGTTTTATATGAATTTCCATGGTTTCCACCTATTATGCTTAGGGCTCTCTTTTGTAGTCGTAGTAATGGCTCTAGGTATGTCGTATACGTTACACCCCACGATTCAATACAGTAGCTAATATGTGAATGACAGAAGGAAAAATACAATGTTCGAAGCACACTGGGGGAAAGCATTCGCGTGCTTTGATTAAGGTATAACAACCGTAAGCCACGTTTCTACAAACACTATGAATTTGTTCTTCCCAGTGAAGGGGCTGGTCAAAAACACTCCTAAATATTTAAAAGAAACCACTTGTTCGATAGGACTGTTGTTCAGGTAAAGTTGCCTAGACGCCGTGTCAATATCCTTTCGCCTTGATCGAAAAACAACACACTTCATTTTGCCCGAATGTAGTGTCAATTTATTCTGTATAAACAAGTTGCTTACGTGTGTCAATTCAGACATTATGTTGGCTTGCAGTGTTAAGAGACTATCTCCTGTGAATACTATGGCGGTATCGTCCGCGTAAATTAATGCTTTAGAGTACACTAGTGTTTTGGCGAAATCATTTATGTACAGAGAAAAAAGTACCAGGCCTAATACGGATCCCTGGGGCACTCCACACACTATTGTGCTTTATGCAGATTCGTTATTGTTAATCACCACTTTTTGTTTGCGCGAAGACAAGTAGCTTGAGAAGAACTGGAGTGAACTGTCACTGAAGCCATAACTTTCAACTTTTTGTAATAGTATGTCGTGGGGAACTGTATCGAATGCCTTTTTAATATCTAGGAAGACTGTTATTGCGATTTCACCGTTGTGGAGCACGGTGATTATATTGTGCGAGAAGGTTAGAATGGCTGATGCAGTAGACCTAGCGGGAACGAATCCGTGCTGTTGTGGGCATATGATGTCGTTGTCAACCAGAAATCGTTTTAATTGAAGGACAATGGTCTTCTCGAAAAGTGTATTAAGACAGCTTAGCACCGAAATCGGTCTGTAGTTTTCAGGGTTGTTTGAGTCCCCTGATTTGTATACAGGAACTACTTTGGCGGTTTTTAGCTATATGGATATATACGACAGGTAAATGCATGGTTGAAAATATGACATATCGGAATGCAAAGAAGGTTAATGTTATCTTTAATAACCTTAACTGGTATTCTATCATCACCAGTGGCTTTATTGACCGGCATCTTAGCCATGACAGATTTGATTTCATCGGTTGTGACAGCTTCAAGGTTGAAATCATTATCAATTAATTTGGGGAGAGAAGGAGCAAATAACGATGTGAAAAACTCTCAAGCAAGGTTAGCGCTAATAATGGTGAAATATGCAATGAAATCTTCTGCAACCTTTGAGGAGATGTTATCTGGAAGAATGCGTTTTGTCTGGCCTATGCCTGTAACATCTCTGACTACTTGCCACACCTTCTTTGCATTGCTCCCGTTCCGTGTAATACTGTTCGTATAATACTTCCTCTTCAATTTACGTTTCATAGTAACTGACTTATTCCTATAAAGCTTGAAGCTTCCGCGGTAATATGTTTTTCTTCTATTGTTTTTCCACTTATTTCAATATGCATCCTTTTTTTCAATATTTATAAGAGGTCGTTAGTCATCCTTGGACAAATGGCGCGATTGTAGTTACGACGCGTACGTTCACGTGTCGACCGCCTAATCAAATTGCTTATCGACTCGAGAAAGCGGTACAGCTTGCCAGTACTGGCAAGCACGTCTCCAAGAGAGATCGTGGAAATGCTGGTAACCCCGAGAAATCCGACGGTCCTCATGGCCAAGAGGAAGGGAAACACCACGAACGTCATCATCCTCTTCGATGGGCATCGCGTTCCAAGTTATGTGAGCTACGGAAGAGCACTGGTCAAGTGCTCACTATACTGCAAGAAAATAGACGTGTACTACCAGTGTGGACGCCTTGGTCACAGAGCTGACGTCTGCCCGAGCCAGAATAGCAAATTATGCAGAGGGTGCGGGGCTGAAAACCCACCACAGGACCACGAGTGCGAGGTGAAGTACCAGCTGTGTGGCAAAGACCACCCGACGGCAGATCTCTATTGTAAGGCCAGATTCAAGGTACCATACCTGGTGAATCTACGTCGCTGGGAACGAGCCAGACGAGAGGAAGAAGAAGCAATTTACTACGAGATGGAAGCGAAAGCACTTCCCAGGGAAAGATGGGGCGACTCAGGTGAACGATCGGAACATCGGACGCGGGACGCATCCGGACCAGAAGGTTTCACCGAGCTTCAAGCACAATACAAAAACCGCTCTACGTTTACTACCACCACATCTATGTCGAGATCCAGATCAAGGTACAGAGTGAGTTTCAGATCGAGGTCTAAACCGAAGACCCGCAATACCGGGTCTCCCCGACAACATTTGGGAGGAGGATCGCAGAGCCCAAAAGAACCGAGCAGCGTCCGTGGCACCGCGGGACCCTTCCAGGTGAGCTGAGCTGATGTGGCTTCCGGGGCGCGCGTGGAGGCAGAGGCTGCTCTTCAATGTAGGATGAAGGCGTTAGAGAACGAATTGGCACAGATCAAGCAGAACAATGTTGCATTTATGAATGAAATTAGAAAACTCCGGGAAGAAAATGACTTTCTGAAAAACGGAGGGGTTAGACACAACGAGGAAACCTCACAAGTTGTAATGGAGGAAAAAGGTGCAGCAATGAACAAAGAGGAAGCAGCCCTCACCCCCGTTAAACAAAAACCAGAGAACGCTCCGATTAAAAGCGTGGTAAAGAAACTAAAAGCAGTGGCGACGCCACAAGAAAGATAGGAGGAATCAGAAAACACCGTTGTAGCCAAAATGAAACAAATTGAAAGAAAAATGCAAACTAAGCTGAAACGACAAGATGTTAGATTTGAGGCAAACATAGAGGCCAAAATCGAGGAGCTAGGCAAGATGATATTGCAGAAAGTACAACAAATGGTGGTTGATTTCGACACCAAGCTAGCAATATGGGGATTGCAGTCAAGTGGTGGGGGCCAGGTTAAGACGTCTTTCAAACCGTACGCTAGGATCTCGGTGCCCACCGAGAGATCGGAGAGCCTGTAACGCGGCCATGGACAGACAAAATACCTACACAATTTGGCAATGGAAATGTCGAGGATATAATCGAAAATTATATATTTTGCAGCAACATCTTAAAGACACCAGCACCCCGGATGTTATAATGGTGCAAGAAACGCACGGGCGGGTCACATTGTCGGGATATAAGTCATTCGGCACTGCTGATGGGAACACAAGGTTATTAGCAACGTTGGTTAAGCGAAATCACGCGGTGGTGCAACATGAAACGGAAATCAAGGCAATATATCACATTCTCCTCGAACTCATACCCACGCAGAAAACAGAGGACAGTCTTTTAGTGTTGAATATTTACAGCAGTCCTAAATGCATAAAGCACAAATT
Organism: Rhipicephalus annulatus; assembly: GCA_013436015.1. Lineage (NCBI taxonomy): Eukaryota > Metazoa > Arthropoda > Arachnida > Ixodida > Ixodidae > Rhipicephalus > Rhipicephalus annulatus. The sequence continues at coordinate 151,975 of WOVY01010386.1, forward strand.
CCGCACGCTGTTTCGAAAAACCCTCGGTATAACTGGCAACCGGGCGCTAGTAATTGGAGGAGATTTCAGCGCCCCACACGATGCATTGGGATAAAGGATCGAAACCCAGAAAGGCAGCAACATGTGGTTGGACACATAGGAGGAGGGCCTGATGCCCGTGACCGATCCATCCATTCCTACAAGAACAGGTACTAGTGTTTGCGCGGATACCACGCCAGCTTTGACGTTAACCAAAAACATACTGGACACGCAGTGGACCAATACGCAACATGACTTGGAAAGCGATCATTTTATACTTGAAATAACGGTGAGGGCAGGGCCGCGGAAGGCAAAAGGCAGACAACTTAAACTTGTCGATTGGGACATGTTCCGGAACATCAGAGAGAAGCCCGACGAAATGATACAGAGTATTGAGGAATAGACCGAAAAGTTAAAACGAGACGTGGAGGCCACTACGCAAACGGTGACACCGGAGGCGTAGCTAGAGTACGTAGACAATAAGCTTCTCCACATGTGGGAAGCTAAGGAAGGTTTACAACGGAGGGGCAAAAACCAAAGGCACAACGGACACTTTGTAGAAGGATAGCTAAATTGAACAGGGAAATACGCCCAGCAGCTGTGCAGACAACAGTGGGAGGAAAAGTGCAATGACTTGGACAACCAGATAGGAATGGCGAAAACGTGGACCAATCTTAGACATTTGTTAAACCCGGACGGAAACAAGTTGGTAGAAAGGCACAATATTATTCAATTATTACAAAGATATCAAGGTACAGAGCAGGATTTCCTGAATGAAATCAAGAAAACATACATTCCTCAAGCGCTTCCCGTTACACACTCTGATTACACAGTGCTGGCAAATGATGATTTAGACAGCTAGAATAAGAAGGGAGAAGTGAGGGCCGTCTTGCAAAAACTTAGTACGAGATCAGCACCTGGACCAGATGGCATGACTAACAAAACGCTAAGCAATTTGAATGACGAGTTCATAACTAAGTTAACTGAATTCATTAACAAATCATGGAAGGCAGGACAGATTCCGCAACAATAGACGGCAAAAATCGTGTTAATACCCATGCCAGGCAAGTGACTGCAGATTGCGGACTTGAGACCCATATCTTTCACATCTTGCGTGGGAAAACTTATGGAGCACGTAATTCTGGAGAGGATAACTACCTGTCTCGAGGACCGAGATGCGCATCCACCCACGATTATAGGGTTCAGGAGGGACCTCTCAACGCAAGACGCAATGCTACAGTTAAAAAATCAGATTATAGATAATCCGGGAACAGCGACAAAGGCCATTCGAGGGTTAGACCTCAAGAAAGTCTTTGATAATGTAACCCATGCAACTGTGCTAAAAATGGTAAACGATCTAGATCTGGGACAACGGACGTACAGTTACGTGCGTAATTTCCTGACGGGAAGGAAGGCAAAGATCATGATAGGGGGCCTAGTTTCGGAAGAAATTGAGATTGGCATTGCAGGTACGCCGCAAGGCTCGGTATTATCACCTATGTTATTCAATCTGGCTCTAATTGGGCTTCCAACCAAACTGCAAGCATTCGAAGGACTGAATCATACAATATATGCAGGCGGCATCACTCTATGGGTGAGAAGTGGTAGTGATGGTCAAATAGAAGAAACGCTTCAAACAGCTGTCGAAACGGTCGAGCGGTATCTGGAAGGTACTTGGCTAGCCTGCTCTGCGGAAAAATCGGCACTGTTTTTCTGCAGACCTACTCGTTGAGGTCGCAAACCAGGCAACTGCCTGCAAGATCTCACTCATAGAGAAAAAATACAGTTAAGAACAGCCGATGGAAAAACCATACCCATCGTCGACAGGATAAGTGTACTGGGTCTGCTCATCGAAGTCAAGGGTAACAATGGAGAAATTCTCAGGTGACTGGATGCAACTGTAGCCCCAATAATGAGACTCATAAAAAGGATAGCAACTAAGCACAGTGGCATGAGGGAGGAAAACACGACAGGTTGATACAGGCATTCGTGATAAGCACAAAAGTTTACGTAGCGCCGTACTTAAAATGGCAAGTCGCGGAAAAGGTCAAGTTAGACTGCCTCATTCGAAAAATATTCAAACTAGCTATAGGGCTACCGATTAGCACAAGCACTGCCAAACTGTTACAGCTAGGCCTGCACAATACCATAGATGAGCTCATTGAGGCGCAGCGTACGGCGCAATATGAACGTCTCTATAAGATACGAGCAGGAAGACATATTCTAGAGCGACTAGGCATAACGTATCACACACAACACGGCGTCAAGGTGGACATCCCAAAAGAGACCAGGGAAACAAAGGGAAACAATGATGATACCCCCCTTGCCAAAAAATATGCACCCGAACATAATAAGGTCAGACGAGAAGACGAGGGACAAGAGAAAAGCAAATACAAAAAAAGTTCAGTAATGACAAGGACGCAGTTTTCGTAGACGCTGATTGATACAAGTGCAGATGGGGGTTTATCACAGCCGTAGTCGATAGCAAGAAACGCTGTAAGACATGCGCGACGATACGCACTACAAGTACCGAGACAGCGGAAGAGGTAGCGATAGCGCTCGCAGTAGCTCAAACGCAACCGTGCTAGTCAGCTACTCTCAAACGGCAGTGAGAAACTTTGCCAACGGCCCCATCTCCCCGGAGGCACTACGTATTCTACAAAGAGAGTGTCGAACAAGCCCCAGAAATCAATACTTTATATGCACACATATTCATGCCATCGCGGGGGACAGCAACAACCGGGCGATACATGACGCAGCTCGAGGGCTCACCGACCGAGATGCCCTCTCAAGTGCCGCCCCAGCCTTTCCGTGATTACGGCGCAGCAGATGAGTGGGAGTGGGAAGACAGAATGACCAGACACAATAAAATTACAAGGCATTATAGATTACAGAGGGGCATATTCCCGCCCCCTCACCCAAAATTAACTAAAAGACAGTCTGTCGAATGGCGGCAGCTACAAGCTAAGACGAATCCGAATCTTGCACTATTGCACATTATATATCCTGATATATACAAAATGGACAGGTGCAAGTGTTGTGACTCCAGGGCCACTGTGGACCATATGTTATTAGAATGTTGAGGGATTAATACTCATAACAAGTATACGGCCTCTGCTGACAGCCTTCGCGCGCGCTGGGAAGTCTCAATGCTCAGCTCCGTCCTCGAAGACCAAATGTGGGCCGTTCAGCGGGCCGAGGAAGCCGCCAGGATTCAAGGACTCCTGTCCGTAACCTAGGCGGGGCCAATCGCCCACCCCATCTACTCGCCGGACTCAGAATATAGTTCTTTCCTCCCCCTCCTCCTCAAAACATATTTTACTTGGATTAAGTATTTACTTCTCAGATATTCATACAGTGGGCAGTAATGATATAGCGAAATGCAGATATAACACATATTGGCTAAATTATTTGAGGCGTTTGCGGTCAAAAAATATTTATATTATTACTGAGCTTCAAACACCTGACACAAGCCCTTAACTTGTAGACCAAGTTTAGTATGAAACAAAAATAAGTGCTTCAAAGTATTTTTTTTCGCAAACACCCAGACGACATTCCGGGAAGTTCAGGAGGCAGCCACGTGTTGAAAAAGTTTTCGCCTCTGAAATAGTCTAGCAGTTAACTTTTTTAATAAATAAAGTCAGCACGATTTTTTATACCTTTGAGATGGTCGCCAAAACGGTTGGCACGTCTGACGTGGAATGACTCAATAGCGAATTCTTCTAATATGTATTACTTTCACTGTGAGCCACTTCAACAACGCTAGTATCATTCGCAATTGAACACGTAACTACATACTACCTAATTTCACAAGTTACCTGCACGTGATACTTTATCAATGCAAATACCGTCATGTATGCTCAGTGGCTTTGTGCTTTTGTGCAATATAGATAAAATATGTATATAATGTGGCACGTCGTACTGCATTCCGTTTAATAAACTAATCGAATTAGTGCCTTGATCAATCTGCAGAATTATACATGTAGCTGTGTTGACACATACTTAAGCATAGAACTTGACATTCACTTAGATTAGTCGAAGCACACAGCTAATGTAACCTTATTAACTTGGCGCTGCACCTTTTTATTTGCCGGCGCCAGCAAGCTAAAAGGGTAGAGTAGGATTCATATCTACAGTACCAAAGGTATAATGATTCTGCCACAGCGCGCTTTTTATTGCGTTTGTTGCTCAGCATACCTTTTCTTGCATTTTCACTGCAGTGGAGCCAGATGCCACTAAATATGCTTGCTATGCACTCATTTTACACACACTCATAAGAAAGCGGTTATTTATGCAGGATGCACATTGTATGTTGCACTCTTTGTGAAATTACGGTCAATATTTCTTGTGTGTGTGTTTTAGGTTTCCGGGATTGAATTTACTTTACAGAAAAAACAGCTTGGACCCACTTCCCCACTTTTCTATACGGCACCAGTCATCCCAGCAGCTGAAGATAATTGTGCAAGCAGCACTGACGAGCTGTGGTTTTGCAATTAAAAGTGTACCAACACTGACAGTAAATTTATCCACCCCAATTACACTGCCTTGTCGAATCTTGTAATTTTCATTGTCTAAATTTATGCTGCGGCATATAATAGATTGTAATTATGTCTCCAGAAGTTCACTCTTTCCTTGCGTTTTTATATTGTATAGGCGTCATTCAGTGCCATACCTCTGAGTAATTTACCCGACTAGCACAAATTTTTTTTGAAAGAAGTTGTGGAAATTTTTCTTTATTGAAAACAATAATTTTTAGTATAAACAAAAAAAACTCGCTCACGTGAGATATTTCGAAATTTTGCAGAATGCTGTCAGATTCCCCTTTGTCAGACTTCTCGCAGTTTTTCTATGAATAAAGGCAGATGTGAACATACGGGCTCAATTGTTTTTTGCTTCGGCGTTATGTTCGGTTTAACCTTACGCTACAGCTTACTGCTTGCACTACTGTGGTGTGGTACGTGCGTGTGTATGTATGTGTGTATGTGCCTTCCGCATCCAACTTGGTCATTTTTGGCCCAGTCTACCTACACATATATAGACTCGTGCTATGCAGTGTATTGAAATCCACGGCACCTTATTTTATCAGCTTTATGCATGCAGGTACAGTAAGTGAAGTGGTGACACCAGCATCTTCCTTCCCTGTCAGCCACATAGAAGAACGTTCATATATACTTCTCCCTTAGAACATTTGAGGCTTGGGTCAGTTGGTGATGCATATTTGATTGAATGAATTTCTATGAATAGCACACCTCAGCACACAAGACGAAGCGTCTTCTCCTGCGTCTCTTCTTTTGTTGTCACGTTAATTGCACTTCATTTGATCAAGTATCTCTATTCATGTGACTGGCATTGTTTCAACGGTTTTTTTAGTGTCACATCCCACTCCCATGGGTGTAGCTTCATTCAACATCCATAGTTTAGGGGTGTTCATAAAGACCTATAGAAGTAAGGTGTAACGTTTCTTTACACCCTTCGTTTTCAGGGTGTTTCCAAACACCTTATTGTTTAGGGTGGTTCTGAACACCCTAAAGTGCTGCTGTTCATGGGACGAAAAAGATGCACCCTTATGGGTGATGATGATGATGATGATGATGATCCTTCACACTCTGGCGCACACCCACAAAGGGGGATCGGCCAAGAACCGGGCGGCAGGATCTTAACTAAAAGGCTAATGGTTTTTCAAAGAAACGTAATTTTGGGCTGAAAAAAAAATATAGAAAGAAAAGACGAAAATCGAAAAAGGAGTATATCTGAGCAGGGAACGATGCAGGCCATCAGATGCGATTTGAGACAGAGGTAATGGTGGGTCTAAAATGATGTATATATGTATATATATATATATATATATATAGGCAGATTAACATGGCAATCGCTTTGTTTCAATTATGTATTCAAATACCGCAGAGCAGACGTCCCTGTGGCTATAACCGAATTTAATGCTGCCAAACGACAAAATTACTGCCACATTTAATTCTAATCCCAATTTTTCAAGTGGAGCTACCAGGTATCTTTTCCGCTGATGAGAATACCGGCGACAGAACAAAAAGAAGTGATCAATCGTTTCCATTTCTTCGCAAGTCTGACATAAAGGTGACGCCTTTAGACCAACTTTATGCAAATAATAATTCAGTTGAGGAATTCTGCAACGCAATCTTGTAAAAGTAACTTCCAAGTGCCGTGTTGCACACCACTGTCTATTCCAGCGGCATCTTAGATGTGCGAAATCTCGATATTTATCCAATAAGTAGCAGTCGTATTCACGCAAACAGAGGTTTCTAAACCTTATTGCTGTCGCGTAAGCTGTATCAGGCAAAACCGGGATAATGGGACCGTTAAGAGATACTGTGGCTAGTGCATCCGCCATCTCATTGAGATATATGCCACGATGACCTGGTACCCATAAGAGCTGCAGTTTTTTCACGTTTGTCGGTATGAGTTGTCGAAACATGTGCATAAGTGTTAAGTTGGCTCCTGAAGACAGAGCAGCACATACTGAAAAAGAATCTGTAATTACGACTGCTTCCGACTCGCCCAAAGGAAGTTTCCGTAGTGCCAGTACAATAGCAAATAATTCTGCCATGAATATTGGTGTGTAATGGGTGTAAAAAATATTGCAGCGTGCTCTTCATTTTTCTCTTCTTTCGCGAAACTCTGAATCTCGGCACGTGCGCACATATCCCTACGCGCCCCAGCGTCTTCGTCGTCGTTTTCGTGCTCCCATATAACACCAGGGAACCACACATTTTTCTGGCGCACAACACACAGGCCACCTATCAAGTCTTTTTTTATCAGACAATTTAAACAAAGGCAATACATGTGCGCACAACAATACCACTCACTACACCACACATGACCACCAGACAATGAACTAATAAGTTCTCGCGCTTATCGGATAGTTCAAATTATTCATCACTTGACAACCACAATTGAAGACGGACACATAAAAATGCAACGAATATAATCCTGTTGTGAGTAAAATTTCAAAAACCGACTGCGGACTTTTTCGAAACAGGGTTTTCAGGTTATTGCGTTGCACACGAGGTCGCTAGAGCATTTCACTTATGTTGAGGCCAAAGCACCTATTACGTATGCCGATGCCTCTGTATCGGCAGAATCAATATCACTAATTCAGTGACCTGGCATTGCTCAGACGCAAACACAGCATTCACATGCATAGTGCAAAGGCGTTCGAGCCACAGACACCAATGAAACGACGTCTCAAACGCGTCGTCAACCATGCCAAAGTATTCTCTCGCCAGGTAAGGCGAAAATGCCTTGTTTTTTATAAGGGATCCAGCTGTTGCCTCGAATGATGTGGTATGTGACACACCAACATCCTTAATATTCTTACTGTACTGTACAAGCACTCGGCAAAAGTTTTGGTGCTTATCTTTTGAGCACAGGTCTTGTTCACGTGAAATAGTTTTACATTATACCCCTTGCATTGTCACCTCTTTATCTTTTATCTCAGGTCTTTTGTTTGGCAAATAACATTAACAAAAGGCAACACACGTGCGCACCACCAAGAACCACAGCAAATTTCATACGACTCAGAAATGTTCACATACTACATCAATGCACCATCCTGTGAACACACTCAAACATCCAGGGGAAATATGCAGAATATCTGAATATTTCATCGCGTAACACGTACATTACAACGCGCAGTTTAGGTGAGTTCAGAAGTAACGCGTTTACACAACAACTCAGATGGTAGTGAACTTCGGCAATTATCACTTTGATAGAAAGTGCCTTTCGTTGCAAGTACATATACAAATAGGGAACCAGTCAGCTCAACAAGTATCGCGTCCCACACGAAAGTAATGGTGCTTTTGACGTATTTTGACGCAAAAAGCATCACGGTTGCTCGTTTGTATCTCTGAATGAATAGATTCAGGAAGTCAGCCCATCCGAAAACTTTGAATTCACTGGACAACAACGTGGGCGTCAGATGCAAAACTTTAAATTTGACTCGAAAGTGTTCCAACTATACGCGTTGCTTGAAAAGGGTCGGAATGATGTTCTCCGTAACGCCCCAACACTTTCTGGGAAGGTAAGATGTCAATAAATTTTCATTTGCTAAGGCAAACGAGGTCTGCTTTGTGTGATCGGATGGAAGGCGCCATAGATTCTCTGTTGCTGAACTGCCACTGGACATCGCATGTCCTGCCTTGCAGCTGATTCGACCATCGGCTGAACTTCCTTCCACGTAAATGCTTTCCCGGCTCTGCGATGAGCTCATTAGTAGTAATCTTGTCCTCTCAAATCGAGGCGCTACTCTCCATATTCTCATCCCTTTCGATCATGACAACTTCATCGTCATCCGAGGCGAGTTATTTTTTTGGTCAAGGACCTTGTCTACTCAATGCATCTGTAGCATAGGATACCGTTTCAATCGAGATTTTAGAAGACATTCTTGCCTCTGTAATAATTGCTCTAGGCCTCTCCGGGGCAACGAAGTTCAAATTATTCTGTTAGACATTTGCTTATTTCTTGAACTCGATGCTGCCCTCTACCTCCTCTGGTGACACTATACTTCCCATAGTCTTTTCGGTGCCTACTACTAGCGTTCTCGGTCCAGCCATGCTATCTTCAAGTGAAAGCAGATCTGTTTGAACCTTTTGGAATAAACTGGAGGAAGCACTGGGATTACCTAGTTTCTCTTGGAACGGAGGCGTTACATGCAGAGGGCACACTTTCAATGATAGTGAAGCATCAGTCACGACTACTAGTATCTAGAGTGTACTCAAACGCGCCTGAGCTAACATACGTGAACGAAGCCCCAAGATTTAGGGGCGAAGTTCCTTATGGCGTGGCTTGTGCGTCCCTCGTAGGACGTACCCACCAGTGACACATACCCAAAATATGTATAGCATTTGACCTCCAAGGTGGTGCCGGTTAGAGATTTCTTCTGTGCGTTGTTTAACAATAAAAATAGTGCTCAATGTACATGCCAATGACTGCTAATGGGGAATGAGAGACAGGAGCATTCGGCTTTTAGCCAACGCGCACGCTGCGATCCCCATTAGCAGCCATTGGCATATACATTGAGCACTATCGGACAAGAAATGGTTGCTACATTATACTCGCTGGGTGTAACTTCTTTAGTTTTAGAAAGGTTTAGCGAGTGTTGAGCCGCAGGGCCATGAAAACAATGAACTAGTATATACCATGAATGAATTCGAGGTGGTTAAAGGGGGGAAGCAGATACGAAGCGCAAGCCGTAAGAAATTAAAAGCTGAATCCTACTGTCTCTCATTTAACATTAGCAGCCACTGGCATGTACACTAAGCACTAACTGACAGGAAAAAGTTGCTACGTTATACTCGCTGGGCGTAACCTCCTCGGTTTTAGAAAGGTTTAGTGAGCATTGGGCTGCAGTGCCATGAATAGAGTGAACTAGTATATACCATCAACCCAAGGTGTTGAAGGTGGGAAGTAGACCCAAAGCGCAAGCCGTAAGAAAGTGTGCGTGTGCCACCTCTCGTTTATTCCTTGGAATGTCCACTGAATGGTGGTGCTTCTGTATGGGGAATATATGATAAAAAGATGCGAGATGGTGGGACTTGGAGTCTTGAATAGATGGACGAATGGACACACAGACAGATGCATGGATGGACGCATGAACGGACGCAGGGGCAGTTGCATGAACGAACGCAGGGACGGGCACACGAACAGACGCATGGACGGTCACCCAGAGGGACACATGGACAGACGAGTGCTTTGCCCCACTCTCCATCATTCACTCCGTGGACATGCTGCCATTTTTTCTCTAATAACGCTGCTTTAATGCGTGTTAACTCGAAGTCTTGTTTTCTAGCGAGCTCATCGAGATCGGCATCCAGGTGTGCCAACTCCAGCTTCAGTTTTCTTGCACGCTCATTGAGCTCAGCTTTCTCGCGCGCCCACTTCAATTCTTCTCGATGAACGCGCGCGTTCATCACACTCAGCCTGCTCCTGCTCTGCCTCAAGCTCGTCTTCACACTCCTCTCTTTCAAGGGCTTGCTCCCTCAGCCATTTTCTTAGTGCCTCTATGGTTAAGCCTAGTTTCTAACTTGCACTATTTAGATCACCTAAATTCATGTATTTTCATATTAGAGGAGATGCGGCGAGCGCTGTAAGCGATCGGATGCGTCTGCTTTGAGCTCCGGTTTTTACCGATGGTTCAGTAGTAAGACGTGCCCATTGTTGAAGATTGCTTGTACAAATGTTTTCCGCAAGTCATACTGGTCCCGAGGATACAGGTTTCCGATAGTCATTATCACCATTTTGAAGTAAGCTTTTCATCTATTCACGCAACACCGGAAAGCCCCAACACTTGACCCTTATACCTAGCGACGTTGCACCGGACCCCGCTGTCGCGGCCGCTGGGACACCAGCCGACATAAAAATTGAGGTCGACGGCGTCAAAATTTCTCCATAGGAATGGTCGGACGATTCCTGGACACCACCTCCAGGTTTCTGAGCCGAGGTGAATTGTCACCAGACACTGAATAAAAAATCCCAAATGAATGACGTGCAAGCAAGCAAAGCCTCCAAACTTCACTAACCCCTGGCCACCGCCGGTACTGAAAAGCCATCTCTTGTCAAGACTGCCATCGCATACGTTCCACATCGTGGGACAGCCCAAGGCACTTATTGATCTCACGCACACATCACCCGGAGACTTGCAGACAGCACTTCTTAAAGCGGCATCTTTTTGTGACCTGGACCCCGCCATGCGTGACCAAATACGTATACACTCAAAGAAGAACACTTTCACCATTAGCGTGGCTCCCACCGACTGAGCAATCGCATACCAACGCATCACGTTAATTCTCGAAAACGGAGAAGACTGGCAGATTGAGCTACATATGTGCGCCCCACCACCCGACGATGCGATACGAGGCATCGCTTTCTACGCCCACACGTTGCCCACCGATGATGACACGCTGAAGTACACTCAAGAAGACAACCCTTATTACCAAATAGTCGGTGGCAGACGCATGGGAAAAACGAACAATGTACTCATAAAGCTGGTTGGGGACCACCTACCTGTATGGCTTCAACACTGTGGAGATTTCATCTGAGTATACTCGTTCTATCCCAAAGTAGACGCATTTTTCAACTGCTGGAACACTGGGCACTGCTCGGATTTGTGCTCGCAACCTAGGCGCAGACGCTTCCCGCGTTGCGGAGATGACCGCGAGCCACCACCGCAAGTAACGCCACCAACATGTCAAGCACGCTGTTTCGTCTGTCAATGAGGACACATGACGAACAGCTCAAGATGCGACTACCGCTTCGCCAAAAAGCCTGAACCACTTAACGCAACACAAGCAGAAAAGATCTAGAAACCTATTCACCAGCGAAGCAGTCAAACGTCAAATGACGATAGCCCGCCTGCTTCGGACGAGTGTAACTACGCAAGTCTCTGGACATCACAAACGCCAACAAAATGGGACAGCCGATCAAAGTCATGATCTCGTCAGGGCCAAGCAACCTCCCTCTCAAGCTCGAAATCAAGTACCCGATGATCAAGTTACATTCGGCATGCAGATTTATGAAAAGCATCACCAAGCAACCCTAGTACAGCATGGGCGCACAGCCCAGCGTCTCCACTTTCATCATCTCCCCCGCAGCTAACGAACTCATGCGCCTCGACGCATGACCCGCTCGTCAAAAAACTTACGCAAATAATCAATGTGTAGAAATCCCAAAATGGCGATGAAAATAGCTCAGATTGAAACGCTGCTTGCGCAGAACCACTCTCTCGAAAGCAGACTGTCAAAGGCCAGCCAGTCTGTGCATGATTCAGCTCCACAACCCCAACCACCCGCATCAGTCAAACGTAGAGCCATGACTTCCACGGCAACCCTGCGATTTGCAGAGGAAATGGCGGTGATAATTATTCAAACGGTGCACCCATTCGTTGCCAGAGCCCTCCGCATGACAGTTCATACCACGGTCGCCGACGCCATTTTGCCGCCGTAACAGAAGCCTTCGCAACCGTAGACTCACGCCTAACGAACAAAAAGACACAATTTTAAACAGGCAAGACACAGTAAACAACACCGTAGCCGAATTACAAGCACTCAGAACTGCCACAGGCACCCATTTTGCAGTACTTGAACAAAGCATGGCCAGAGCACGAGCTATCATACGCAAAAAAGTATTCTTCTCTCATTCTTCCACCCAGCAGAGCAAACACACGCCGCCCTCAAGTAATGCTCCCGCTGATGCATTATGACTAGCACCCACTTGACTAAATAGCAGCGGAACTGGGGGGCTTCCATAAAAAAAGGCCGACCTGCAGATACTCGCATGAGAAACAGAACTGCCAAAATTCCAAACGCTCCCAGGCGTCATCGCACTACGAAAAACAACAGCTGCTATCTCACTCCCGGGTACCGTCGCTTTCCGACCATTCGCCGGCCTGCACAACCAAGAAGCCCTAAGTATAGGTACACTCGTCCACAAGATCTTCACGGCAAAACAACACGACTTACAATTCCCGGACATTCCTAACACAGTCACACAAATTCTTCCGCGAAAACGCTCGCAGTCAGTCTTTGTCCTCAACGAATATTGCGCACTCCGGGCACGCACCGAGAAATTCCTGCTCTTCCTGAAATCCAAATCGCTATCTCGAGGCACAGAACTGCTTATACTAAGAGATTTCGATCCCAGGCACCCTGACTGGGGCTGCATGCAGGAAAAGAAACGAGGCAAAAAGCTATGGAAACTCAGTCAGGACCTCCAAATGACCTGCAGCAGTCACAGGCCTACATAGGAGACCGCGTGTGTAGGGATACGTCACCAGATCTCGCATGCTGCAAGAATATTGCGCAGGCCAAGGCAAGCATTGGTGGCAGGCGAGAGAAATGAGAGTGTCTCTTTTGCGTGTGGCGCTTGCCGCGGATGGTTGTCAAATCGCTAGTAGTGACCACTACATCATTGCCATCCACTCACAGACGTCTGCTGCCGAAGCATTCGCTCGAATCATTGAGTGGCCTAAATTTAGACACGTCCGGGAAAGTGAAGCCCGCGAATGCAAAAAAAGCTCAAGGAATGAACAGCTTAACATGTGGGGTCTGGATATGGAGAGAGAGCACCACACCACCCACTTAGAGAGAACGGACACAGCAGATGTGGTCATTTCAAATGAAACACACATTTATATAACTGCTTTAGAATGACAGCATCGTCCACCGAATTATTATAACATAAATTGTACTTAACACGCTAAGGACATTCCTACGCAATATTACCATAAACTCCAAAGCATGACAAACACAATAACATAACCAAGGCGGCATCGCCAACGCTGAACTTACCACGAGGGCCTCTGACGCGCAACCCGTGGTGCCATGCACTGGGTACTCAAGCTAGAGACAACTGTCCGCGGCAACCGGCACACGCAGAAGAGACACTCTCAACTCTCTCGCCTGCCAACAAAGCTTGCCTTCCGTCAGGGGTCACAGCCGGCGCTAGCACTCTACAAACCATGACGATGATATCGGTGATCACCACTCGCGAAAACAATGCCCCCCCCCCATACTGCCCGGTAGTTGTATCCCGAAATGCGGCATTTGGGCGAGACACTGTGCCACACAGCGCCAATAACTTTACAGGGGGTGTCCACACCCCCCTATTCCACCAACCTTAACTCAAACCATATTCCCAAAAACAAAGAAATAAGCTACACAGGCTCAAACAAAAATTGACAACGCATGTCCTTTCATATAGTGTCTGTGCACCACGACACCGCTGCCGGTCGACACTGCTGCACTGTCCAGCTCGATGACTTCACCTCAGTACTGGTCTCCCAACAGCAACGTGATTGTCGGCGCTATGATCCGTCACTCGCGCCGACACGTCTTCCGGTAGCGAAACACCACTCACGAGGGCGCAGCACTGCAGGCAGCTGCGCAGGTCCCAGGCCAATTCATCGCCAGACCTTATGACCGCATTCCTGGCCAGCTGCGCTGACAATGTGCAGAAGACAGCCAGCCGCGGATTAACATCACTCCCGCTGCGTACATTCCAAAACACTCGACAAAAATAATGGAGCAGGGCCTAGGGAAAGGAGCTTCGGGCTTTTCACCCACGTGGTACGATGGTCACTACTGCTAGCCAATGCATCGGCGGTGGCCGAGGCGCCCTTGAAAATAAAACAAAGATCACTTTTCATAACTCGTGCATTGCAAGATAAAAAAAAAGTGAGGGAAGCAGAGCGCAGCACCACAACGCCCCGATCCACCTAGTTGTGCAACGTGCGACAGGCGGCTGCGCAGAGCCTTAGGCCTAATGAGTCGCTCGACAACAACCGGCATCCAACCAGCACCTAGCCTAGGCGCAGAAGAGGCAGCCGCGAGGAGACATTCACTCGTTGAGGTGGCCCTATCGTTCGCCGCACACAGCAGCTTACTGAGCGATCAGCGTCCACCGTCCCCAATGGTGTTAAGACGCTCCGGCGTCGAGCCGCAATACCAGACAGCAACGACGCCCGACTCTCCGAGTCTGAAAAGATAGAAGTTGTGGTTTACAGAAAATCGGACCACCCACGAGGCTTCTGTACTCCCTCGCTTCGGGACTGGCCTACAATCCACGAGCTCTAATCTTCGCTCAACCAAGGATACAGACCACATGGCTCTCGTCCCAACTGAACAAATATCTTGAAAACCACCAACAACATGATAAAAAACATTTGCGAGCAGAAAAATTGAAATAAAAACTCGAATTATGACTAGTTCAAACACGTCACAAATACCGATCTATTCGCTCTAACAAAGCACATGGCTGATGCTTGCAAAGAACTTGCTCTAACAAAAGCTTGTACCGAGCCGTGAAAACTCTCGTCCGATGCTCCAAGAGCTCCAACTTGGGCAGCCAGTGTGGGGTCTGGATATGAAGAGAGAGCACCACGCCACGCTATTGGAGAGAACGAACACAGCAGGCGCGGTCATTTCAAACCAAACACACATACTTTTATTTAACTGTTTTAGAACGACGATATCGTCCGGCGAGTTAATATAACATAAATTTAAAAACACGAATTTTATAACGCTAAGGACATCATTACACAATAATGCCATACACTCTAAAACATGACAAAGGCATTAACAAACCCAAGGCGGCGTCGCCAATGGTTGACTTACCACGAGGGCCCCCGACGCGCAACCCGCGGTGCCACGCACCGGGGACCCACGCTAGAAATAACCGTCCACGGCAACCGCCATGTGCAGAAGAGACTCGCTCAAATCTCTCGCCCACCACCAAGGCTTGCCTTCCATCAGGGATCACCATCGGCACTATCAATCTACCAACTATGATGATGATAGTGGTGATCGCCACTCGCGAACACAACGCCCCCTACCACCCGGTAGTTGTAACCCGAAATGCGGCTTTTGGGCGAGGCACGTGCGCCACGCAGCACAAACAACTTTAAAAGGGGTGTCAGCACCCCGCACACTAAACGACCACGTGCGACCCACAACGCGGGAAAGTGAAGCAACAGAGCAAACGCCTTCCACAGAGCTTTCTCTTCTGCACATGTGGAATGCCCACGCAAGCCTGCTGCGCAGATGACAGAATGAAGGCTACAACAAGAAAGTGCGCCGCCGCATACCATTGACTCCTAAAAACACTATGCCTGGGACGTCACTCTCTATTCAATTGGGCACCTCCTGCCAGCCTGCGATCTCGGAAACCATGCCTCCTGCCTTGTGTTGCAACCGGCCACTGTGTGACACCTGTTCCCTTAGTTTTGCTCAGTCACGTGACATCGCCATACCACTGTGTCACATGGCATCCCGGCTGCTCGAAGCAACCGTGAGAACATTACTGTGCACACAGGGGGTGGCCGTCACAGACGCTCGCCTTTGTACCGAAGGAGGTAGTTAAAATCACAGGGTAGGGCCGCGCGTTCGCGGCTCATGTTACAGGCATAATTTTTAGGGGGCGTTGCGCATACAGACCCTCTCTGAAGAAATCGAGCGACATAGTACCTACCTCGCCCACGAACACTGGGGCCAGCTGTGCAGCGGACTCAATGAACAGCAAGGCAACAAGAAAACATGGCACCTGTTATGCCACTTACTGGATCCCCATGACTCGAAAACCGCCACATGGCACAGACTTAACGACTTGCCCACACACACCCCGGATCAGACAAAAATCTACTAACTGACCTGGCGGACAAATACATCAATCAAGCTTACCAATCAGTGACACCAATACCACTCTATTTCATTTCATTTCATTTCATTTTATTACCTTAAAGACCCCATTGAAGGGGTATCACATAAGGGGTGGGTACACATATGAAAACGTGAAAGCCATTTTACAGTGCAAGGTAATTTGTTACGGTGTTCAAAAAGGTGGTAGGACAGGTTATGGCGGTGATTTCGTTAGAAAGGCCGTTCCAGTCCGTAGCTGCGCGAAAAAAGAATGAGGACGAAAAAGTGACGGTGCGCGTACGCGGCCGTTCAACTTGTTGCGGGTGACCAGTGCGATGGGAGATGCGTGCCGGAGGAAGAATGTATGGTCGCCTGCCGAGGGAGCTGTAAAAAGACTTGTGAAAAAGGGAAAGACTAGAAATGCGGCGACGAGATGCAAGCAATGATAGGCCAGATTCTGTTTTCAGTGCTGATATGCTGACGTCGTAAGAGTACGTAGAATGAATAAATTGTGTGGCTCGATTTTGAAGCGACTCGAGTTGAATGATGAGATATGCTTGATGCGGGCTCCAAATGGCTGATGCGTATTCTATCTTCGTCCTTACGAGAGATTGATAAGCTAGGAATTTGACATTATTAGGAGCGTGACGCAAATGGCGTTTTAAGAACCCGAGTGTTTTGTTACCAGATGCAATGATGTTCGTAATGTGCGTTGCCCAGGTTAAATCGCTACAAAGGGTTACTCCGAGATATTTATAGGAAGGAACTAACTCGAGGTTTGTGTCAGCAATTTTGTACAGGAATACTATCGGATTTCGACGGCGGTGAAAGGAAACAGTTATACATTTGTTAGGGTTGAGTTTCATTAGCCAAAGGTTACACTATTCCTGTAAGCTTAGTAAGTCAGTTTGAAGAGACGTGTTATCCGAAACGTTGTTTATTTTACGATAAATAACGCAGTCGTCTGCAAACATGCGTATGTTAGAAGATACATGTAATGGTAGGTCATTAATGTAAATCAAAAACAGAAGCGGGCCTGGGACAGACCCTTGAGGGACACCTGAGGTTACCAGGGTAGTGTTAGACATTTGATTGTTGACGCAAACTGATTGCCAACGATTAGTAAAGAATTCTTTAATCCATGCTAATACGTCATCATTTATATGACGTATTAGCAAGCAAGCTTTAGTAGTAGGCGCTCATGAGGAACTTTGTCAAATAAATGCCTTTGCGAAATCGATGAAGATGGCGTCAGTCTGAAGGTTAGAGTCGAGGTTAACATGCAGGTCGTGAACAAACATAGCTAGCTGCGTTTCACACGAATACCCTTTCCTAAAGCCATGCTGTGAAGGATGAAAAAAATTATTGGAATCTAGGAAGTCCATGATATGTGTGTAGATGATATGCTCGAGGAGTATGCAGGGTACGCTGGTTAATGAATTGGGACGATAATTTAATGGTGATTGTTTGTTACCTGATTTGTGGACTGGAACGACCTTTCCGTGCTTCCAATCTGGAGGCAGCATTCCTGTTGAAACTGATTGTGAAAATAGGAGACACAGATACGCTGCACAGATATGTTTAGTATTTTTCAGGAGTTTGGATGTAATGTTGTCTACGCCAGCTGAAGAAAAAAGTTTGATTTTGTCTTTTAGTGATGAAATACCGCTGGAATAAAACGTAATTGGTGGCATAGTACATTCAAAGTTCGCATGAGGAATGGTAAATGAAAACTCAGTTTCTTGGGTGAAAACGGATGCGAAGGCGGCGTTAAACACACGTGCACATTCCGTGTCATTTAGGGCATCTTCTAACTCATTACATAGTGTAATATTGCGCGTGTCCTGTGGGTTTATGACTTGCCAGAATTTTTGGGGGTTGTTCTTAAGCATGTTCGGCACGTCCGAATGGAAGAATGAGTGTTTGGCGTGACGTATGGCTTGCGGATAAGCAGATTCGGCGGCTTTGTACTTGTTCCATGCATCAGGGGTGTTACGGGACTTGGCGGCGCGGAAGGAGCGTTTTTTTTTCTTGTTTTCTAATCGTTTCAGTGCTTTATTGCACCAGGATTGGGCGGTATTAGGATTGATTTTAATTTGGGGAATGTATTTATCAACCATTTTGTTTAGCTTATCATTGAAAATCAACCAGTTTTCGGTTACATTATGATGAGAAAAGGCAGTGTCAAAAGTGGAGTAAAAATTTGTTAGTTCAGAGTTAATTGCTTCGTAATTTCCTTTATCATAAAAACGGATAGTTTTTTTATGGTCGGGGCTAAAGCGGGCTTAATCACGAAGTCAGCATGAATGACTTTATGGTCACTGATTTCAGGCAGGTATGCAATGAAGGACACGCACTCGGGATGGTTGGTTAATATAAGATCCAGAATGTTTAGGCAGTTATCGGTAACGCGGGTTGGTTCTGTAAGAACTTGAGATAGGTTAAAGTTAAGGCATACATAGGAAGTCGTTCGATTCCCTTGACGTAGCCGCTGGTGCAGACTGGCTTGCCCAAACGATATTAGGAAAATTAAAATTGCCAAACAGAATTACATGTATGTTAGGGTGTTTGGTCGTTATTTCGCCTAGGATATTATTGAGCTTAGAAAAAAAATCGGCAGTACTGTGAGGGCGCCTATAGCAAACGCCTAGTAAAACTGAGTGCGGTGCGGCATGGCATTTAAGCCACAAGATTTCAAGGTTGGACACAATGTTTATAGACGAACAAGATATGTTGTGACTGACAGCGACGAGTACTCCTCCTCCTGTCGTGCAGCTGCGATCGTTTCGAAACACCCTAAAATTGGATAGGTCAGCGAGTACCTCGCCGTCAGTCACGTCACTAGTAAGCCATGTTTCCGTTAGTATCAGAAGGTTGTTATCAGATGATAACACCAGATTAGAAATAATGTCACGTTTTGGAATAAAGCTGTGTATGTTAGTAAAGATAGCAGAGAGCAATAAGTTTGATCGAAGGGCGGATCGAGGGCGGTGAGGCCTATTTTGATGATGGGGCAATTGCTACAACATTTCCTGAACAGAATCTGTGAAGTGGTCATACACGTAGCGTTTGGTACCAATGTGCAATGTTTTGAACCGCAATGAGTAGGAAGTAGATTTTGATTTAGCGAAGGCAATCATTTTTTTACGAGCAACTCTAACGTGATGAGAGAAATCTTCACCAACACTGAAATTGCTTCCCTTAAATTTGGGGCCATTAGAAAGTAGAGATTATTTAGTTGTGAATTGATTGAATTTTACAATCAGTGGCCGATTATGGCCTCCTGTATGGCGTCCTAGGCGATGTGCGCGTTCAATGTGATTAGGGTCAACGGTGAACTTCAAGTGATCATGACAATGACGGGTGACGATTTCTTCAGATTCTGCGAATGTTTCTTTAGGGTTTGGGTCGGGAATGTTATAAAAGATCAGGTTATTGCGACGGGACCTGTTTTCGGTATCATCCATCTGTACAGCAAGACGGTCAATCTGGTTAGCCATTTCAGTGGTATCTGTTTTTATAGTGTACAGGTCGGTTCGGATGGTTGAAATGGCGTGATATTGTCCTTCTAAATCAGTCATGCGTTTATTGAGGTCCGATAGGGTGTTGTCTGTTCTTAGTAGCTGGTTTTTAAAGTAAAGCAAACCCAACTCGATGCCGACATCACTGAAGACGAAGTGTATACAGCCATTCTAAAGCTTCGCATAACTTCGGCACTAGGTCTAGACGGCGTTTCCAACAAAACAATCAGCAACCAAGACGCAAGGTGAGTAACTGCTTTCACTGAATAGTTCAATGACTGCTGGGCTGCCGGCAGTATACCAGAATAATGGAAGCACTTAAATGGTAAGTTGGGCCAGTTAGTTGGGATCCATCTTATCTTCTTTTTGTTTTGCTCCTTTCCCGTCCTGTGTTTAAAGTGTTGCGCTGGTAACAAGTCCACGATCAATAGAAGCACGCGAAAATAGTGTTTACGCCAAAATCTGGACAAAATCAGATTTATGAAATCTCCACCCAATCTCGCTAACTTTATGCCTTGGCAAACTATTTGAGCATGTGATCTTGGCTCGGCTAGAAACACCTGCAGAAGAGCAAGACTTTTCCTCTTCAACCATGCTCGGTTATCGCGCCTACTTATCTACTCAAGAGGCCCTGGCACAAATATACCGCGATTTATTGAAAGACCATCTACGTGCGGGCACGTGAGCAATGTTAGGCATTGACCTACGGAAGGCATTCGATAACGTGACACATCAAGCGATAGCCCAGCACTTGGCTCAAACAAACCCTGGGGAACGTATTTACAACTATGTGTGTTCTTTCCTACAAGGCAGCCCTGTGGAACTTTCCCTGAACTACAGCAACGCCACGAAGCGGCTTGCCCTATCAAACAAAGACACGCCACAGGGAGCGGTTTTTTACCTTATCTGTACAACCTTGTAATAAGCCAACTCTGACAAATACTAAACCACATACCCAACATCCGACACACCCTATACGCGGACGACGTGACGCTATGCACCCCTACCGGCTCCTATGGACAGATTGAGGATGCACTGAAGCGTGCCGTGGACACATTGGCCGGGTACGTCGCGCATGCGGGTCTCGAGTGCTCAGTGGAGAAGTCTGAGCTCCCCTGTCTTCGTTCTCCTGACTACCGTAAGGTTAAGCACCCGCCAGTGCCAACCATCACTCTCAGGATCGCCGCATCTGAAATATTGATAGTGTAGTACATGCGCGTTCTCAGCCTTCTCGCACAAGCCGGCAGGAGCAATACTGTCGCACTAGAGAGGCTTGCGGTCACCGTCACTCAGACTGCCGTCTATTAGGAAGAATCTCTGCACAAAAACACGGCATGAAAGAAAAGGAACTTCTCCAGCTGTTAAGCGTCTTCGTAACCACAAGAATCACTTGCGCCTTACCGTACCCATGACTCCTCAAGGCTGAAAGAGAAAAAAATTGCCCGCAGCTTTGCTCGGGGGAACACTGAGGAGGATGCGGAGCATATAATTGGTTAACGGGGTGTTAAAGTGCGACTTGCTTGGGTCGATGGCTAAATTGGTTACCGTGGTTGTGAAATGGGGTGTTAAATTGCGACTTACTTGGGTCGATGGCTAAATTGGTTAACGTGGTTGTAGGAGGGGGTGTTAAATGAGTGAACACGTACACACGTATGCGAAAGGACGGCGCTGGTAGAAGGGACGTCGATCATTGTGTTTGTGGATTCGTTGGAATTAATTTCACCACGACCTTGGACGTCGACGCGCCGTACAAACCAGCCGACGAGCGGCAACTGAGCGAGCGAGCGCCGACCTTGAGTATATATACAGCGCGACGGCGCATGCACTGTCAGCTGTTGAATGTTCTCAAAGGAGAAGCGCGCGCGCGGCACAGATGGCGACGGCGCGACGGCGCATGCGCTGTCAGCTGTCGTATGTTCTCGAAGGAGAAGCGCGCCCGGCACAGATGGTGGGCGACGGCGCGACGGCGCATGCGCGCGCGTCAGCTGTCGAATGTTCGAGAAGCGGTGCGGACGGCGCGGACGGCGCACTACAAGGCGCGAGTATAAGATGCTTTCGCATCTAAAAATAGACAGACTTATTACCACAACCACATGATCGCCTTGGGCTTCTCCCGCACCACATTGACCATGCACAATCTCAGCCTTGGAATATACAATACAATAGATGAACTTATCGAAGCTCACCGAACTGCACAAATTGAACGATTGCATGGTAGTAGGACCGAAAGATGGATACTCAAGCGTATAGAAATTTCCTCATCAGTGAGCGGAAAAGACCTGATCTCGCTACTATCCCTCATTAGACAGCGCTTCATTGTGCAGGCAATGCCGAAGGACATGCTGACGGACATGTATGTCGGTAGATGATTTGCCCGCGCCAGAAACCTTCACAGTACCTACAGTACGCACGCTAAGGTGGCTCATGTCGACGCAGCTAGACACCCAGCCCGCAAACTGGCTTATGCAATCAATGTCTTGAGGATAAGTACCCCAGTCGATAATGAGCCTACCACGATGTGTGCCGGCTCCACACGCAAGAAGGACCCAAGCCAACCCGAAGAAGCTGCCATAGCACTCGCCACAATGGCAGTATTTGAAACTATCATTAGTGACTCCAAATCTGCCATCATCCGATTCGCCCGTGGCACTGTTTTCCCGATCCCGGCATGCATCCTCCGTCCTCTGTCACAAGCGGCACGCAATGCCCCAGGCGACACTGTTGCCAGCAGCACTGACTATGACGATGCCCAGTTATTCCAACTCATCTGGGTTCCAGCGCATGCAGGAAACCTGGGTAATGAAGCTGCCAACATACAAGCTCGAGGACTTGTATGGCGAGTGGTGGGCCAGACTTCGGACCACGATACCGAAGCAACCAAACCACTCATCACCTTTATGACATCACGGAATACTACAAGCTGTCAAGGAAAACCAGACCACCCCGCATCTGCAACTAAACAAAGCTCAAGAAATCACTTGGCCGCGGCTTCTATGCACCTCATTCACTTCCCCGTACATAAACAGACAAATAAAACCTGCCTTATTCACATCTATGTGCACCCTTTGCAAGACACAGACCGCAGCATTGGACCACATCATCAGGCAATGCAGCATAGACCCTCCCCCACTAAACCTCCTAGGACAGTCATCTTCAATTGAGGCCTGGGAGAGAATCCTCACGACCACAAGCTTGTACACCCAGCTCCGAGCCATCAAACACGCTGACGAGGTTGCGAACAGGCATGGCCTGATAGCCCTTGCCACTCAGGAAACCGTCAGCTGCCTTAATGAGGTTATTTACTATTACTACTCATATGAAGATAGCTCTACATTCAGGGTTATCCTGTCGTGGACGCCATTGTAATGATAAAGGTTCGTTTCTTCTGATATGATGGCTGGGACCATTTACGCTCCCAACAAACGACGAGGCTGCTTGCAGGTTAGCAAGCTGTCACACTTTATGAAAAAAAAATAAACAAGCAGACATGTACAAAATAAACAGAGCAATCAAAGCAAAGAGAGAAAACTAATTAGAAAAGTTTCATACAAGCAAAGCGTCTCTGCTATGGTTAATCTCAGCGGATGAAGGCTCACCCATCGAACAGTCGGGCACGCCAGAAGACTCAAAGAGACGATAGACGCGGGATGGCTCCAAAGTGGTTGGCGACGGCTTCTAAAAATTTCAGCAATGTCTCATGCGTGGTGAAGAGAAATGTCTTGCTGCAGGTAAGCATCCGAGGATGAGGAAGTCAGCGGCCACGTGAATCCTGCAGCTTCAACTCGTGGGACGTGTGCCAGATAATCTGTGCTCGGGCCCCGGTAACCCGACTGCATTGAACACCCAGCTCTGCCTGCTCGTCGTTTTCCTCTTTCCCCGCAAAACTAGGAAACTCGGCACGTGACAACATATCCTTACGCGCCCCAGCATCTTCGTCATCGTTTTATAGCTCCCACATAGCACTAGGGCACTACACACTTTTCGGTTGCACATTACGGTGTGGATAGCCGAGAGATATATATCGTTATGTCCGTATCGGCTAGCTGCATACCGTGTAAGCCATGTCAACCTTGCCAGCCGGCAACAAAGCTCCTCTAGCTTGCGAACGCACTCACCGCCACTAGCACAGTTTTCTGCAGGCGTTATGCTGATGTCGCCAGAGGTCCACCTTCGAGTCCGCGACCGGGAAACTAAAAGCACTGAGTGAATTCTCAGGGAAGGTTGCAGGCCTTCCAAATGCTGAGAACCTCTCATTATTGCTGTAAGCAGACGACCCGACGAAAAAAGTATGTGAAGAACACCGTGACAGCCGCCCTCACTGTGACGATTGACGGGAAGAAGTAACGGCATTAGTTGACACTGGCGTTGACTTTTCTATCATAAGTGAGCCACTTGTCAACAGCTAAAAAATTCAGAACAGAATAAACAGGCCCTTACATTCGGAATGCTGGAGGCCAGCTTATGGCCCCTATTGACAAACTCACAGCAAAAATTACCATCTAGAATATGGCTTTTGTTGCCACATGCGTGATTCTTCCAGAGGTCTCCACATCGCTAATATTGGAATAGACTTCTCAAGAGAATACGGTGCCGTCGTCAGCATATGAGACGGCGTGAAACATTTTCAGCTGACAAAGATGCCATTCAGCTGACAACGATGCAGGCTGTTACGTGTGGTCGACGATGGCGTGTGTATGCTGCTGCATTCATGCAGCCTCACCTTGGTCAGCTGCGGTGCGCTGCATAACGAAGCGCTGTATAACTAGCCGAGCACGCAACTGAACTTCTGTTTTTTCAGGGTATCGCCATAACTCGTTGTATCGTGACTTAAGTCGATAGGCATGCAGGGTTTCTACTAACGAATTTCTCAAATGAACACCTACACATCGCTAAAGGCGCTGCTGTGGCATACCTCGAGGAAGGAAAGAAGGAAAAACTATATTCGCAATGGTTTGAGACGGGGACCATGAGCTTGATGATTGGCCCCAAGTCCAAGGCTCAATTAGCTGCTGCCGCCTGCCTAACATGACGCAGAAGTGCAAGCAGCACCTCTGAGTCAGAGCTGGCGAGCCGTGTCTCCCATTGCTCAAAAGTATTACAAAGCTTGTACTGACCTAGAAAGGTATCTAAATTTGGTGATCGGTTTAGGCATCCTCACAACATGTGGTAGAGAGATGGCGAGCCGCAACAACACGGACACGCATGCCCGTAGAGCGTTGTAAATATTTCGTGTAATCTTTTAAAGTGTAATCTTTAAACGACTCCCCTTTGAATTCTTCGCAGGTTAATCACGTCCTCCCCTTCTAATTATTTGTGGTGGCGCTGTATTTTGATGGCGTGCCTCGCTTATAAGCGAGAATTTCAAGAAGGGCCATTCTGGATGGGTCCTTATCCTCCACGATAGCTTCCTCCTGGAGTGTTTCAAAGGGTTGAACCAGCTGGCGAAGCTCTGCTCGGTTCGTAAGCCCTCGAGCACAAGCATCGGCGCTTTCGTTCCCCTCCAGGCCTGCGTGTCTTGGACAACAGATCAGCCTGTATTTGTTCGTCAATCTCTCGGCTAAGAATTTGCTTATTTTTACCGGAAGGCGGCCTCTTAAAAAGAAACGGCACACTTCCTGCGGGTCGGAAAGGATAATTGTTTGCAGTTCATCTCTGTTTCTGCGCTTTAATTGCAAGGGCAATGGCAAAGCATTCCGCCTTGGGGATCGAGGACGTGCACAGCGATGCACATGTCACCATGCAGTCGTCGTTGCTAAGTGCTGATGCAACTGACCGTGAAAAATTGTACCTCGAAGCGTCCCCATACCCAACATTTGATTTGTTTTTTAATGTTTTTCAGAGCCATCGCACTCTCTCCTCTCTGCCCTTTCTGTGTTTCTACGTCCATGTTCTTAGGCAGTGGTCAGATCGAAAGCTCGCTGCGGACGGGATCCGGGATTTTTACAAGAACATCGTCCAGGTTCGGGGGGTATGGCAGAAAACCCACCTTAGTAAGCATCTCTCGCCCGCCTTTAGTTTGACTTAAACTCTGCGCAGTCAGTACCGCTGTCTTTACCTTAGGGTATGTATTATATATACCGAGGTTCAAAAGCTTCTGGGTTCATGTGCTTACCGGTAGCCCTATGGCCACTTTGTAGGTGCCCCTAAATATAGACTTGATGGTTTTTTCTTCTAATTTATTCAACGCGTGAAAAGGTAGACTATACGTAACCTTACACAGTACAAGTGCCTGTATTAATCTAATTTTGTCTCCTTCCTTCATTCCCTGTTTTTGGTATGTTATTTTATGGATCATTCGTGCAACGTATTTCGTGGCTGATTTTATTATGTGTATTGTATGGCTCGCTCGTCTATTATTTTGAAGCCAGTAACCCGGAATACGTGCGAGGGTTACCTCACGTACTTTGACACTTTCAATGTGTGAGTTGATGTGTCCGTTACTTTTGTTTCTTTTTCAATTTACCCTGATAATTTCAAAATTTTCTGGGGCACAGCTGAGCCCACTTGCCTTCGCAAAGGTTTCAACTTCTGCTGCAGCCTCTTGAAGTGTCTGCTCTTTGTTAGTCAGAGATTCACGCGTAGCCCATAGAGTGATATCATCCGCATAGAGAGTGTATCCTAACTGCGGTACTTCATTTAGAGCTCGCATGAGTCCTAACAAGTCGATAATAAAGAGCAGGGGAGAGAGAATGGCGCCTTGAGGGGTACCTTTGTTTGGCATCTCAAAAGCGTCTGACGTGACTTGTGCTGCGCATATCAAAGCCCGCCTTTCTGTGATAAATGCCTTGATGTTATCGTAGATGTTTGCGCCACATCCGATGTTGTTTAATTCTGTTAGGATGGCTTTATGCGAGATATTGTCGAATGGTACTTTTAAATCAAGGGTTAGTATAAATGTTCTCCTGCCGTAGGTATATAGCTCAAAACATCCTCTTGTAATAGGAGAAACGCGTCTTGAGTGGAGAGGCCATTGCGGAAACCCAGAATAGTGGCTGGAAAAAAGCCGTTGTCCTCTATAAAGTTTTGGAGCTGATCATGAATAACGCTTTTGAAAAGATTTCGCATGCATGACGTCTAAGATATGCGTCTGAGTGCCTGCAGGGTTGGCTTCTTCCCGGGTTTCGGTATCGTAATAACTTTGCATACTTTCCATTTTTAGGGTATCAAGATTCCCATTGAGCTAATAGCTGTCATTAAAATGGTTTGTCAGTGCCTCCATGACCTTATCGCTGAGGGTCCAAATCGCTGCATTCGTTATTTGATCTGAACCAGGGGCAGAATTTGTTGTGGCTGCTTGGGCACCCGCAAAGACTTCTTTCTTGGTCACTGGGGCGTCGAGCCTCTCGTTTTTCGCACCAGTGTATTGCAATTCAATACTGCGGCTATCGGTATTTTCTCCTATGTATCTGTTTTTAAGTGCTTCTATTAACTCCTCCTCCGTGCCTGGAAAGTTTTGCATTATTCGTTGCAGTGTTCTGTTCGTGGCCGATCTTGATTTTACTAGGTCAAGCATGTTCGTGAGAATCGCCCAAGTTTTTGTAGTGCTCAGAGTGTCCTGTAGTGAACTGCAGAACTGGATCGATCTCTTTGTTGCAATTTTCTTAGCAGATTTATTTGCCTCCTCTCCTGAAGTAGTAATTCTGTAGAGAAAGTTCTGGTTGAGCTGCTCGTTTTTTCACCTTTGAGCAAACGGCGCCTGCTCTCCCACATGTGGAGCAGGCGCCTGTCGACTGCTGGTGTCTCTGCTGTCCTTGCGATACGTTTAGATGTTTCTTTGTGAGCTGAGACTATGTACTCTGATCATTCCCCAATCGACTCCGGTACAGAGTCGGGTGGGAGATCGCGTCGTCCGTACATTTCCCAGTCAGTGATCACCACGTCTCCTATGACCCTACGGAGTTTTCGAGTTGACTGGGAAATGCGGATTATGTAGTGATCGCAGCCGGGATGCTATTTCAGGTTTATCCAGTTAGTGTCGTTAATATTGCGTGTGAATGTCAGATCTGGGAACGTGTCTCGAATTCCGCTGTTACCCAGCCTCGTAGGTGTTGTGGGTAGAGTAATTAGGCTCAATTCTAGTTTGGCTACGGCGTGTTCGAGACACGTTCCCTTAGGGAAATCTCTCGAATAACCCCACGTGGTGCTGGGTGCGTTGACGTCGTCCAGTACCACAAGTCGATCTCTAACCCCTGCAATGCGGACGACATCTTTAAGCAGTGCATCAATGTCCCCGTGTTTATCTTTGCGAGGGATGTGTATATTCATTATTACGATTTTAACTTTGCCTCTCTTCAGAGGAAGGAGGGTGCTTATCTGATGATTTATCCGCAAAATTTCTATGTGCTTGACCTTTACTGTGATACTTTTGCTAACCAGCGAGGCTACGCGGGAAAAATTTGGATCTTGTAAAGAATAATGTCCCTTCATTTTGACCATCTTGGGTCTAACCTCCTGCAGGCTTAATAAGTCTGGCTGTATTGGTACCGAGTTCAAGTAATTTTGGAGTGCTTCGGCGCACTTGTGAAAAGTTAGACAGTTCCACTGCCAAACTTCTAAATGTTCTACATTTTTTATATTATTTTTGACCATGCTGCATGGTCGTGTCCACGTTATCGCGGCCCACTTTGGATACTTTGTCAGTAACTGGAAGGACAAGGAACGCTTGTTTAGTGCCCTCTACAAGCCTCCCACAGCATCGTTAACATACTGCCTCTGAATTTTCAGGTCTTCTCCGACAAACGTTTTCATTTCTGCCATGAAATCAGCTTGAAGTTTATGTAAAGTAGATATGCTTTACCTGCTTGCTTGAATCTGCGTCTACACTTGCTTTACTAGTTCACTGTTTTCTGAGTGAGTAGCGAACGAGTCTTTGTCTATCGTTTCCTTGCTCGTATCTGTGCTATCCTTCAAGTCGTCTAGACGCTCTCGCACCTTTTTATTGCCCTCGGTGAGGTTGTCTACCGACCCTTTGTTTTGAGTTTTCTTATTTGCATTTCTAATTTGCTTTGCATTGACAAGATGGCCAGTATATACTCATTAGTTTCCACAGCTATTTGATTTATAAGCTGTTTAATTTCTTGTGTTAATCTTTTGTTTTCCTCTATAAATTTCCAATATTGGGGCTATCAGTTACCGGAACATGGGGAGGCACTGGACTCGCCCCGCTCACCTTGTTTGGTCGGTTGTTTTGTACGTCCTTCGTATTAATGCCAGTGGTTGCTCCTGCTGCTTCTTCTTTCTTGGCATGGGTGGAGCTTGTTTCCAAGCTGCTGCTCGGTGTTTTCTTCAAGTTTGGCTTGCCAGTGGCCTCCGCAGGCTTGCTAATGTTTCGCTGTGGCGGGGTCTTTGATGTTGATCTCGATCTTAATCTTAATCTTGAGCTGGATCTAGATGTCTGCCGCTTCTGGAACGTCACTTCCTCTCAGTCTGAGCTGAACCAGCGAGGAGGTTTCTGCTGGTGTTGCTCAAAATGTGGGAATTCCTTCGCGGTGTAGATACACTCAGTTTGCCTTCAAGGTGTCTCTACTCGTGATATTTGGGGAGCCACGTTTTTTCAGTTTCTTTTGCACGATTTGTCTCCTATAGCATGCTCTTCACCGCATATGAGGCAGTTCAGGGCACATTTGTGTCTTTGTGTAGGATTACATGTCCCACACTCGGAGCACACGTTGATGTTCGAAGTCGGGCACACATCGGTTCGGCGTCACGTTGATCGACAAATCTTGCGAACTTGTACAGTAGGCTTGTATGAATAACAGATCGCCTCTGCACCCATAAAATAGACACACCTGGAAAGCCGGTCACATGCAAAAGTGATTATTGTTGACTTCGAAGAGCCAAGCATCCTGGCTCTTTCTATCTTCACGCCTTGTGCCCGTATGTGTAGGTTTGCAATCAAACTTGCCTGAGTGGTTCCGGGTGGTAGTCTGAGAACGATGCCTCGCAGCACGTCTTCTGGGTCGGTCAAGTACGCATTGAAGGGGTGAATCCGTCCTCTGATTTTCAATTGGTTGATATCTCTCATTCTGCCCGCCACTTGTTTGTGTGGCGTGGACATTATTACGATGTTCGATCTGGCGTGGACCCACAGCAAAAAAATTTCTCCTCCAAAGCTGTTCCAGCAGGCCTCTACCACTGCCATAGAGAAATCCGATCTATGTAGATTTTTAACTGTGAGGCCCTTGTGTGATCTCAGGATAACCTTTATGTCTTCCTTTAGAAGGGGCGTAGGGCCTCGGCGTTTTCGGTGCTGGAAATGCCGATTGATATGGCTGTCTTTTGCTGTATCGACAGGTGGGTGGCCTGCTGACTTTCCGTCTTTCTTCTCTAGTCCCTTCTCGGGTTCTTTCTGTCTTTGTTTATGGTTCTTTTTCTTCTGCGTGAAAGGACGGTGTGCCAGCTGTCCCCCATCCAAGTAGGAGCCAGACCCGCGTCGCTGTCGGTCTTGTTAATGAGAGACGCGCCGCTGGACGCTCACGCGTTGTTACTTGGTTCCTCAGTTGACGAGACGCTACCCGCGTCGTTCGGTTGATTTACCGACACCAGAGATGCGCCGGGAAGGTCTTCGTCGACGTTCATGTACACGAAGAATTTCTAGGCATCCTTATGCATGCATGCACAGTAAAAACAGGGGAATGAGCTGACCTCCATGTTTTTCTGCGCTAGGCGTATAGTCCGAAAGGGAGGGTAAATAGCCCTCACCATTGACTTCTAACTCGGTCAGAAAAAGTCGGAGAAAGTCAGTCGAATGGTTGTAAGCCAGTCGAAGCAGAGACGCCCGTCGCCGTACCCCGCACGGTTTAGCGTCCCGGCGCCACCAACGAAAGCCGGCAATACCATGAGCTGCATTCGTGCATGTCATGTCTTCCAATATTGATAGTTTCTCATGAAGCTGGTCCAGGTCCCAGATTTGGTGTCCTTCGAATCATCGCAACTTCACGAAAAGTTGACGCACTCTTTAGGTGGACTTGAATGAAATTTTCGTCTCAAAGAGTTTCATAAAATTGGCCGATCCCACGTACAGTGTGAATTGATATTATGTGAAGCATGAATGAGAAAGGTTGATGTGTCATTTTATTATCAGCAAAATGCTACGAGGTCAACGTGAATGATAGCGCACATGACTTACGTGTCATGATTATCGTGTTTAGATGAGTTGTTTGCCTTCACCATCTATTCACGTCACGTGGTACCAAGTTTAGTATGTGTGAAGCTAGCGACACGGCCACGAGCACACTATGAGCGTGGTATGTTGTCATGTTCTTACGTGACATGCGTGTCTGGATTATGATGTTTGCCCCAGTAATATATTCTGTCATCCATTGACCTCACATAAACACCCAATGTGGAGCTAGCAAAGCGGCCGCGAGCGCCTCATGAAGGAACCAATGTACTCCATGTAGCGTTGACGCGCAGTCACGCTGGACACAGCGACGCTACATTAGCAAAACGCGAGCACTCTATAGTCTGCCGCCAGGTGCAACCAGCGTCCATCGGCGCGGCCCGACGCAACCGTCGCGTAATGCGACATGGTAAATTTCACGCCGATGCGTTACCCAGATAACACTGCGTCTCCCTCTTTTAGTGACGGAGGAACGCCAGGCGCACTGCAACGCGCATGCGTCAAAGCAACGCAGCGCGATGCGCGCCTGCGAGTATACGGCAGGACCGGCGCCTGGAGTAGCAACGCCGGCATGAAACGACGAAGTGAACGCCAGCGAGCACGCGCACCCCGCCACGTCGAAATGTATTGGGGCCTTGACTGTGGCAATTACTCATGTTCTCACACGACACGCATCTCAACATTATCATTTTTACACTAGTGACATACGTTCGCCATCTATTGACGTCACGTAATACCAAATTTCGCATATGTGAAGCTAGCGAAACAGCTGTGAGCACATCGTGAGTGTGGCATGTAGTGATGTTGTTACATGAAACGCATCTCATGATTATTGTGCTTGCACTAGCCACGTACCTTCGTCATCCATTCACGTACCGTAATACCAAATGTGGTATTTGTGGCACTAGCGAAATGGCCACGAGGGCAACATGAGCGTGATATGTAAACATTTTGTTACATGACACACATCTCAACTTTATCATGTTTGCATCAGCATCAAACCTTTGTCATCCATCCAGAACCCGTAATATCAGATTTGGTATAAGTGAAGCTAGCGAAACGGCCGCCAGAGCATCATGAGCGTGGAATGTAGTGATGTTGTTACATGACACGCATCACATGATTATCATGTTTGCACCAGTGACATACATATCTTCGTCATTCATTCACGTACCGTAATACCAAATTTAGTATATGTGGCGCTAGCGAAACGTCCGCGAGCGAATCACGAGCGTGGCATGTATACATGTTGTTACGTGACACGCATGTCATGAATTTCACGTTAGGGCTTGTCACTGTGTTTGCTATGCAATCATGTCATACCATACCTAATTTTCAACATGCCATGTGAACGAAACCAGCGCATGAATTGCAGAAACATGAAATGTAATTCATGACATTAATGACATACATGTCATGATTTTCGTGTTACGACTAGTTGTATATGCTCTTCTCACAGTCATGTTATGACATACCAAGTTTGGTATTGATACCATTATCGAAAAGGCTAAGAGAGCTAAAAGTCGTAGGCAGCTAGATAGATAGATAGATAGATAGATAGACTCAAAGTTGCCGAAACTCACTAAGAAATGCTTCGCATTTAAAAGCGGGAGCGATTTGAGCACGTCCTCACCGCCCTCCGCCACCTAGCAGATCCCTACCTCGTGGAGCTCGACATGAGTTACGACTGTCTTGCTATACAATAGGAGGCAACGTCTCCTACACCACCCAATGCAGCTTCTGTTGACATCGGATCAAGCTTAAAGCCGACTGAAAGATGTCATCTTATGAAGCTGCAACACCATATTAGGAACTGCTTCTCCTCAATTTGATGAACGACGCTCACCAAACACCGCCTCATCAGGGAACAAACTGTTAAACCCACCCGACAAAACCCGTACTGTGTTGCTCAGAGAAAACGTGAGGCAATATAGAAGCAGGTTAGGCAGATGCTGGAGGACGGTGTTATACAAGTATGAAAGAGCCCAGGGGCGTCACCTAGGGTGCTTGCCAAAAAGTAATATTGTAGGCTTTGTTTTTGCACCGATTATCGTAACCTCAATCATATTACTAAAGAAAGATGGTTATCCATTGTCACGGACTGATGACTCTCTGGGCAGGCTATGGCATGCACGTAACGTGTCATCTATGGATCTTAAAAGTGGATACGGGCTAATAGAGGCTGATGAGCGTGACCATTCCAAGACCACTTTCATGATGCCTGATGGGCTTTAAGAATTCAATGTCATTCCTTTCGGTTTATTCTCCGCCCCAGCCAATTTTCAACGACTTAAGGATACTGTTCCGATACGTCTCAAATGCGAAGC
This sequence comes from Rhipicephalus annulatus, assembly GCA_013436015.1. Classification (NCBI taxonomy): domain Eukaryota; kingdom Metazoa; phylum Arthropoda; class Arachnida; order Ixodida; family Ixodidae; genus Rhipicephalus; species Rhipicephalus annulatus. The sequence goes on from WOVY01010386.1 coordinate 185,123, forward strand.
GGGTCTTGTGTATTTCGACAACGTGATGGTTTTTTTCGCCCCGTTTGCAGAATACCTAAAACAGCTGCTGTCGGTTCTTCAAGCTATACGGTGGGAAGGGCTAACAGTGAAACCTTAAAAATGCCACTTCGGACTTGAAAAGATCTTGTTCCTGGAACATGTGGTCAGTCACGAAGTTGCTAGACCTGACCCGAACAAAACTGCTGCGGTCAGAAAATTTGCAAAGCCCATGAGTAAGGAAGTCAGACGTCGCCTCGCTCTCTGCGCCTACTACTGGCGATTTATTGCAGACTTTTCGCAAGTAACCACTTTACTCACCCGCGAACGAAGATGTTGCGTTTATATAGAGCAGCGAGCAAAAAACGGCATTAGACGAGTTACAGCGGCGTCTAAAAACTCCACTGGTGCTCGCTCACTTTGATGGAGATGCACCAACAGCCATACACATAGACGCCAGATATGCGGGCTTAGGTGCTGTTCTCCTCCACGGTCAAGAAAATTGGCAGCATATCTATGGAGTAAATGATGGAGAGTGGGGCGAAGCATTCGTCCGTCCATGCGTCCGCCTGTGTGACCGTTCATGCGTCTGTTCGTGCACCCGTCCCTGCGTTCGTTCATGCATCCGCTCCTGCGGTCGTTCATGCGTCCATCTATGCATCTGTCTGTGTGTCCGTTCGTCCATCTCTTCAACACTCCAAGTCCCACCATCTCGCATCTTTTTATCATATATTCCCCATATAGAAGCACCGCCATTAAGTAGACATTCCAAGGACTAAACGAGAGGTGGCGCACGCACACTTTCTTACGGCTTGCGCTTCGGGTCTAGTTCCCACCTTCAACCACCTTGAGTTTATGGTATATACTAGTTCACTGTATTCATGCCACTGTGGCCCAATGCTCGCTAAACCTTTTTAAAACCAAAGAGGTTACGCCCAGCGAGTATAACGTAGCAACCTTTCCCTGTCAGATAGTGCTCAATGTACATGCCAGTGGCTGCTAATGTGAAATGAGAGACAGTAGGATTCAGCTTTTAATTTCTTACGGCTTGCGCTTCGTATCTGCTTCCCCCCTTTAACCACCTCGAATTCATTCATGGTATATACTAGTTCATTGTTTTCATGGCCCTGCGGCTCAACACTCGCTAAACCTTTCTAAAACTAAAGAGGTTACACCCAGCGAGTATAATGTAGCAACCATTTCTTGTCCGATAGTGCTCAATGTATATGCCAATGGCTGCTAATGGGGATCGCAGCGTGCGCGTTGGCTAAAAGCCGAATGCTCCTGTCTCTCATTCCCCATTAGCAGTCATTGGCATGTACATTGAGCACTATTTTTTATTGTTAAACAACGCACAGAAGAAATCTCTCACCGGCACCATCTTGGAGGTCAAATGTTATACCTATTTCGGGTATGTGCCACTGGTGGGTACGTACTACGAGAGACGCACAAGCCACGCCATAAGGAGCTTCGCCCCTAATAGTGCCGAGTATTTGCCTACGATAGCCGAGCGTTGTCACGGGCTGAGTCTAGTTACTGAACAACGAAGAAGGAATGTCTGGTGGACATTTGTCAGCCGCAAACTTCGCCACTAGTTGTATGGCCGCGCTTTCCAAGTAGTAAGTGATCACGCTTCCTAGATACAATGTCATACAGCTCATATTTCAAAAAAAATACAATGATATGATACTCAAAAAGATACAATACTCAAAATGATACTAAAAAGATACAATGCCCTACAGCTCATAATTCTAGTTGCACAGTTGCACAAATGATTCAATGATGTTACAGCACACAATATTGTTATCTAGTCAATTCCTATCGTGAATAGCTGACGGAGAAGTGAATGTTTGTGAGCGTTAGCACAACTGAAAGATTGGTGGATAGTTTTGAAATGGTTCAATCACGATAAGTGTTTTGGCGGGTCAGTCATCGCAGGCCAGTCATCGCCATCAGTGTGACCTCTGCAGCCCTTACAGCCACTGCTGTCGCTTTCGCCATCGTTACTGGCGCCGTAAATTCGGCACCGTTAGCAATCTGGTCCCGACCATGTCCCCGTGATGGCCACCACTCAAGTGGTTGGTGTCAACTGAGAGTAGCCTTTTGGTGATAGGTCTCTTTAAGCACCAACCTCCGGTCACCCTCTCCAGCTTGGTTCGGGCTGCCGCATGTGATTACTGCTCCCCCTGTCTGGCGCACTCAGGAGTCTCATCTTCGGCGTACCGTGCTACGGCCTCGAGGTAGAAGAGGCCATAAAGGTGCCCGAGCAGTCATGGGTTGGCTAGGTAGGTCGTCTTCGTGACAGCGGCTCCGAGGCAGCTGGCTCTCCCGTCTGCGCTGGTGGTTGTTGACTCTAGCGTCTCTTGCGTAAAGGCCGAGTGATTAGGACGATGGGGTAGGTTGGAAGGGGCGATGTTTGATGGTGTTCGGCCACGATGCCGACATGCAGTGGGTTGGGCATGATCTGGTGGGAGACGCGGTTTTGTCATCGAAGTGTTCCGGTGGCACCTCTTTACTTTAAGGCTCTCAATCTCCTGAGTGAAAATCGACGAAGGGAAAAGGTTAACACTTGCACTTGTGTTCCAGCGAACGCATGTACCTCGTGTTGAACATACTAAACGCGGCCTGTCGTGTAGGGTTGTCTCCGCCTCATGCGCAGAAGTAACGAAGTTCTGGGCTCCTGACTCGGTGTTGACTGTTTTTACCCGTCGGAGGCGGACTGGCCATAGTCCTCATGCTTCTCCCGTGTCACATAACGTTCCAAGTCAGATACGTGCACCGGGCCACCGCTTGGCTTGCCTTTCATGTTCGCGCGCCGATAATCGAGCGAGGAAACTTTCTCTCGCACTCAATACGGGCCAGACCATTTCGGTGCCAGGGAGGTTGCAAATTGTTGGCTAGCATCGCTGAGAACATGATCACACCGCAGCACCAAATCACACACTTACAGTGTATTTTCCGAGGTGTGCGGTCTTACTGTGCTTTCTACTGTGCCCTAGTACTGCGAAAAATATGTCGAGCTTTGTGTAAAGCTTCCACTAGCTTCTTCCGCAGCTGAGTTGCGTATTCGGCACATGGTGATGTCGCCACTGGGACTCCACTGTGATCCGCGAGAATGATCTCTGTCAGATTCGGCAGTTCTCTCCCTAGGATCAGAGAAGTAGGCGCGTACCCAGTCGATCAGTTCGCGGTTGATCGCTATCCAAAACCAATTTCTGAAAGATAGGTATTCCAGTTCCTAAGTCTTTCAGAGAACCCAACAAGCGTGTGCTTGATGTTGCTATTGATTCGCTCCATGGGGTTCCACTGAGCATGGTAGGTGGCTGTTTTGTTGTGCTTAATGCCCAACGCGCCACACGTGTCAACAAACACCTTCGCAGTGAATAAGACGCGTTGTCTGTAACCCGAACATGATGAAGACCTCCATCAACTGCTCTAAGATCACTCGAGCCGTCAGCTTCCAAAGAGGGAAAAGTTCTACCCATATAGTGAGGTGATCAGTGATCACCAGCAAGAACTTATTTCTACCTGAAGTTGTGGGGTACGAGCTTATTACGTCACATGAAGCGATTAGCCAGTGAGTCTGGCTGTTAATCTTGACATGAGGCCGGGCGGACGTCCGCCTCGTGGCCTGACGCTTTGTTACTCGCCACATGAATGGGCATGGCGAATCACATCCCGCTTCATTCCTGGCCAGGTAGCTAGGCGAAACAACCTAGCGTAGGTGCGCAGCAATGTGCGAGTCATGAAAGTAGCGAAAAAGTGCTCCTCTCTGTACGAGATGACGCGCTTTCCACACTCTCAACATCACAGATGAAATCATCGATCACAGAAGAAGGCGTCGGCTTTTTGGAGTTAATGATGCGACTGTCAATACTCGGCAGCAGCAAGACGATCGGGAGCTCAATTCATTCATGAAGGTGTTTAAAGGACGAGCTGCAAATGCACCGAGAGTGTTTTCGCTATGTTTGCCATCACTATGCGTACGCAGTGGAATACTGTACAAGTAAAGTTTCTCTTCAACAGACTCTCCGCAAGAAAATCTTGCAAGCCTGCCACGACGAACCGACTTCGGGCCACCTCGGTTATACGCGAACACAGTCAAGAATGAGAGAAAGCTACTACTGGCGAAAGCTTCCCGCAGATGTAAAGAATTATGTCAGAACTTCTATTGACTGTCTGCGATGGAAGGCTCCAGTGTATAAACCTGCTGGGCTGTTACACCCTATTTCTGTACCCAAAACTCCGTTTTCATGGATCGGCATGGACCTTGTAGGCTCATTTGCAATATCGGAGAAAGCTAACAAGTAGATCACGGTCATGACTGAATACTGTGAGGACTGGGGTCTGGTGGCATACCATCTCTGCTGCCAGTCGTTGCGGCTCAAGTACGGTGGCTCTCGTCGTGAGTAACTTGCCGTCGCCATCGGAGCCGTTTAGCCCGTCTTGCAGGAAGCAAGGCGCTGTCTTCGCGGTGATGTTCACAGAATTTTATTTAACAATATTTACAAGCGAGCGTTTCTCGCCACTTGACGAACATTAAGACGAAGATGTCGTCCTACATCGTGACGATGTAGTCGAAAGCTCTGCATTGAGAAGGCATCAGCATAAAAAGCATTGTCTTGAACAGCACCGCATCGAAAAAGTACCCGAAGCAGCCCACGAGGGCTGATTATTAACAGTCTCGCTTTCCCAATTGGTCTATCAGGTAAAGGGCACCAAATATACTTTCCAATCCCGAAACATATACCTTTTGTTGACGAGGCCACCAGCATCTGCCTACGTCAGTGTCCTTGACAGTCAGTGGACCCACCCTACATTTACAAATAGCTCACCCACGGGTCCACCACGGTTCGCCTTGAGCGTACATGGTCACTGGGGTGTTCGGTACAACGCTCACGACAGAATACATAAAAATGGCTGCCGCAAAACAAGCTAAAAGGGTATGAACTGCTCTCTGAATTAGCGGGGTGATTTGTGGCTGCCGCCGCCATCTCTCCTAAAAAACCTGCTGCACTTGTCGCCTCCTCCCGACGGCATGGTACCACGCTAGGACAAAACATGGCGTATATTGGCCGCCAGCTGTTCGCCTACTTCTTTGAGGACCAAAATAACTCCGCTCTTTTGCAAGCTCAGGTGCCGTACGTAGCACTACCACACCAGATACGCGGAAACCAAGGTGATTTAAAACGGCACTGTAACTGAAGTGGCACAATTTTGGTGGGCAAAGGTCCCTATGCTGTGGGTCATGCGTGCGTGATATCTGCACTAGTAGTAGTAATAATAGTAGTAGCAGTAGTAGTAGTAGTGGCAGTAGTAGCAGTAGTAGAAAGCCACCTCCACGGCCGGACTAAAGGATTGGCACGCGCACACCCTTTTCAATTGAGGAGGAAATCCACACACAATAATCATAAATAAAAAGATGTTTCGGTTGAAATAACTTACAGAGATGAGCACTGGTGACCTATTTTCTAATAAATATACCTAGAATTTGGTGCTTACTGAAGAACAAAGTAGTATCGGAAGGACGCACTTTGAGCACTATCTGACCAAAAAAGGTTGCCACGTTAAACTGGCTGGCGTAACCTCCTTGGTTTTACCAAGGCTAGTGAGGGTTAGGCCACAGTACCATGATCATAGTGAAGTAGTAAATAACCAAAAACTAGAAGGCGTTGAAAAGTGCAAAATAGACACGAAGCAGAGGCCGTAAGAAACTGCGCGAGTGCCACATCTCGTTTAGTCCGTGGAATATCTGCGGGATGCTAATTATATGACGAAAAGATGTGAAATGGCAGTAACTTGGAGTCTTCACTAGATGTACGGACGGATGAATGAACGGACAGACAGGTGGACGGACAGACAGACAGACAGACAGACAGAGAGACAGACAGACAGACAGACAGACAGACAGACAGACAGACAGACAGATGCATGAACGGACGCACGGCTGGATGGATGAATGAAACCACAGAGGGATGCACCGACGGGTGGATGGACACACGGTTGGTCGCACAGATGAACGGAAGGAAGAACGAATGGACGGACGGAAGAATGCTTCGCCGTACTCATCTATGCACTCCGTGGATATTCTGTTATATTTTATGAAAAACATTGTCCTAATACACCCTTCTCCCGCGGTTGTCATATGACCAAGGAACTACGTTCACAGCTGAGCTTCTGCACTCGGTGCTTATACTCAGTAACACAGCGACTAGAAAAACGACAGCTTAGCATTGATAAACTAATGGGCTCACGGAATGCCTCAACAAGACTCTTGCATAAAAGCATTATACCTACGGTGAAGTTGAAGCACAAGAATTGGGAATTAGTTTTGCTATACCTCAATTTCGTCAATATTACGACCCACCAGGAAACAATGACTATCACTCCGTTTAGGACTGATCTATGGTCGAGAAGTCACTGCAATGTTCGATGATATACTGCCTCTTGATTTCAATGATCGGAGACAAATGCCACAAATTTGACTAAGCATGCGAGGAAGCAAGACAACTTGCAAGGGCCAGAATAACCAGCCAACATGAACGCTACGCCCATCAGTACAAACTCCATCATCGATATATAGCTTATACATCAGGGGAAAGTGCCTTGGTTTTGTCGCCTGTGCGATGGCGTGGTCTGCCTGAGGAACTTGTACACTGCTACTCTGGAATGTATATATTAGGGCACCGTCTCAGCGACGTAACCTGCGAGGTCAGTGTTGATGGTTCGTTTCGCCCAATTCACTGTTAGCGTCTGCCTGAGACTTTGCACGTGGTTCGCATGAAGCTGTATTGTTTCGACTGATGCGAATATTGACCATTTATTTGCACATGGGCTGCTACTTGGTGAGCTTCAAGGCAATGCTCTCTCTGGGGAAGAGTGATGCCGCGTTCATATTTGTGCCCAGCTATGCGCTGGCGTCGGTGAAGACAATGACTGATCCACATGAGAGGCGCATCGTGAAAAGAGAATAAGATAGCGGTTTGTTTGCCTGAGTCCACCTTTGGTGTATCTAAAAAAACAGCGTCCTTAGGTTCATTACAATAAAGCCCCCGCACTTTTTTTGAGCTGAGAATATGTGAAGCAGGAAAAAGGACGATTGTTATGTAATTTTAAAATCAGCACAAGTTTACGCATTGAACGTATATCATGCCATCCATGACTGTTAAGTCACGATTATCATCGTTTATTGCCCCGCCGCGGCGATCTAGTGGCTAAGGTACTCGGATGTGGACCGGCAGATTGCGGCGTTGAATCGTGGCTGTGACGGCTGCATTTCCGATGGAGGCGGAAATGTTGTCGGCCCGTGTGCTCAGATTTGGTGGCACATTAAAGAACCCCAGGTGGTCGAAATTTCCGGAGTCCTCCAATACGGTTTCTCATAATAATATGATAGTTTGGGGACGTTAAACCCCGCGTATCATTCAATCATCATCTTTTTACGTGTCATTTACCTGCGTTGTGTATTCATGTCACGTGATACCCAATATGGTATATGTGGAGCTAGCAAAACGGCTGTTAGCACGCTATGAGCGTAGCTTGTAGTCATGCTTTACATGACAAGCATAATATGATTATGATGTTTAGCCATGTCATTTACTTTTGTCGTCTATTCATATCACGCTACACCAATTTTCGTATCTGCGGAGCTAGCGAAATAGCCGCGAGCACACTGTGAGCGTGGCGTGAAGTCGTGGCTTACTTGACATGCATATCATTATTTCCACGTCAGGGTCTGTCCCTTTCGTTCGTCATGCAGTCATTTCATAACATACCAGTTTTGCACTATGTCATGTGAACAAAGCCATCACAAGAGCAGCTCGACCACGAAATAAATAATATGATATTTATACGATACATACCACAGTTTTTATGTTATAACTGGTCAGTTATGCTCGTCATACAGTGATGTTATGTCGTACCGATTTTGGTATCAATAACATTACCGAAACGGCCAGGAGAGCTAGAAGTCGAAGGTGGCTAGATAGATAAATAGATAGATAGATAGATAGATAGATAGATAGATAGATAGATAGATAGATAGATAGATAGATAGATAGATAGATAGATAGATAGATAGATAGATAGATAGATAGATAGATAGATAGATAGATTATCTTTTAATAGATAGGCAACTTTTAATGCGGAAGTCAAAGCATTCGAATACGTGGTAAAACGCGATGGCAAGGTAATTTTGAAGGGCTGAGCTTTGTGTTTCTTACGAAGACTATCTGTTTTTTAAACAGAGCACAATGAAGAGTCTATAATTCATGGCTTTCTTGGGGAAATGAACCTTCGTGTCATAGATGTGGTACTTCTGCATGAATTGGAAGATACAGATATTTTTGCAAAAAAATAACTTTCCAAAGCATTGTTATCGCATTGTTCTTCAAGCACGTTAGCCCAGTGGATCGCACTATTTATATCTTTGAAGTTTTTTATTAAAAGTATGTTCCGACATATTTTTTAGGTTCAGTACGTGGGAAAGCACCAATGCAAAACATTTAGGGACATGATACGTTGCTGCATATTCCACTATTTTTGCTATGTAATGATCTGTAGGTGAACTTGAAAGAAGGTAGTCATTTAAGGTATAGGGCCCGAAAATATCACACCTAGTTGAAACAAAAATTAGTCATGATAGACCACCACTCAGCAAATACTCCGAGCAATACTTACTGTCAGGATCGATAAGGTTATATCACCACATGTAAGAGTATCTATGTTTTCATCAACCAGCATGTTTAGCATTCTCTACAAAACTCAATTTCAGATGATGAGGTGGAATAATAAATGCACGTATTGATGACGTGACGTGTGGAAGGCAGCTGCATGCTGATACTCTCGACTTCTATTGACACAGACTCACCAAGACACTGACAAATAAACATCATGACGACGTTCATTTGGTGATGCTGGTCTCACCAAAATGACTGAACCACCAAGATAGTAACCTTCACAATGGCAATATTCAGAAATGCAACACAAAGCCCCTACAAAGTCACATTTTGGTTAACTAACCATGTTTCAGGTATACATACAAAAGAAAAAGCATGTTGCAGAATGATAAGAAAGCGATTTGATCATAATGATGCTTACGAGTACTCTGTATGTTGAAAGGCAGTAGAATAATGAGGGTTGTTTTTGTTGAACGGAGCTTTCACTTCGTCGAGAAAAGAATTGATTCACTTATAATAAATTAGTAGTTAATGCAAGGAAAAAATGAGATGCATTGCTTACAGGAGAGCTCAAGAATCACTTGCACTAGATATGCACTGAAACTGACTTTCTGTCCTTGATAGTAAAGTTATTGGTCGAAAAGAATTTTGATCTTTTAGACATTTTCAGTTATAGCACCTGCAGAAAAGCCGGCTATTGCCGGTAGTAAGGTGATCGTTTGAAAAATGTAAGCTGATGGTTTCTGTGGGAGCCCTTATGAAGTAGTCGTGAGCCTCGCCTTGCGAGCTTTGCAAGTAACGCCAGCATTTTTTTGTTTTCGTGCAGAATGGCGTTAGAACATTTGTTCCTTGCTTGGCACGCGGTGAACAGTTTCAATGCGCTCGCAGAGACTGGGCACCCAATCTTGTCACCTAAAGTCTGCACGACTTCCGAACAGCTTTCACTTTCAGTATTCGAGATTCTCTTCATTTCTACATTATTTTAGCGTAAATTCTGCTGAAGGTTCGCGACTCGTTGGCGACGCTTTTGTTTCTTTCAAACAGAAAAATGTTCTCATCCTTCAAGAACTTGCTTTGTTGAAAAGAATCTCATTTGTTGATTTTGTAGACTCGTACAATTCATTCAAGATACTGAGACTTTGACGTATTTTGGCTACCTCAAAGCGGAGAAGGTCTACTTCTCACAACTCGAAATTCGTTGGCAACTTGTAGAATTATGGAGGTTAAGATACACAAGGCAAAAAATGGCAGCAGTGGGGACGGCAAAACCTTTTCACACAATATGCAAAATTTGAGGCACTAACCTGGATAGGCGCTTATAAAGGAAGAGATCCGTGCGTAGGTGGCACTGCATGCAATGCAGCGATGAAGATGCTTGAGTTACTCGCTTTACACATGCGCTTCTTGATAGTAGTGTTATTCAAACAGGAGACGCCGGAAACCAGTTGCACGAGGAATTTATACATATATACAGAAGATATGAGCAGTCCTTAAGCCGCAACAACTGCTGCCGAAGGGATGACTGCCATTCCAGCGCAGGCGCTCTTAGAGGCAGGAATCTGTGCGTAGGTGGCGCTGCACACAACGCAGTGATGTGGATGCTTGAGTATTCTGCTTTATAGCTGCGCTTCTTGATAGTATTGTCGTTCACGCATAAAGGCGCCACGAATCAAATTCACACGCGATCAGTACACATATACAAAGGATAGTTGGGAGCAGTTCTTGAGCAACAACCACTACTGCCAAAGTGATGGCTGCCATTTTAATGCAGGCGCTTCTAAAGGCAGGAATCAATACGTAGGTGGCACGCATACAACGCGTTGATGAGGATGATTGGGGAGCCCATTTTACACGTGCGCTTCTTGATAGTAGCGTCCTACAAGCAAAAAAATTACGATAATCAGATGCACACGGGATCTGTACAGATATACAGAGTATAGTTAGCAACAGTCCTTAAGCCGCAACCACTTCTGCCGAAGTGATCACTGCCGTTCCAGTGCAAGCAATTATAAAGGCAGGGGTCCGTGCGTAGGCGGCGCTGCATGCCACGCAGTGATGAGGATCCTTAGGCAGCTTGCTTTGCACGTGCGCTTCTTGATATCAGCGTCGTTCACACAGGAAAACGACAATAATCATATGCACACGGGATCTGCACAGATATATACAGAAGAGTTAAGAGCAGTCCTTAAGCCGCAATCACTGCTGCCGAAGTGATGACCACCGTTTCAGCGCAGGCGCTTATAAAGGCAGAGATCCGTGTTGGCGGCGCTGCGCACCACGCAGTGATGAGGGAGCGTACAGTGATGAGGGAGCACGCAGTAATGAGAGAAATCATGGGAGAATACGATAGCGTGGTTCAAGAGGACTTGTGGGGAATACTGGACACACTTGGTGTGGAAGGTGGAGTCACTAATCTTTTAAAGGATATCTATAAAGGTAACAAAGCAGCTATAAAGTGGGAAAACGGGTATCCAAGCCTACAAAGATAAAACGGGGGCGTAGGCAGCCGTGTCCTCTGTCACTCTTGTTATTCATGATGTACCTACAAGGATTAGAGGCCAAATTAGAGGCAAGTGGACTGGGCTTCAACCTCTATTTCGTCAAACAAGAAAAACTCATTGAACAGGCACTACCAGCATTGATGTAAGCAGATGATATAGTGCTAATGGCCGTACACAAGGAAGATTTGCAGAGATTTATGGACATCTGCGGTAATGAGGTAGATAGGTTAGATTTCAGATTCAGTAAGGAAAAATAAGCTGTCATGATTTTTAATGATAATGAAGGGAGTGAGCTTAGAATACATGAAGTCATGCTGGAGATAACGGAAAAATACAAATGTCTTGGCGTATGGATAAGCGATGGGGCCGAGTACCAAAGAAAACACGAAATATGCGTGGCGAATAAAGTTAACAGGAATGCAGCGGTGATTAAAAACAGGGCGCTGTGTAATTAAAGTAGGTATGAGGTAGTGAGAGGAATATGAAAAGGGGTCATAGTTTCTGGTCTGATGTTCGTTAATGCGGTATTGTGCATGAGATCAGGAGTTCAAGCAAAATGATAAATTAAGCAACGAGTAATAGGTAGGGTTGCCTTAGGAGATCACGAGAATACACCAAATCAGGGAGTACAAGATTATATGGGATGGACATATTTTGAGGGCAGGGAAGCTAGCAGCAAGATAAACTTTGAGAAGCGATTGAGAGAAATGGGGGAAAAGCATTGGGCAGGAATGTCTTCAGCTACTTGTACATGAAGAATGTCGATACAAAATGGAGAAAGCGAACAAAAAAATTTACTGGTAAATACTTAAAAAACAGCAGGGAGCCAAACCAAAAAGAATTATCGGTTAAGAAGCCGGTGAAGGAAGCTGAGACCAATCTGTGGAGATTTGGCATGGTTAAGAAGTCCGCACTAGAGATCAATCAAGCTTTTCAGAAAATCGCCAAGGAAAGAACCTATGATAATACTCGGGATGGTTCATACTGTTTGAGGGCAGGACGGCAGTATTGCGAACCAAGACATATCGGGCCAAATACGAAGAGGTAGGCACGGTATGCCGTGCGTTTTGAGAAGAAGAGGAAACTGCTGAACACTTTATAGTGTTCTGTAAAGGGCTTCATCCTATAGTTCTGGATGATGGCGCAGAGTTTTTCAAAGCACTGGGGTTTAGAGACAGGGAGGGCAAAATAGACTTTAAGCGGGTAGAATTAACTAGAAAAAGGTTATCTTATTGGTGGCTAAAGTCTAGGCATGAGTGAAAATCAAACCCTTTACTGCAAAGTACGAGTCCTCAACCTCACTATTTAAAAGAAAAAAATAAATCTAGTTTTTGGTTCACTAAGTAGTACGGCTTGGTGGCGTTAGCCACTCCGCAATCTAAATAGTACAGCCATGTAAACCCATTCATCCATCGATGAGGATATTTAGGACAGTCCTTAGGCCGCAACCACAGCTGTCGAAGTGATGACCGCTCTTTCAACGCAGGCGCTTGTAAAGGCAGGGATCCCCCGCAGGGGCAAGCAGGCGTTTGGTGTGCAGTAGACCGTGAAACTGAGCTAAGGGGGGGGGGGGGTTACGATTTCCTGTCACGCCTAGCCGTGCATGGCTGAGCCGTGTCTGGAGAAACTCGCAGCCTGGGGGCTGAGCTTATGACGGGTAATTAGACCTTTAGGCCCTATGGAGGAGGCAGCACTCCTGTTTGGCCTCGGCTTGACGTAGACGGCAAGGGTAATCTGCAGTCGCCTTTTCCTGTATCCGTTTCCCATGATCTTCTTCTTTTTATCGTTTTCAATCTTTCCTGTCACTCTTCACTTCTATTTACTTCCATCTTGCGGGCGGTGAGGGTTAACGTTGTGTAAACGTCCTTCTTTGGACAGTACATATTTGCTTGTGGTGGCCATGTACAGCTGACGTCTGTGCTCCCATAAAGTGTCATGGCGTCCCTATGTTCGACTGGGCGGTGCGTGGCTGGCATGACCGCCGAATACACTTCTTCACATATGACCTCCAACGACTTTTCCAAACTTCTTGAACGCCCTCTAGGAAAAAGAGGGCGCACCGAAGCAATACATAGCTTCTTTGCTGAACGAACAGGAATTTTCGCTCGTTCCGACGTGAATCACTGCACAGAGCCTCAGAAGGCGGTCAAAACCATCTCCCCGTATCTTGTTGCGAAGTGTCCTCCTGACACAGTAGGACCCGGCGATAATGCGACAAAAATAATCAGTGGCAACCTGTTACTTCAACTGCGAGACATGGTACAGTACAGAAAACTTTCCAACCGTGTGGCCTTTGGCACCGTTCCAATCACGGTGACCTCTCATCGGCTAATGAAATCCATCAGAGAAGTGATCTCCGATGATGCTCTTGATGATGATATTCTGAACTTCAAGCGGAGAAGAGCTCCGCGAAGGATAAAAGGACCAGAATTTAACCCAGCGGCAAATGAGGCGTGAAAGTTAAGGCTTGAAAACAAAGAGGTGTGGACAAAATTTCTAATCTTACATTCACTTGAACAGTTTTGCCTGAGCTCCTGGAAACTAGCTACACAAAAACAAGCACCAGATCAAACATTCCGAATCCGTGCAGGTGCCTTAGGTGTCACCGTATCGGCCATGGTTCGCAGAGTTGTGGAGGCCGACGGACCTGTGCCAAATGCGGGAACCACAAACATTACTCTAAAATTTGGACAGTCCACTTCAGTGTGCAAACTACAATGGCGGGCACGTGGCATATTCGAGATCCCGCCTTATTGGAAACAGGGAAAAGAAATATTGACACTTAAATACAAAAAATTATTTCATTCAAGGTGGCACGAAGACAGGCTGTACTGTTTTAGGGCACATTCTATGCTGGTGTATTGCATCGGGGAGCAGTTACCGGCTATCGCCTCAAGCCCAGCCTGCACTAAGCGAGCTGCTGGCTGTGCCTTTTGCAGCCATGATGAAAGTAGTTAAGTCTACTCCACCTACTCAGCAGGAAACTCGCGCTACGCTAAGGCTGCTTGCACCAACACCCACGGTGCAAGCCTACGCCACGCGTACTGAAAGCTCAGTACCGCCACTACCAGACACGGTAGGCGCAGCCGATGCTGCCTCGCTCTCTCAAGCCCCAGCTGGCACTGGTAGCAGCCCGCGTAGCTTGGACTCTAAAACAATCCCATCGGCTTCTGGGCCGGTGGGTGTAATGGTCTCACCCACTGTGGCGAGGCTTTTACGCGAGACCTCACGCTCACCCAGTGCCTCGACAGAGGCAATAGACATCGCTCCTACCCAAAAGCTATAGAGCGGCAAGAGTCTCTCGACCGCACGCGAGATTTCACGCTCGCCCATCGCCTCGACAAAGGCAATAGACATCACCCCTACCCAAAAGCTATGTGCAACAAGAGTCTCTCGAACGCACGCGAGACCTCACGCTCTCCCATTGCCTCGACAGAGGCAATAGACATCACTCCTACCCAAAAGCTATGGAGCGGCAAGAGTCTCTCGACCGCACGCGAGATTTCACGCTCGCCCATTGCCTCGACAGGGGCAATAGACATCAACCCTACCCAAAAGCTATGGAGCGGCAAGAGTCTCTCGAACGCACGCGAGACCTCACGCTTGCCCATTGCCTCGACAGAGGCAATAGACATCACTCCTACCCAAAAGCTATGGAGCGGCAAGAGTCTCTCGAACGCACGCGAGACCTCACGCTCGCCCATTGCCTCGACAGAGGCAATAGACATCACCCCTACTCAAAAGCTATGAAGCGACAAGAGTCTCTCAACCACACGCGAGATTTCACGCTCGCCCATTGCCTCGACAGAGGCAATAGACATCACCCCTACCCAAAAGCTATGGAGCGGCAAGAGTCTCTCGAACGCACGCGAGACCTCACGCTTGCCCATTGCCTCGACAGAGGCAATAGACATCGCTCCTACCCAAAAGCTATGGAGCGGCAAGAGTCTCTCGACCGCACGCGAGATTTCACGCTCGCCCATCGCCTCGACAGAGGCAATAGACATCACCCCTACCCAAAAGCTATGGAGCGACAAGAGTCTCTCGAACGCACGCGAGACCTCACGCTCTCCCATTGCCTCGACAGAGGCAATAGACATCAACCCTACCCAAAAGCTATGGAGCGGCAAGAGTATCTCGACCGCACGCGAGATTTCACGCTCGCCCATTGCCTCGACAGAGGCAATAGACATCACTCCTACCCAAAAGCTATGGAGCGGCAAGAGTTTCTCGACCGAACGCGAGATTTCACGCGCGCCCATTTCCTCGACAGAGGCAATAGACATCACCCCTACCCAAAAGCTATGGAGTGGCAAGAGTCTCTCGAACGCACGCGAGATTTCACGCTCGCCCATTGCCTCGACAGAGGCAATAGACATCACCCCTTTCCAAAAGCTATGGAGCGGCAAGAGTCTCGCGAACGCACGCGAGATTTCACGCTCGCCCATTGCCTCGACAGAGGCAATAGACATCACCCCTACCCAAAAGCTATGGAGCGGCAAGAGTCTCTCGAACGCACGCGAGATTTCACGCTCGCCCATTGCCTCGACAGAGGCAATAGACATCACTCCTACCCAAAAGCTATGGAGCGGCAAGAGTCTCTCGACCGCACGCGAGATTTCACGCTCGCCCATTGCCTCGACAGAGGCAATAGACATCACCCCTACCCAAAAGCTATGGAGCGGCAAGAGTCTCTCGAACGCACGCGAGACCTCACGCTTGCCCATTGCCTCGACAGAGGCAATAGACATCACTCCTACCCAAAAGCTATGGAGCGGCAAGAGTCTCTCGAACGCACGCGAGACCTCACGCTCGCCCATTGCCTCGACAGAGGCAATAGACATCACCCCTACCCAAAAGCTATGGAGCGGCGAGAGTCTCTCGACCGCACGCGAGACCTCACGCTTGCCCGTTGCCTCGACAGAGGCAATAGACATCGCTCCTACCCAAAAGCTATGGAGCGGCAAGAGTCTCTCGACCGCACGCGAGATTTCACGCTCGCCCATCGCCTCGACAGAGGCAATATACATCACCCCTACCCAAAAGCTATGGAGCGACAAGAGTCTCTCGAACGCACGCGAGACCTCACGCTCTCCCATTGCCTCGACAGAGGCAATAGACATCAACCCTACCCAAAAGCTATGGAGCGGCAAGAGTATCTCGACCGCACGCGAGATTTCACGCTCGCCCATTGCCTCGACAGAGGCAATAGACATCACTCCTACCCAAAAGCTATGGAGCGGCAAGAGTT
The DNA here is from genome assembly GCA_013436015.1 of Rhipicephalus annulatus. Classification (NCBI taxonomy): domain Eukaryota; kingdom Metazoa; phylum Arthropoda; class Arachnida; order Ixodida; family Ixodidae; genus Rhipicephalus; species Rhipicephalus annulatus. The sequence goes on from WOVY01010386.1 coordinate 201,550, forward strand.
TCTCGACCGAACGCGAGATTTCACGCGCGCCCATTTCCTTGACAGAGGTAATAGACATCACCCCTACCCAAAAGCTATGGAGTGGCAAGAGTCTCTCGAACGCACGCGAGATTTCACGCTCGCCCATTGCCTCGACAGAGGCAATAGACATCACCCCTACCCAAAAGCTATGGAGCGGCAAGAGTCTCGCGAACGCACGCGAGATTTCACGCTCGCCCATTGCCTCGACAGAGGCAATAGACATCACCCCTACCCAAAAGCTATGGAGCGGCAAGAGTCTCTCGAACGCACGCGAGATTTCACGCTCGCCCATTGCCTCGACAGAGGCAATAGACATCACTGCTACCCAAAAGCTATGGAGCGGCAAGAGTCTCTCGACCGCACGCGAGATTTCACGCTCGCCCATTGCCTCGACAGAGGCAATAGACATCACCCCTACCCAAAAGCTATGGAGCGGCAAGAGTCTCTCGAACGCACGCGAGACCTCACGCTTGCCCATTGCCTCGACAGAGGCAATAGACATCACTCCTACCCAAAAGCTATGGAGCGGCAAGAGTCTCTCGAACGCACGCGAGACCTCACGCTCGCCCATTGCCTCGACAGAGGCAATAGACATCACCCCTACCCAAAAGCTATGGAGCGGCGAGAGTCTCTCGACCGCTTCAAAAGAGATAAGGTCAGTGTTAAAGGGCCAGGAAAGGGCCCCTTAAGTTAAACCTCATTTGTGCAGACACAGCACTACTTGACACATAAAATGGAGATAAAAAATTTACAATGAAACATCAAACGACTTCTGAGATACGTCGATGATATCCAAAAAACTTATACATGAACTTTCGCCGAAAGTGCTGTGTGTACAAGAACCACACCAAAAATCTAGGAACATGAACTTTTTAAGTCATTATGTTATATCGCGAAAGGGACGAGATGATGCTCTGGCGTCATTTGGTGACGTAGCCATTATAAACAATCAAATAACTGCATGCTCACACTTACCCCTTCAAGCATTTCTTGAGGCAATGGCTATTTGAGCCGTCATCTTCTATACAATCGTCACCATTTGCTCTTTTTACATACCGTCTCCCTATCACCAGCTCCGAAGACAAAAATTTCAGGCATTATTCGACAAACTCCAATAATCTTATCTGGTTCTCTGAGACTTCAATGCGCACAGTAGTTTAAGGGGTGGTTCTCACTGCGATGCACGAGGTTGTCTGATTGAACAGTTCCTTTTCTCATCCAGCACTTGTCTCATGAAGCAGAAGCAACCAACATATCACAGCCTAGCCAACAACACCTACTTGTCCATAGATCTTAGCATTACATCCCCACAGCCCCTAACTCTACTCAATTAGAAAGTTATTGATAACTGTTATGAAAACGACCATCTTCCAATATTTCTTAGCACATAAACAGATAACGCACGCCCACCACGGGCTCCGGGTGTAATAGTAAATAGCCAATAAGGCGGCTAGGCTCGATGCTTTTACAGTTAAATTAATAAAAAATAACATAGGCAGTCTGGCAGACCATTTGCTGCACATTTTTCAACACGGGCAGGACTGTGGTATATACCCAAATGAGCTTAAGTTGGGCAAAGTCGTCCCTCTATACAAAGTTGGAGACCGATCAAGTACCTGAAATTACAGACCGATATCAGTGTTTTATAACGCAAAGTTTGAAAAAATTCTATCAGCGCAGATAACATCATTTGCATCCAAACATAATATAATTTGCTCAAACCAGCAAGGTTTTCGAGCACACAGATTTACATCTACTGCAGTTTTGGTATTAACCCCACAAGTTAAGAAAGCCTTGAACAACAATAAGATAGCCGTCGTCGTTTTCTTAGACATAAGAAAAGCTTTCGATTTCGTTACAACATCATGTTAGGTAAGCTTCGTGACTAGGCTTTTCGAGGCAAAAATTCACCAGCTTCCTAAATCATACCTATCCGACCGACAACAACGAGTAGTGATCAACAGTATCGAGTCCTCTACTCAATCAATAGTCTCTGGCGTACCATAAGGCTCAGTTATTGGACCCACTATTTTTTCACTGTACGTTAACGATTTTCCCTCCATCCTAATATTTTCAGAAGCTTTAATGTTCGCAGACGATACGGCATTAATTTTTGTTGGTGACAGCTCAAGAGACATGGAAGGTAAAATTAACGAAGTGTTCTATAGAGTACAAGTATGGTTTAAACGAAACCACCTAAATATCAACACAGAGAAATATAAATACATGGTCTTGCACTCTAGGAAAAAAGAACTCGACTTTGCAGGTTTCAACTTGGTTTTAGATGCGGCACTGCTACAGCCAGTAGCTTCGTTTAAGTACTTAGGGGTCATGTTTGACTCGGACATGAACTGGAAATCGCATATAGAAAAGACAAGCTCCAAGCTAGCATATGGGTGTACACGCTACTAAAAGCCCGTGAATGTTTTGGCGCATCGACTTAACGCATCCTGTATTTTGCATTCGTGCACAGTCACTTGAGCTACTGTATAGCATCGTGGGACAGTACATATAAAACTCATTTGAAATGTATTAGCCGCCTGCAAAAGAGGGCAGTCCGGATTATCATGTACTCAAACAGGACGGATACTGCAAAACGACTGTTTCAAATAATGCGTGTACTTCTACTGGACTTTGTTCACGTGTCCAGTGTCGCTGATATAGTGCATTGAATAATAAAACGTGATGACCCATTCCCATTAAGCACCTTTACATTACCGGCGAGCTGTACAAGAGCTGCAGCGAGTCACTGTTTTGATTGCCCGTGGCTTTGGCGTGCGTGTCCGGGGAAAAAGAAATCCTGGTGGTTGAGCCGACACCAGGTGATTGGACCTTTAAGGCCCCCTGGCAGAGGCAACACACCCCTTTGTCCCCGGCTTCACGTAGGTGGCACCCCTGGGCTGACCCACCAAGGTGAAATCGGCAGTCACCTTTTCCTATCTCTCTCCTTCTCATCTTCGTCTTTCTCTCACACTTTTTAGCTATCTTGTCATCATCTTTCCTCCATTTATTTCAAAATTTCCTGGTGGCGAGGGTTAACCTTGTGTAGGTATCCAACTTTGGGTAATTACATTAGGTTATAGCGGCGATGCATGGCTGGTGTCTACAAGTGTTTGTGAAATAACCTTGCAGCGTCCCCTTGTTGGGCTTCGTGGTGGGTGGCCACCATCGCCACCGAAGTGAATACTCTCCGTATGGCAAATGCTTTCCCCCTTTCCCGATCGCTTTCTTGAAAGATGGCGCACCGAAGAAGCAATCGCCCTAACCGAACCAAAGCACAGATTCCTAAAGTATCATGTCATTCATAGTCAAAGTGAAAAGAAAAAAAGTCCGAGCGATTTCACTGTTCCCAGGGTCACAAACTCTTACGCAACAAATTGGCCTGGGGTACAAAATCACAAATATGGGAAGTGGCGACCTTCTATTGGAGGTTCGAGACAAAACACAATACAACAAACTATCCAGAATTTTATCATTTAGGGACACTCCTGTTTAGTGGGCCCGCACTGGTCTATGAACACTGTCCGTGGGGTAATTTTTGAGGATGACCTTATTGATCTGAGCGAAAACGAATTGTTAGAAGGATGACAAGTTGAAAACGTTGTGAAGGTACAGAGAATAATGATCAGGCATGACAAGAAACAGACCCCTACAAAACACATAATAATCACCTTTGGAACAAGCGCCCCCCAGAATCAATCGAAACCGGCTATTGTAAGCTGCGTGTAAGACCCTACATCCCCAATCCTCGTCGATGTTTCAATTGTCAACATTGCGGGCATAGATCGCAGACCTGCAGAGGCCGTAACAATTGCGCCAAGTGTGCATCCATCCAACACATATCCGATGACTGCACCTCAGAAGCAGCTCATTGTTCGAACTGCGAAGGAGATCACTCTACCTACTCACTATCATGCACCAAATTAAGAAAAAAGAAAAAGAAATAGTAGAACTCAAGGTCAAATTCAATCTGTCATTCCTAGAGGCGCGTAATCGTTTCGCACTTCACAACCCCGCCTATCCCTTCTACGCAGATGTGACGCTCCGGGGCACCGCGTCATATTTTTCTGCACCCGCGAATGTCACACAGAGTGTGGCCGCTGTCGTGCCATCTGCGCCCCCGGCTGTTCCGTCATCAGCGCCCCTGTACTGCTCCACCACCTGACAAACAGGTCCGGCAGAATACCGTGTCTGCTGGACCCCGGACCGCTGCAAACGCAGTTAGGTCCGAAACTTCTGTGAACGTGCCTGCCGGGCAGGCACCATCCCCCACCTCACAAGAGGCAATGGATGCAAGCCCCACTCCTCCGGCCACTCAGACGCCGAAGGATAAGTGCAACTTTTTGGAGCGCGCCAGAAAAGAGAGAAACTTCAAATCAAAGAGCCCTCCAAAGGCCTTGTAACCTAAGGGAACACTTTCTGTACACACAGCACCACTCAACATTAAAATGACACAAATAATACAATGGAACGTGAGAGGACTGTTAAGAAACCTCGACGACATCCAGGAACTTTTACTTAAACATACACCAACTGTGCTGCGTGTGCAAGAAACTCCCTTAAAATCGAAACACACCAACTTCTTACGCAATTATACCATTTTTCCAAAGAACCGAAATAATGCAGTCGCGTGATCCGGTGTTGTTGCCATTATAATTAATAAAGGAACAGCCTGTACACATTTACTGCTTTAAACATCTCTTGAATCAGTGGCTGTTTGAGGTGCTATATTCAACAAACCAGTGACATATAATTTGTTTTATTTACACACCTTCACATCATCAACTCAATAATGACGAATTGCAGTCTCCAATTCGTTAACTTCCAGACCCATATCTTCTCCTTGGAGACTTCAATGCACATAACAGTATATAGGAACTCTCGCGGTGCGATGCACGAGGTCGTCTAATTGAACATTTCATTTTATCTTCTGGCTCATGCCTCTTGAATCACGAAACACCAACTTATTACAATATCACTAACAACACATACTCGTCAATAGACCTTAGCATCTCATCTTCATCAATTTTCGGGCTCCTCAAATAGAAAGTCATGAATAATCCATACGAAAGTGATCATTTCCCTATAGTCTTCAGCACCACAATTGCAATTTATAGACCTCCACAGGCTCCCAAGTGGCTCACCCAGAAAGCTGTTTGGGAACAGCACCAAAAAGTTACTCTCTTAATCTGGAATAAAATCCGTCCGTTAAGCATAGAGGCTGCTGTGGTTTACTTCACTGCCTTTTCGGTTGACGCTGCAACCAATTGTATTCCACAAACAAGCGGACTCTCAGGCAAACGACGTGTTTCATGGTGGTACGATGGTACGAAGAGTGACGTAATGCACAGAAAAAGAAAACAAGGCATGGAAGTTGCTTCGAAACTCGCCAACGTCCGAGAATCTTATAAACTTTAAGAACATTAAGTTTGAAGGCATGAGGACGTGCCGACAAGGTAGAAGAGAAAGTTGGCATACGTTTTTCTCAGGCGTCACCTCATATACATAAGTGGGTAAAGTATGGAACAGGGGGAAAAGAGTAGAAAGAAAACAAGCATGTCCGCTCCCTTTACTAAACGCCAAAAGCGACAGCTTGAAAGACCAGGTAAACTGCCTGGGCACACACTTTGAGCAGGTTTCCAGCTCTTCACGCTACTCTCCAGAGTTTCCACGCTATAAGACAAGAGTGGAAAAACGTAAACTAGACACAAAATGTACTAAATGTGAGGGATATAATCAGCCATTCTGCTTGGCTGAGCTACAGACATTCCTTGAATGCGGCAGCAGTTCTGCCGGAAGATCTAACCGTGTAATCTATGAAATGTTGAAAAACCCACCTCAAGAAACTCATAAATCAATACTTTCCTTGTACAATGCCATCTGGTTTTCTGGCGTTATCCCTCTGTCTTGGAAAGAGGCCATCGTCATTCCCATATAAAACAGGGCAAAAAGCCGTCCTCTGTTACGAGTTACAGGCCCACCGCATTAACCAGTTGCCTTTCTAAACTCTTTGAAAAGATGGTAAATCGCTGACTTCTACACTTCCTTGAATCAGACAGTCTACTTGACCCGTAGCAGTGCGGTTTTCGAGAAGTTAGGTCCACCATTGACCACCTGATACGTGTTGAAGCACAGATCCGAGACGCTTTTTTCTATAAACAATTTTGTCTCTCTGTAGTTCTGGACATAGACAAGGCTTATGACACAACATTGCGCTTTGGTATACTTCGAGACCTCTCAGAATTGGGTATAAGGGGTAGAATGCTGAGTACAATTGAAAGTTATCTCTCCACTCGGACGTTTCGTGTTCGAGTAGTTTTGTTCCACACAATTGTTTAGGAGACAGGGGTGCCCCAGGGTGGTATACTGAGCTGTACTCTATTTATTATCAAAATTAATTCATTGCGTCTTTTCATTTCTAGGAGTATGTTTTACTGCACTTGTGTATATGATGTCCAGATCCTCTTTAAGTTTAGTAACCTGGAAATGTGTGAGCGGCAGGTGCAGCTGAGCTTGAACAGATTTTAAAATGGACAGATGAAAACGGGTTCCCGCGGAATCTACAAAAAAACACGTGCGTCGTATTTTCTAGAAAGAGATGCATTCATTCCGAAACCCACATTTACCTACATGGCCAACACCTTTCAATAAACACTGAATGCAAACGCTTAGGCCCAATATGGACACCAAGCTTACCTTTATACCGCACATAAGGTATCTAGAAAACAAGTTTTTAAAAACGATGAACATTCTAAAAGTCTTATACCGTTCTACTTGGGTAGTGACAAAAAGTGTTTGATTAATTTGTATAGAAGCCTTGTACGGGCACACCTAGATTATGGGGCCATAACCTATCAGTCTGCGGCACCAACGGCCCTAAAGACACTCGACCCTGTTCATTATCTAGGCATTCGTCTTTCTACGGGTGCTTTTCGCACAAGCCCTGTGGAAAGCTTGTACGTTTACTCGAACGAATGGTCTCTCCATTTGCAACAATCCTACCAATCTTTTGTCTACTTCCACAAGGTGATTTCCAACAAAGAACACCCCGTACACTCAAGCATCAATGATTTGTCCACTTCTGTGCTGTTTAAAAACCTCCCTGCCATAACACAGCCATACGCACTTCGTGTAAGGACTTTAGCCGAATAGATGAACGTGCCGCTTCTTGAGCACGGTTTGGCTGCTCCCGCGGTATATATCTCGCCTTGGCCGTGGCAGCTGATTGCCTGCAATATGTCCTTTATACAAATCACCATGCACGCGCCAAATGCACATAACAATACACATTTTCTGGAACTGCAGTTAAAATACTCATGGCCAAAAATGTATACTGATGCCTCAAAAAACCGACTTTCTGTCTTCTATGCAGCAGTCAGTCCATCTTTTTTAGATGCTGGTATTCTGCACCCGAACATCAGAATTTTCACAGCAGAGGCTTATGCTATACTGGTAGCTGTTAAACACATAAAACAACTAAAATTACAAAGTGCAGTAATCTACACAGATTCCCTGAGCGTTGTGAAAGCCTTTAAACACTCACAAAGAAAACAAACGCCATTGTTATTTCCCTTTACTAAATCTTGTGCACAGTGTACGCACTCAATACACATGTCATAGTTTGCTGGGTGCCAAGGCGCCATGAGATACAAGGAAATGTTTTGGCGGACCACTTAGCTGCAACCGCCAAAGAAACAGCTGCCAGTATATCAAGGTTGATGCCTGCACTTCACTTGAAAGCTTTTCTGAAACAAAAGCTCAGGGATTATTGGCAGCGCACGTGAGACAGACACACAGACAATAAACTCCATGCTATCAAGCCGCAACTAGGTAATTGGCTGCCACCATCAAAGTCATGACACACAGAAGTAAGACTAACAACGCTTAGAACAAGACATACATACTCCACACATTCATATCTTTTGTCCGCCAGCAATGCACCATTGTGTGATAGATGTGGAGAACCACTTACGGTTCTGCACGATCTTGTCCAGTGCAACGAGCTAGATGCTCTTAGAAAAAAGCACTTTTTCTGCTTTACTGACAGCAGCTCCCACTACACCCTGGGATGCTCATTGGTAGGGATCCGCTTTTTAAACTGCAATCACTTTTCGCGTTTTTAAAAGATGTTCGTAGCTTTCACCCCATATTTTAAGGTGATCTGTAGCACGAACTATGTAGCGTGGTCGTGGCTGCGATGACTACATCTCTATCATGGTTTTAATATCCTGACATTTTGCTATCCACTTTCACTGCACATATCTCACGCCACTGCCATGATTTTATTACTTCCATGTTTTTACCCGCGTTAGCGCGAGGAATTTCAAGGCCCCTTTACAGCCACGCATTATATCATTGTTCATATCTCTAGTCTATTGAAATGGCGCTCTTTGGCCACCAATTGACACTTGCGCCATCAAAAACCACTCATCATCATCATAGGTGTTCACTACTGCACCACCCAGGAGCACGCCTTCGCACATTCAAACGGCAAGCTATTTATATCTACAACCTGCCGCTCCTGATAGGCATCTCAGAAGAAATATATTTTTTGCATTATCAGAAAGCTAGTGTAATGAGCGCGCGTCACCACATTACGTGGCTGCACCCACTCTAATCTCTCACGTGTACTTTGCCCCGCTTAGAGAAGGAAAACGACGCTCTCTCGCGTATCCTTTTTTTCGCGGAGACAAGGAGGGGTGGATTGTGTGTCTTGAATAGCCCGGGACTTCACCTAGAACGATTCTGTTGTAGTTACTGGGAGCACAAAAGTCACTGCAGTTATTGAAGTCTCCGTTTGCGAAAAGCACGCACTTTTCAGACACAGCGAAGTAACAACTGAACCGCCTGTTCGGGTGCATCTGTACCTGTGAGTACGTTTCGGGCGTAGTTTGTGCGTGAGAAACGCGGGGCACATTTCATTCTTTTTTCCAATCTGCGTGTGACCTTCCAATTAGTGGCTTTCGCGATCGTTCCTTCACTTTTGTGGCAAAGCTGTAACTATTTTCTTGTGACACCATATACCTAGGACAAACCGGTGGGTGTCTCCATTTCAGATTTAGGGAACGTGAGGCAATTTCTCGCCCCAAGGCGCTGCCACAAACAGGTGCGCATTGTAGCGAGTATGAGCGCGGTCCTCAATTCTATAAAACTAGCATAATCGCAAGGAGCGTTGATCACACAACTAGGATGATAATGGAAGCTTTACACAATTCTAACACTAACAGATGTATGAGCGTATCACATATTGCCTTGCATAAAATAAGTGTTTATATGGGGCTGCAAGATAAATTTTGTGTGTGGTATCACGCGGTTTTCGTGACCACGTGACTATCCATACGCGTGAGTCGACGCGAATAAAATTTATTTGCACGCCTGGCGCCGGGCCTCATCATCATCAGTTTGTGCCCCATGTTTTTTCTGTTTTTTGCGCCATTGTTAGGTAAGAAACGGCGCATATTTAAGAGGCGCGGAGGACAGGTACCCTTTCATGTAGAAATTTTCTAGCGCTTATTTTGATGAGCCATATCTCTCCAGCCTACTGAAGATAGCATAGGAATTTCACCGACTCCGAAGGTGTTGTCTGCTCAGACTATATTTATGTGGTCAGGCGTGGCTTAATTCACAAGTAAACGTTCACCTTTATGAGACTATTTTTAAAATTGTCCGAGACAGACGAGCATATTTTATAGCATGTACAGACATTTTATTTCCAGTGGTATAGTTATAAGGTGCATATTGCAAGAATTTTGCAGATCAACAGGATCATGGCCATAACAGGTGGCGAGGGAGTTGGCAGTTTTAAGATTCGTCCGAAGCTTGTCGAGTGATACTTGAGTAACTATGCGCCTTCACATTGACCACCAGTCGCCAAAGATGGCCTTCGTAAACCCAAATGCCACCTGAAAATGTTTCTGGGTACGGTCCTCAGCAAGCAGAAGTACAAACAACTATCTGCCTAAGCTCAACAGAAAGATAGGCAAGTATTTGGGTACAGTTGCTCCTCATAGGAAGTTTCAGTGTATTTCTCTTGTTGCGCTTTACCGCGTCAACTTTTTCACGAAGAACTGCAGGTGTGTAGTTATCTAGAAGCTAAAGTCAACTCAGTGGCGTGTTGCCTCTTATCGTGCCAAGCCATTTCACCTTCGCCAATCTTGAAACATTCCGAATGCTTTCTGAGAACAATTTACTTTTGCTAAAGCATGCCGTGGAAAAGTTTTCAAGAGTTTAGACCAAGAGAAACTGCACTCAATCATTTCACAACGCTCCGGAACCAATCTCCCCGTGAAATGCACTTTGAAACAGGCATCTTTCGGCTGGTAAAAACAAACATCATGACTTTTTCAGATGTTACGACACCAGCGCACACAATCGACGCGCAGTAAAGCACCAGTTATTAAGTTCTAGGAAACATAGCATAGTGATTCTTTGTGTGAAATAGCAGGGTCAAATGGCGATTCATCTCCGCTGGTCCTTATAAGATTGTTGTTTTCGCTTCAGTGCTGCAGGGGAGCGTCGATATCCACTGACGACGGCTTAGGAGCGTGAAGCAAGTGGTTATGTATGCTTTTCTTCTTGGCCGTAGAGATCAAGCCATTCCTTCTTGCTTCTTTTTTGGTTTGGGTTCAATTTAGAAAAGTGTGCATGGAAGTTCAAGAGAATTGTGGGGGCGGTGTGTTCTAATAACATTGCCTTGTGCGGATTATGCGTAGTTCCTGTCGTTGACAGAGCGCACATAGTTTCTCGTTGCTTGAACTGTAGCTTGTGAACCATACATCCAGTTCTTTATCTGCATAATGCAAGTTTCGCTCTCACTGTTCTTTCATTCCTCTTCACGCAAAACATTCAAAAAGAATGCCTTCGGCGAGTCTTTGACGTGACTGTATCCCGTCTGTACAGCAACCAGGCGCAAAACAATAATTCCTGTGATGGGTAGGCGTTTTGGCCTGTTTTTCGCCTATTCAAGACGGACTTCTGTGCTGCTGATGACATACAGGAACACACTACCGAAAGAAGCGGGTAGCCAGCAACAAGACCTTCGTACAGTCTACGTGCAATACTGCGAAGAAACTGGTGAGCGGGTGGCGCGTGTTACAGATTCCAGAATGGATGGATAGATGGTTGTATCAGACTGTGCCCTTTAGACTGAGCGGCGGCTCACGCCACCCAGCTATATTGTTAAGTGCTATCACTATGTGTTGATGGATTGATTTTCACTCGCACCTTGATTGAAGATAGCGATCAGTCACCCTCCTCCCGGTTATTTCTACTCATTTAGAGTCTATTTTGCCTTCACTGTCCCTAAACCAGAATGCTTTGAAAAATTCCGTAATATATGTTAGATTATAGGGTGCTTTCCTTTACAATACATTATCATATCGTCACGGTTATTACCGTAAACACAAAAGGAGGAAGAAGCCAGCATCAAGAGTGGCAGTCTCTAGCGTTTTTCGAGGAAGACGACATTGCGCGTCTGCTCTTGTGCTTTGTTTTTGTGTGTGGATAGAGCCTTGCTGTTAACGTCGAAACGAAGCTTTGTGTCCTGTTCTTTGCACTTTGCCACACTGTTGGAGGTGCTGGGCTTCTACTACTGATGCTCTGGACTCCTCCGCGGTCCGACACTTCAAGTCCAAGACCGGAACTCGTCCCTTCAGTGAATACCCCTGTCCACCGCTACAGTCGCCTACAGCGAGGCCTTAGTCCTGAGGCGATTCCCCTACAACTTTCCTAGCAAAGCACTCAGCCTGAAGAAATTACAACTGCAGGTGCTTCCCAGTTTACTTTTCAGCAGCCTTAGATTCTGGAGACATTTCATGGTGAGGCGTATAAAGACGTTGAGGACTAGTTAGCCCCGTATGAGCGAGTCGCTAAGACAAACCACTAGACCACCGGGCTAGAGCTTTCACGCGCCTACTTTGCTTTAGCAGACAGCGCTCGTACGTGGTATGAGAACCACGAGGCAACGCTGTCTTCATGGGATGAATTTCCGCGGTAAATTCTCAGCACCTTCACAAACAACAATCGCCGTGGCTCTGCTCGGCAACTCATCGAGTCTCGGGTCAAAAAACTAAATGAGAGTGTCGCCATGCTTGCGGAGGACATGACGCGTCTAATTGGACGGGCTGACCCTGATATGCCTGAAGCCATGAAACTCCACCATTAGATGCGAGGCGTTAAAGAACAGCTGTTTGCAGGCCTTCTCCGCAATCCACCGACGACCATTGCGGAATTCATCCAAGAGGCTACAGCTATCCAGCGCGCACAGCAGCAAGGGTGTCCCTATTACGACCAACTAAACGGTGCCTCAATCGGCGTCTACGCTATGACGGCCGACAGTTATGGTTCTCTGCGTGAGTTTATTCGTGCGGTTGTTCGTGAGGAGATCCGCAGCTTCCTTGTGACTCCGCAAGAACGGGCGATGGCTTCAGTTGAAAAAGTTGCGGCAGAAAATCAGGCAAGCATTTTCACAGCCTGAATCACTACCAGACCAGTGATCTGTTAACCATGCGGCAGCCATCCTTCGTCCGTCAGCAGTGCCGCACAACTCGTCTGCACTGGCTCATTCTTACAACGCACCGGTGGCACCATTCTACAACCCACCACCACCACCACCGCCACCACCAACGACGACGACTCAGCAATATAACGTACCTACTGAAACTCCGTTCTACCCGCCGTTCTACCCTCCACCGACACCTGCAACTTGGTCGCTGAGTGTGCCTACCTGTCGACCATTCGTACGCAAGACGGATCTGTGGTGCACCGTCGACCGCCGTCCACTGAGTTTCAATCGCGGAGATGCTGGACATGTTTACCGCATCTGTTCATATCGTGAACAAAGATACCCGACTTATGCGTCGAGTTTTTCACGGCCTTATTTCGACACCCAACGTGACAGTGCGCAGCCGCAAGGACAGCCATTCGCTCTGTATCGTCGATCCCGCTTTCCGTCGCCTTCACCGAGCTATTTGGTGAATCGTTGTAGTTACGCCAACGTGGTCCGGGGCAGGTCCCCAAGCACTCTTCGGGGAAACTAACAGCTGCGACCTTCGGAGGGAGGGTTGCCACTCGTCGAGATGCTGCAAGACCTTCAGTACCAGTATGATACGACGATACGATAACGATGCAACGCCGCTGACCCCACAGGAAATCGTAAGCGCTGACCTAGCTGTTTACATAGAAGGACGTCCTGTGACAGCGCCAGTAAACGCTGGCGCAGATTTCTCTATCATGAACATAAAGCTTGCCGATTGGCTTAAAAAGTTAAAACGTCATGGACGGGGCCTAACATAAAAACCGTGGGGGGGGGGGAGGGCAACTGATGACGCCGACTGAAAAGTGCACTGCCAGAATTAGTATTGGTGAGTCAGCTTACGTTGCCACGTTCGTGATTTTGTCCGAGTGCTGCAAACACCTGATCTTGGGGATGGACTTCCTTTGTGAGTACGGTGCCGTCATATATATTTCAGACAGGTCAGTTACATTTTTGATGGCCCCAGATCAAGTTTCAGATATGAAATGTAACGACCAGTGGCGTAAACATACGCGAGTCTTCGAAGATCACGTGATCCTTCCACCCCGTTCAAGTGCTCTCGTAGATGTAACATGCAACCACCCAGGACACTTCGACCACATCGCTGAACAAATTTCAGCATCGCTATTCAGCCATGGCCTATCTGTTGCTGCAGCCGTCCTAAGCCTCCATTGCGAACACACGCACGTTTTCATTACGAACTTCAGTACTGAGCGACGACATCTTGCAAGAGGTATGGCAGTCGCGTACGTCGAGAAGTTCATTGAGGTTGCAGGCTGCTTGACTGTGGAGAAAGCCGATATCACCGGGTCAGCCTCTCTATTCGTCTACGTTGGCCCAGTTTTACTGCCCCCGCAGAAGCAAAGCCTTCTGAAGCTTCGGGACTATTTTTCTTCGACGTCCAGAGTTCGCCAAATGCCGTTTACAAAAAATCGCATAATTATGGATGAAGCGACCAGACCCATATGGCAGAACCCATACCGAGTAGCTTCGCAAGAACGTGAGGCCATAAAAAGTCAGGTGCGCAAGATGGTTCAGGAGGACGTTATTCAGCCGTCAAAATGTCCTTGGGCATCACCGGTAGTATTGCTAAAGAAAAAAAAATAGCACCATACGTTTCTGCGTTGGTTACCGCAATCTCAATCAGGTTACGAGAAAGGACGTTAACCTGCTGCCTCGTATAGACAATTCTCTCGATTGACTGCACCATGAACGGTATTTATGCTCGATGGACTTACGGAGCGGATATTGGCAAATAGAAGTTGACGAAAGAGATCGCGAAAAAACGGGATTCGTGACACCCGGTGGTCTTTATGAGTTTAAAGTTCTCCCGTTTGGCTTGTGCTCAGCACCGGCAACGTTTCAGCGGCTGATGAACACAGTCCTGCCAGGTCTAAAGTGCCAAACGTGCCTGGTACAATTGGACGATGTAATTGTATCTTCAGCGACCTTTGACGAGCAGTTGTAGTGACTACACACGGTATTTCAAGCGATACGATCGGCCGCACTAACACTCAAGCCAGAAAAATGTGACTTTGGCGTCGAAGAGCTTCTTTTCTTGGGACACCTTGTCAGCAGTGAAGGTGTATGGCCTGACCCAGACAAAATAGTTGTTGTTGCAAGTTTTCCTACGCCATCAGACAAGAAGGCAGTGCGGCGATTTTTAGGCTCGTGTGCCTATTGCCAACGCTTAATTGAGAACTTTTCGTGTATTGCATCACCTTTAACACAACTCACCCGAGAAGACGTCATGTTTGTGTGGGGTGAAGAGCAGCAGGAAGTGTTCAACGAGCTTCAACATCGTCTTCAAAACCCGCCAGTTCTCGAAAACTTCAACGATGACGCTCCGACAGCAATTCACATCAACGCCAGCAATGTCGGCTTAGGAGCTGTGCTCGTTCAGTGGCAAGATGGCGCCGAACTAGTAATTGGTTATGCAAGTCGGAATCTCTCCCGCACAGAGGAGAATTACTCTACCACTGAAAAAGAATGTCTTGCGGTGGTGTGGGCGGTCATGAAGTTTCGTCCATATTTGTACCACCGCCCGTTTAAAGTCATCACCGATCACCACTCGCGTTGTTGGTTGACGAACATAAAAAACCCGTCAGGACAATTGGTGCTCTGGAGCCTCAAGCTTTAAGAATTCAATATGACTATAGTTTATGAATCCGGAAAGTGACATACAGACGCAGATTGCCTTTCTCGCGCCCCATTAGAAGACGCAAATGCTGAAGATGATGACGATGCGGCGTTTGTCAGTGTAGTCAACACGTCTACAATCGCACAGCAGCAACGCGACGAGCCCGAAATATAACCCCTTATTGATTTCTTAGAGGTACGCACGTCTGCTATACCAAAGCTCTTCGCAAGATGGGTAGCATCGTTTTGTTTGTGCAACGAGGTCCTTTATAAGGTGAACTTTTCTCCGAGTGGCAACACCTACTTACTTGTCGTCCCAGCACCGCTCAGGAGAGAAGTACTAGAGGCGTGCCATGACAAACCAACATCCGGTTACTTAGGCCACACACCAACGCTATGCCGAGTGAGACAAAAGTATTACTGGCCGAAACTGACGGTGACCATTCAACAGCACGTTCGGACTTGTCTTGAGTGCCAACGTAGGGAAGTGCCAGCCGTCAAACCAGCAGGGCTCGTCCATCCAATTGATGTACCGGAAACTCCGTTCGCTCCAGTCGGAATGGATCTTCTAGGACCATTTCAAACTTCGGCTGCTGGTCGCAAATGAATAATTGTAGCCACAGACTACCTTATTCACTACGCCGAGACCAAGGCTTTGGAGCGGGGCACAGCAAGTGAAGCAGCCCGGTTTTTCATTGAGAATATGGTCCGGAGGCATGGCGCCCCATCTAATAATCTGTTAGTAATAACTGACAGAGGAAACACTGAGTTAACACAGAGTTAACACAGAGGAAACACTGAGAGGACACAGAGGAAACACTGAGTGTCTGTAATAACTGACAGAGGAAACACTGAGAGTTATTACTGACATCTGTCAGTAATAACTGACAGAGGAAAAGCGTTCACAGCCGAGCTATTACGCACAGCTTTCAGTCTAAGTAAAACATCTCACCGGCGCACAACAGCATACCATCCACAAACAAATGGTCTGACGGAACGGCTGATCAAAACACTTGCGGATATGCTTTGCATGTACGTCGATGTGGAACATAAAAACTGGGGCGAAATACTGCCTTATGCCACTTTCGCTTACAATACGGCACAGCAAGAGACAACAGGCATGACACCATTCCGTCTTCTCTACGGTCGTGACGTCACAACAATGCTCGATGCTATGCTAACGCATGAAAGTGATGGCGTTGACACAAGTGCAGACTACATAACACAGCTTGCTGAAGAAGCCCGCCAACTTGCCCGCGTACGTATTCGTCGACGCCAGGACTACGATACAAGTCGCTATAATCTTCGTCACCAATCTGTCTCTTATGCCCCAGGACAGAAAGTTTGGATCTGAACCTCAGTTCGCCGTCGTGGCCATTCGGAGAAACTCTTGAGACGGTACTTTGGGCCGTATCAAGTCCTCCGTCGTCTCAGTAATGTTAACTATCAGGTGATTCCTGACAGTCCACATTGTTCAAGACGTCAAAGACATGCACCAGAAGTTATGCACGTGGTTCGGGTGAAGCCTTTTTGTCCGAATGGACCAGTGGGCTGCCAGTGACTACGAACCCTTCCGCCATGATAATGAAGCATCAGGACGATGCCTTCTTGAGAAGGAGGCTAATATCACTGTTATTAGCCGTAAACACAAAAGGAGGAAAAAAGCCAGCATCACGACCGGCAGTCTCTGGCGTTTTTCGAGGAAGGCGATGTTGTGCGTCTGCCCTTGTGCTTTGTTTTTGTGTGTGCATATAGCCTTGCTGTTAATGTCGAAAGGAAGCCTTGTGTCCTGTTCTTTGCACGTTGCGACAATATGTTGTCCCGTTTGCTCCTCCTCTGCACACGCACTACATAACTTGTCTGTGTCTCGGTATTCGACTCGGTACGTCTTGGTGTTTAATACTCCCGTTCTGTTCACAAACAGCAGAGAACTACCCCGACAAATATTGTAGATCTTTTCTTTTGTAATTTCCTGCTTGAAAATTTGATAGGTCGCCATTGATGATTTAGTAAGCATTCCGATCTTCACAGTCCCTTTCTGTTTCCTTCACCTGCTTCTTAAACGATGTTTCCTTTTGACTTAGTATTTTGCTGTTTTCTAAATATATGCTTGGCGATTCTCGAGTTCGCTTCTTCTATTTAGTATCAACATTCTTCATGTACACGTAGCTGAAAACTTTCTTAACCCTACGCTTATCTGCCATTTTTCTCAATCGCTCCTCAAATACTAACTTGCTGCTAGCTTCCCTGCTTTCAAACAATGTCCATTCAATGTCAACCAGTACCTCCTGACTTGGGGTATTCCAGTGTGCTCCCAAATCAAGTCTACCTACGCCACGCTGTTTAATTTTCAATCTTGCTTGCACCCCTGATCTCCTCCACAAGACTGCATTGCCGAACGTCAAACCCAAAACCATGACACCTTTCCAAATCCCTTTACATTGTCATACGTATTGGCACTCCACAACGCCCTAAGTTTCATTACAGCTGCAATCTTGTTACTCTAATTTATTACGTATACTTCGTGCTGCTTCAAGTGCTAAGCCCAATTGTTAATTCACACGCCTTAATATTTCTATTTATCCACAATTTTTAGTGGTATCTCCTTTATCTAACGCTCAGTGGCTTCTTTATTATTACAAATCTTGATTGCCGATTTTTCCGAACGGAACTTCAAGTTTAACATATCTCTTTCACTACCACAAATTTCTATTAATCCCTGCAGATCTTCGTTGTTGTCGGCTGTTAATACAGTGTCATCTGCATGCATCACTGTTGGTAATGACTGCTCACCGTGTTTTTCCTACTTGGCAAAAGAAAGGCTGAAGCTGAGTCGACTACCTTCTAATTTTGTTTCTAGTCTCTGTAGATACAGCCTAAATGTCAAAGGTTACCAGTGACATACCTGCTGAAGCCTATCTTGTTGCTCTGTAGGTTTGAATACCTGTTTTTTCTCATTTTATAGCTAGTCTGTTGCTTTCACAGAAATCCCTTAGAAGGTTAGTTATCCCATCTTCCACATATAGTGTGTACATTATTCCCCACAAGTCCTCTTGAATCACACAAACCCAAGCTCTTTTGATATTTAGAATTTCCAGCCACAGGAGTCTGTGTTCTTTTTCCACTATTTATATACACTGCATTATTGAAAACAGATTGTCCTCCGATATCCGATCTCCTTCGTTTACGGAACCTATTTTGTAGCTCTTCCAGCACCCCCTTCCGCGGAATCTACACCCATGCCTGTATTGATTCTTTTATTGTCAGCATCACCTGCCTGCAAATTACTGATGCCACTGTTACAGGATCGTAGTTGTTTATATCAGTTCTGTCCCTACGTCCTATAGAGATTGTGCTCATCCTGCTTAGTTTCCATTTATTAGGGGCTTCACTATCCATTATTGCTTTGCTTTCTGCCTCTCTTCTTGTTTTCTGAGAGTTTGATCTTAGTTTCTTTTTCAATATAACTGGGATGCCGTCAGGGACTGTTAGTGTGCAATTAGGAGCCCTCTTTCCTGCTCTCTTCCACTCTCATTGTCGAAGTGAAGCTACTGCGCTAAAAGGTAGCGCTGCATGCACCCAGTAGGGTGCTTGCAGCGCTTCTTTGGTATTTAAATTCTTCCGTCACCACTATTCGTACGTACATAGGCCATTGCCTCCTTTCCTTCTAGCTTAACCGCTTGAACTGTAGTTATTAACCTGTGTTCCATTCATACTTGCGCTCGGCTATACCACGCTTAGTGCGCCGGTTCTCGTCTGTTCCGTACTTGTATTATTGCTTAGAGAATTGAGATGGATCGAAAACTTTGCAGCTGCCTTTCTATCCTTTCCGTTTACTTCCGACATTCGTTGGGCCCCATTTTTTTAATCTTTTCACTGATGAGGTGGGATGCTTCCCTTGTTCAGGTAAAAAAAATTACCCCATTTTTCTTTTGACATAACCTTCCGGTTCACCCTTCTGTTTAGAATACCTTTTTTTTTCTTAAGGCTTCCTGATATGTTACTACAGCTCTTTTAACTTCCTCATCCTACCAGCTCTTGGGTTTGTGTCTCCGTTTCTTGGAAGATTTAACTCTTATCTTAGCAAGCTCTAACTCAAACAATCGAGTAAGATTCGTTTACGTCCACTCTGTTACTGTTTCAGTATTCTCCGCAAATATTTTCACAATCTCTTTAGTGACTGCTTCTATTTGCATTTACGAACAAATATTGCAGTGTGATTGCTCATGATGCCTCCTTGCCATTTTCATTTCTCTTTTGAAACTTTGCTTGATGCGTTTGTCATCACTACATTAATATCTGGACCCTTATTTATCTATGTTTATCATCTTTAGCCGTTCATGCGTCCTGTACGACATCATTGCGTCGCTGATCATCGAAATATCGTTACACCTCCCATGTGTTCTGCCCTTCGCACTTCTCTGTACTGTTCCTAATCATTATTTCGTGCCTTTCCCCCATATTCATTAGCATTCGGCCTGTTGAGTCAGTATATCCATTCGTATCTTCTATGTGCGCATTCATATCGCCTAGTAGAGTTACCTCGCACTCCTCTCCTGGTTAATCAATGCCATTTTCTATCCACTGCACTATTCCTGGCTTTTCCTTTCTGACTTTTGCCCCATTCCACAAGTATACCAAACGCAGGAGCATAATCTACCCTACCACTTTTTAAGCCATAAATAATGCCTTCAATCTTGTGTGACTCTTTGCCAGTTTGTACTTTTATGCATAAAAACCCCAATACCACCCCCATTTCTGTCCCGTTCTGTTCTATCACAATATTTCTATGCATATTCCTGATTGCTAGGTGGTCGTTCTATGTCCCTAAGATGTTTTCTACAAAACCATATACCCTCAGCTTCTCCTCTCTTAGCGATTCTAACTCTCCTCACTTCAATCTATTCCTGCCACTTCACGTGTTAATATGCCCAACATCTGAATTAGGTCGGCCGACGTGTCTACATCGACTTCTTCCGCGGACTCTGTGCGTCTTATATATTGGTGCTACTTTAGGAAATCATCTATCTATGCCACCTGTCGAAGAGTTCCCCTGGTTGTTTTTCTCGTTACCATAGTGTCCAGAACACCAAAGATTTCGCCCGCCTCCCCCTGCCCGAAACAAAAGCAACTGCGCGTTCTACAAGTCGCCAACCCACCTCATGATTAAGCCTCCTATCGAAGTTGTGATGGGCAGGACAGTTCGGCACTTCTAATATTGTGAAGTGGCGCAGAAAAAAAGACAGAGATGGGTTTTAAATACTTATGTAACAAACTAAATAAATGAAGCCATGTCGATAGTGCGCTCGTCGTCGGAACGTCCGCCACAACACGCGAGGAGAAAGAGCGAGCGATAGCCCCGTGATATGAGGTTCACGGCTTTGGAGCAGTGGTAGCGACGCCTCGGTGATGCCTGGACCAGCCCGACGTCGAGAACATCTCGAGGACCACCCAGGAGTGCTGCTCCACTAGCAGGTTCTGTCCAGCACAGCACTCTCTTAGGTGTACTGGGACGCTGCTCACCACAGCTTCGGTACAGCAGCTCAACAGACGTTCATTGCCTCAGTGAACACACTGCCAGGCACTGCTCGGGTGCAGGCGCTCATAGGCCAGCAGCCTGAGTCCCAGCCTAGTACGTTGCTCGGTACATCTAGGAACCGCTCGGCGGCCCTTTGCCAGTCCAGCGAGCGCTGGCACCTGGAGCGTCGGCACATCGGCCACCCTGGACCAAGCCAGGCTGCATGGTCCTCCGCACTCACACTCGTCTCACCCGGCAGAACATCTCGCTCGTCTGCCATTGTCGGTCCTCGGAAGAAAGGTGAGTCGATGTTGACCTTTGCCTCTAGAAGCTGCATCGACGAGCCGTCCAGAGAGTACACAGTACGTGTAATACCGATGAAGTTCTTTACCGGCACCAGTGAACGCTTGACGACCACGGTGTTGTATCCCGAGTCTCTCAACACCATCACAGATATCCAGCAAGATATCTGATTTTCGTTAGCATCTCTTGTCTGAGCAGACCAAGACAGATATCTTCTTTTGGCAATGGTGCACTTTGCTCTGCTGCTGTAGGGGTACAAACCCCATTGTCTTTACTTCTATCAAGAGGCGTACTGTCATAGTTGACAGCAGCACTTAACGCATCTTTGTTGCGGCTATTTACTTGCAGACGCTCGTCAGCTTGACGACAGTGTTTCCTGCACTTCCAGCAAGGCGAAGGCTTCGGGCCTTGTGGCCGCCTTCAACAATCTGGAGCATGATGACCTTGCTTGCCACAGTAAAACCACTGAGCTTTTTCTTTCCTGGCTTCTTTCTAGCGGCTCTTGCTCGACATGTTTCCTTTCATACTGGTTCTTTCTTGTTTTTTTTTTGGCGAGATTTTTCAGGCCCTACGCCTATAGGTAATGATCAGCCGTTTCAGCTAGCTAACCGAGCGTTCGGCATCCTCGCTCTTTAAAGAAAATGGCAAGTCTCTTATCATATCTTTAAAAAAACAGCTCAGATACAGCGTGATCTGTCAATGCATCATAGGGTTTCGCTGTTTCCGACAAGAGCTGCCAATGATCGAAGTAACCGAGTAGTTACCAGCAAATTGCCGCCCTGACCAGCAATTATCTGGCTTAGCTTCACGAAACTTTTATCGATAGCCTTTTTTGGTATACCAGAACCTTTGCAAAAACGCTTGCTTTAGCTCCACGTAGTTGGTAGCATACTCCACGGCCATACGTCCGACAATACTCAAGGTTAAGCTTATGCCTAGAAACATAGGCCTAATGAAAGCGCCCACCTGTGGCTTGGTCATCATTGGCTGGTGGCTACCCGCTCGAAGCGCTGAATGTAGGCGTCGAGCTCGTCGCGGCCTGCGCTGTAAGGAGGAATAAGCTTGTGGGAGCTTCTGAACGCTTCGCTGCTGACTTCCACGCACTCTCTACTGGTTCCAACCTTAACAGCCCTGCACACAGCAAGACGAAACTTAGCCTCCAGGAGACTGCTCTGCTGCCAGATGAGCTATTTCCTATTGGTGCGCAACTCGTGGGCGCATCCATATCCTTTTCTCCTCTGTCGCAGTCTTGGTTAAGACGCTCATCAATCCCCTCTTTCAGTTCTTTACCCGGCAAGCCACGTTCCTTGCCAATCAGAATATACTTCTCCCTATCCATTTGCACCCACGGCACAAACGAGAAGTGTGGCTCTGAAAGTGGAAACTAGACCATGGTCCTACGTCGCGGACACCAGAAAAATTGTAATGGTTAGGACGGTTCGGCATTTCTGATATTGTGCTGCAGCGAGGAAACAGACAGAGAGGCGTTTATTTATTTTATATAACCAAATCAAGGGAAGCGATGGTGGTGGACTGGTCATCGTCAGAACGTCCACAACAGCATCCGAGGAGAAAGAACTGGTGGTCAGCCAGACCTCAAGAACGTCTCCAGAACTACCCAGGAGTGTGGTTCCACGCGCAGGTTCCGTCCAGCACAGCACTTTCTACACCGTGCTAGGATGATGCTCGCCACAACTTGGGTGCGGCAGCTCAACAGATATTCTTCGCCTCAGCGAGGACAGTGCCAGGTACAGCTCGGGTGGAGCCGCTCACGTGCCAGAAGCCCGAGTCCCAGCCTGGTACGTTGCTCGGTACGTTTCGAAACCGCTCAGCGGCATTTTGATCAGCCAGTCCACTGGCGAAACCACTGACACCTGGAGCGTCAGCACATCGGCCACCCTGAACCTCGCCCGGCTCCATGGTCCTCTGCACTCGCACTCGTCTCCCCCGGCAGAACATCTCGTTCGTTTTGGAGCCCGGACCTGCCCTGCGCCTGTCCCGAACTCTGAAAGCACGCCTGGTGCCACCGTGCCACTTCGCTCTTCTTTTTCGTCCTTCCTTGCTCGGCGGTCTGCTCTGACGCTTTCTCGCGGTATTTACACGTGACAGAAGTAAATCCTGTTTTGTTTAAAAGCACCCCACCTATGCACCTCTCTGTTTATTTCGACTACCTCAAAGCTTTTATTTTGACTAATCTGCCATATCTTCTTGTTTGCATCGGCAACGGCTCTTTGCAGGTTGTCGTCACGCACCCGTACCTCGGGTATCGTGCATATTACCTAAACCTGAGAGGAAATGGCGCGCATGTCATCGACCCCTTTCGCCAGTGTTATCTCTGGTCTTTGCCGATTCTTCATTGAAGATATTGTTTAAACTGTTCGCAATTATCCAGAGGTTTTGTCGATTAGCTTTAGTTGTGAGTTTGGCGGTAGCTCGCCTCATAACAAAGTCTAGCCCTTGTCCTGGAAAAAGTATCTATTTAAACCCTCTTGTCACCTCTCATCCTTTCTTTGATTGCTTCGGCACATCGATTTAAATGCAGGTCTCCAGCGAATATTACCTGCTCCGACATTTCTGCTACAGTGCCCCGCTCTTGAAGGTTAATTGTACTCGTACCGCCAGCCGCTTTGTCCTTTCCTACCTCCACGCTACTTCGCGGAAGCTGGGTCTTGTGATCATTAAACCAGTTCAACCTGTTTTTTGCGAACCTGCTTTTTTCTTTTTCCTCCGCCGTTCTGGGTGCCAGTTCCCTACCGTTCTCGTCATTGGCTGGTCTTTTGTTCTTCTTGACCACCTTCACTTGTGCCTCCTCGGCTGAGCTAAGCCTTTCTTCCTTAGCTTTCTTTTTCATCTCAGTCGCCAACGCAGTCTCTAGCTCAGCAATTCCTGTCATCAGTTCATTCTAGGCAATCACCATTTTCTCTAATTATTGTCGACCTCTTATTGGTTTCACTGGGCGTTAGCTTCCTCTGCATTCACAACCGCACTACCCTTCATTTTTAAACCCATATCGTATTGTGAACCATTTAGAGTCTTTTTGACCATGTCTTTTTTAGTCTTTTTGACACAAATTCAGTCCCCACAAGTAGCTGAATTTTCTCCCTCAATAAATACAGGACGAGGAGTATGACGTACACTGCCAAAAATAAAAAAAGATAAGTGTCAACTCCACAACGAAAATTCACATTGTTAGTGTACTTGCACTTCCATCCCGTGGTGGTGGGAGAAAAAAACACACACAAGGAAAATACCTGGTAATTTACCCCCGACATCCATACAATCTAATATGTGCAATAAATGTTTATGCTACTGCCTTATTAATTGTTAAAAAATCTTTAAGCATTCAAAAACACTATTCGGTGCTGTTGATCCGTAGATCGCTGCCAAACCAATTCGTCACTGCCTAAGCGCTCCTGGCGCACTCGACGACATCGGGCGCACCGGCGCCCAATGTCGCCTCACTAGAGGGAATGGGGAGGATAGGCCAGGGGGCCTGCTGTTAAATCTTCAAGAACACTGCAGTGGCGGCGCTCTGCTTGCTAGACTCACTGAAGAGAGTGCAGCTGCTACAGAGCACTGTGGTGCCTCTTACGGCAGAAACCAAACCTAAGGTACCCGCCGCCGACAACGGACAAGGAACAAGTATAAAAAGCTTCCCTATTTTAAAGAAGAACGAATGGTGCACATGGTGTAAACCACCACTCACCACTAGAGTGGAATAATCTAGTGGGTGAATGCTGGAAAAAGTTCATCGTGGTTTATGGGAGAATATGGTTGCTGCTGCAGTGCTGGCAACGTTTGAGCGAGAAATGGTGTCAGAATCACCGTGACGAGTTGCCACAAAACGTAAAAAAGTATATAATAACAAATAAAAATACACATAAAAAGGCTACTTCAGAAATTCGAACGTGCAACCTGCGCAATCAATTCGATGACACTAACCACTGCGCCATACTATCAGGACGGAGCCTATGTTTCAAATAGCTAGTATACATATAACCTGAAGATTTAACTTCAGTTTCGTTTGTCGCGTACTCGACAAAGACGAGATCTGCACCTCGTACCAAAGTTTGCACATTTCATAAATCCAAGCAACTGCTGACTCTAACAATTACTACTATGATAGAGGCACCAATGCTATGTTTTTGTTACCATTCACAACCACAAGAAAAAACCAAGTGAACTGTTGAGTAGGCACAGTTTACCGGCGAGGTCTGCTAAGTATATTATTACTATCTAGCTCGTTCCAAAGGGCGACACCTGCTCAGGCTTTCCGCTCAGGCTCATTCCATAGACACGCTCGCCTTATTGATTGAGTATTCAAATGCTTTTTGCGCAAAGTGGAGTGCAGTCGTGCCAGTGCGCTGCTCTAGCACTATCGTTACAAACAACTACACAACGGCTTGGCTAAAACAAATTCAGTTCGCTGGAAACATAATGCTATCATTGGTTCAGCAAGCATACGAATCGCCAAGTTTTTGTTCTCGCATATGAGACAGAGAAGTGCCGGCAAAAGTGGCCAGCGGGTGTTGGTGAGGGCAGGCGTACATTTTCTACAAGGGCTGCGATCGCGTTGCATCGATGTTTGTCGCTTCTTGCACCGATACCATACACAATAAAAATATTTCATTTAGGGTAAGTGATGCCATTGCTTAGCTGTATTGTCATTCTTATTCATCGAAATTGTGTACACTGAAAGCCAAGAGCGTGGATACCACGATTGTACGGGCTCGGTCGGTAGGCATAAGATTTAGTGAAAATCATGGTCGCAGAACATGTAGTGTACAGATTCTTGCTTGGTACACTATCTATATTGCCCGCCATTATAAGCCCACCTATCATCTGCTTACTGCTTGCCAGCTTTATCGCAAAGGTGAGCAGTGCTTCTTAGCTTGGTACACTATGTTGCCCGCCATAATAAGCACCACCCATGGTCTGCTTAGTGCTTCCCAGCATTATCGGAAGGGTGGGAAGAGCTTCTCAGCTAGCAATACCGTGTGGCCCAACATATTAAGCACCAACAACTCTCTGCTAATTGCTTCCCAGCATTATCGCAATAGTGGGCAGAGCCTCCCAATATTTTCCACTATTTAGCCGCTACTTTCCACCACCGTTTCCAGTGTATCCATCTTCTCAACACCCTTCAACACAGTACGGCTTGGCATATTCACCATATTTCCCTATACGTCCCGCTATATTCACCATAATTTCCACTATGCCCTCTATTATTTCACTATGCCCACCGTGTTTTCCAGTGTCCACCACGGTACTTTTTCCGATAGGGTGTCACACATGTCCCGTTTATTAGGGAGGCGATCGCCGGGCTAATTCCAAGAGCCGAAATATCGGCCCCCCGAACCGCACCACGAAAGCGTGGACAATTTAGAAGTGGTCCTTTTTGGCGCGCCAGCGGACGCCGGCTGTGGCCCAAAGAACAAGTCAGAGCCGAGAGTTGATAAACAAACAAATTATATTCTCAATAATGGCAGATCGAAAACAATACACAAAAACGCACACTCCACACTAGTTACATACAATATGTCACCAATCAAACCAATCAATCAACGTACTACACAATACAATCAGCCACACTTGAAACAAAGGACACGGACAACAATACGCACTACAATGCAGTCGCATGCATTGAACAACCAAGACACTAAAAGACTAAAGAGATAGAAAACCTATTCAGTCCAAAGTTCTTGGAACCAAAGTCTAGATGATACTCTTCCGAGAATCACTCACTCAAAGTCCAGCGTTGTTGTCGTTCCGCAGCCCTCGAAGTTTCTCTTCCAGGAAACCTCCCGTCTTCAAATGGCCACTCTCCAAGCTTCAAACTTCTTCGCCGGAACCACGTCGGCTCCACACACGCAGCTGTTGCCACGCGTCTTCGCTCGATAGCGGTAAACACACGCTCTTGCCTGTAGCTCGAGCCGTCACCCCTCAGGTGGAAATCATCTTCTTCTCCGGCTTCGTCCCTACGGACCAAAACCTTCGCCGACTACACGGCGGAATCCCTACGCGCTCTGGCGCTCACCTCCGTCTCCTCCTGCTTTCTCGTCTCGGCTGCTCGATTAAATACGTTCGGCGCCACCTTCCAGAAATTTCTCGTCATTTCGTCGGCGCGATACGCAGCGAAGGCTGAGGAGAGGCGAGACGGTTCGACTGCCCTCTGCGTCGGATGACTCAGTTTGGCGTGGCCACGCCTCCTTCGTTCTAGAAATATCGCGGGCTTGCTGGGCCGCCAATGTGGGGTGAGGAGGTTCGTCTGCGAAGCCATGCTTCTGCGGGGAGAGCGCGCGCCCGGGAGCCTTGGATGTTTGTTTTGTCTTTTTTTTTCTTTTGACCTCGCGGCGTTTCTCCCGCCCGTTGTCGCAAGAATTTGGCGGCGCGCTCATTTTTAGCGCTCGTTCTGTGACACTGCCCCCCACTTTAAGAATATTATCTCATAATATTCAAAACCCCAAAGACGAGCACGAACAGTCACCACACATTCTCACAGACTGTAACACAATCCGTCGCTCATGACACTTCACATTCACAATATATCACTCAATACGATTGGACATTGTAATTCAATTACACAACACGTGAAAACACAACCACAAGCACATGAGTACAACACTCCACCACACATTCCCAATAATACAAATGTACAAAGATCTCTCATTACAACAATGGTACAATACTATACATCACATCACAGCACAACACTTCGACACTTGTGACACAGGATAACACAACATTAACACATCATAGGTCACTCAGCACTGCCCAACACATTCTGATTCGACCTAAACATTTATCCTGTGTACTTTGAGCGGCGCTTGCGCCCTTTCTTGCGGTGCTCGCTCGATTTCTTCTTGTTTTTCCTTGTTCTTTTTCGGCGAGCCTTTTCCAACGACGTGGTCTGAGGCGGCGTCTCAGCCATCGTTATCACTTCTGACACTGTTAATGGGTGATAACGCTCAACCGATCCTGTCACCCGCTTGTTCATGTCACGACATTGGACCTGGCTGGCCGACTCCGTCACCTTTACACTGTCGCTCGGTTGAGGTCGTGCCGACGTAAATTCAGCTGCCCGGCCCGTGAACTCATTCAACACGATCGTCTTCTCCTTCGCTGTCTTTTGCACCGTGGCTTCACCTTGGGCTCTAGTGAGATCCGTCACGGGATGCTCCTCCCTTGTATCTCGCGGCCGCTGTGTTGGCGAGGGCTCTATCTTCGGGTCTTCTCCCAAACATTCTAGATCATTCGGCCCTCACGCCCCGACGATGTTTCCGATGACAAGGTCATACAGGGGGGTCGTCATGCATAGAGCTGTAACCTTCCCGCTGAAGTACGGTGTTTCAACCTCAATCTCTGCTTCGGGAAGCATCCGAACCGTACGATCAATTAGGCAAACTGGTTTCGTTCTGCCTGTCAACTCACTTTCCCGTACCAAATCTCTCCGCACGATAACCGTGGAGCTGCCGGTATCTCTTAACACCGTAATCTTTTTGCCCGCAACTTTTCCAGGCAGCGTTGGCATTCCTTTCGTAACACCGGTTGGCTGTTTTGACATTACAGCACCAACAATAGGAATTTTCTCCCCATTTTTCAACTCTACGAATCCATCGGTGACGGCATTATTATCGAATTTCGGTGCTGCTTGCACACAGGATACCTGGTGAGTTTGACTCGCTCCGTTTCGACATGCATCTGCTTTGTGCCCAGTCTGACCACATTTGAAACGTTTTACTGCCGTAGGGCTCGTAAAGATCGTTCGACAGTTTTTCGCGCGATGACCCACTCGGTTGCACAGAAAACATCGCGGAATGCTCTCTGGTGCATGGTTCTTTTCTTCGGGAGCCAATTTCTTCGAATCATCGGGACACTCCTTCTTTACCTTGGCCAAATTAGTTCCACCTTGCGCTTCCAAGAATTGATCAGCTAATTCAAGCATGTCTTCAAGTGAGTCAGCCTTCCTCTCTTTCAAGTACAGTGACAGGCTTGGGTGGCAACTAGTAAGAAAATTGTTCTCTAATTAGCAGCTCTCTAAGCTCATCGTACTTCTGCGCTGTCCCTGAAAGTTCAATCCATCTGTCGAAATAATGGCAAAGTCGGGCGCCATACCGCGTAGCTATCTCACTGTCAGCTGGCTTTCCTGTCCGAAATCTGTCCCGGAATCCTTCCACAGTGAATCAAAATCGCTTCAACAAAGCAGCTTTCACCTTTGCGTAGTTGGCTGCATCGGTCGGCGTCAGCCTACCGTACACACTGAGCGCTTCACCACTTAAGCAAGTACTCAAAGCAGTTGCCCATTGCTGTTCCGGCCAATTCTGGCTCCTCGCAATCGTCTCAAATCTGTGGAGGTACGCGTCTAGGTCGTCCTTCCTTTCATCAAACGCTACGAGCAGCTTGCTTGGGTTCAAGCGGAAGCCGTGATCTTCCCGTTCGCTGCTTTCAACTCTAGCTTGGACGGGAGTTTCACTTCGCTGTTGCAAACGGAGCCGCTCGAGTTCCATCTCGTGCTGCCGCTGCCGTTCCCTTTCAGCCATCTCCGCTTCTCTTTCTTCTTTCAGCTGTCGCTCCCTCGCTTCTTTTTCTTCCTTCAGCTGTCGCTCCCTCGCTTCTCTTTCTTCTCTCGCCCTTTCGGCTGCCAACTTCTCTCTCTCCAGCTCCAACTTCAATTGCTGCTCTCTTTCTTCCTTCGCTCTCTCAGCTGCCAACCTCTCTCTCTCCAACTCAGCTTCTTTTTCCGCTTTGGCTCTTTCGACCGCCAACCTCTCTTTTTCCAGCTCGGCTGCTTTTTCTTCTTTTTCCTTCTGGGTGACCCACTTCCGTAGTTCGGCGCCAGAAAGACCCATCTTTTCACCAAGAGCAACTAACATTTCGAGATCCATGGTGTCTCGCAAATCGCAAATAAAACCTTGCCGCGTGCAAAAAGTATCTGCCTAAATCAGTCTATCGGAACACTCCCCTGCACTCGTTAACGAGAACACTGAACAACACACAGAATCGTTCCGATAGCAGTATCACCAACTCGAGGCTCTTTCTTACTACTTTGGACACACTGTGCACCAAAAGGTCCTATGTCGCGGACGCCAGATTAATTGTCACACATGTCCCGTTTATTAGGGAGGCGATCGCCGGGCTAATTCCAAGAGCCGAAGTATCGGCCCCCCGAACCGCACCACGAAAGCGTGGACAATTTAGAAGTGGTCCTTTTTGGCGCGCCAGCGGACGCCGGCTGTGGCCCAAAGAACAAGTCAGAGCCGAGAGTTGATAAACAAACAAATTATATTCTCAATAATGGCAGATCGAAAACAATACACAAAAATGCACACTCCACACTAGTTACATACAATATGTCACCAATCAAACCAATCAATCAACGTACTACACAATACAATCAGCCACACTTGAAACAACGGACACGGACAACAATACGCACTACAATGCAGTAGCATGCATTGAACAACCAAGATACTAAAAGACTAAAGAGATAGAAAACCTATTCAGTCCAAAGTTCTTGGAACCAAAGTCTAGATGATACTCTTCCGAGAATCACTCACTCAAAGTCCAGCGTTGTTGTCGTTCCGCAGCCCTCGAAGTTTCTCTTCCAGGAAACCTCCCGTCTTCAAATGGCCACTCTCCAAGCTTCAAACTTCTTCGCCGGAACCACGTCGGCTCCACACACGCAGCTGTTGCCACGCGTCTTCGCTCGATAGCGGTAAACACACGCTCTTGCCTGTAGCTCGAGCCGTCACCCCTCAGGTGGAAATCATCTTCTTCTCCGGCTTCGTCCCTACGGACCAAAACCTTCGCCGACTACACGGCGGAATCCCTACGCGCTCTGGCGCTCACTTCCGTCTCCTCCTGCTTTCTCGTCTCGGCTGCTCGATTAAATACGTTCCGCGCCACCTTCCAGAAATTTCTCGTCATTTCGTCGGCGCGATACGCAGCGAAGGCTGAGGAGAGGCGAGACGGTTCGACTGCCCTCTGCGTCGGATGACTCAGCTCGGCGTGGCCACGCCTCCTTCGTTCTAGAAATATCGCGGGCTTGCTGGGCCGCCGATGTGGGGTGAGGAGGTTCGTCTGCGAAGCCATGCTTCTGCGGGGAGAGCGCGCGCCCGGGAGCCTTGGATGTTTGTTTTCTCTTTTTTTTTTCTTTTGACCTCGCGGCGTTTCTCCCGCCCGTTGTCGCAAGAATTTGGCGGCGCGCTCATTTTTAGCGCTCGTTTTGTGACATAGGGTTGAGTAGCAAACTTCTAAAATAGCTGTTTTGTCATGGTAACGAAAGAAATCAGCAAGGCATACTGCTGGTTACCTTTGACCCATTTAGAAAAACAAAAGTATCGGCGAATGGTTCTAAATGCGAGGTTATTAAGAGCAGCTCTTTTGCAGCGGTACGGTGATGTTTGGTGGGTTTTTGCTTAAGTATCCCACGCTATCAGTGCCGCAGAACAAAGGTACTCTCAGACTGAGAAAGAAGCGATAAGCATCCCATTCGGCTACTAAAAGTTTCACCAATTTGTGTATGCAGGCAAGTTTGTTGCTGTAACTGATCATCGTCTGTTTATCGCTATAGCTTCAAAAGTTTTCGGTGAAATGCCTCCCCGAGCTCAACATTTCTTTCGGCGTTTCTTCACATATATCTCTGATTGTCAGTTCATGATAGTAAATACGTTGCTCCTGATGGACATGATCTCAATGTTGTCACCAACTCCCCTCGTGATACCCTTCGATTCAACGAGGATGTGGAAATACACGGAACAAGTATTGTGTCAGAGTTGGCAAGCAAAAGGACATTAGACGGAATGCAGGGAATGAGGCGCCTCACCGTGTAGCCCAAGGTTTATTCAAGCGGAAAGTGGACTCCTCACTTCTGGACTTCCCTCCAGTAGGTATCACTGCATATAATGAAACTACCGCTTATTACAGAGAGAACCGCCAAACATACGGAGCCCCACATACTGACTTTACCAGGGAACAGGCTGGGATCTAGAGTTAAATCCAAACAAGTTGTTTCCTAGCCCTCATCGGCTGTCTAAAATATACTCTGAAGATATCCAACAACACTGCTGACATTGCGGCTGTTAAGGGCTACCCAAAGTTACAATCTTTGGGAATGCGAGGGCCACCCTCCATCAAAGACCACGTTGCTTCCTCGAGGCGTGGGTGTCAGTCTTATCGTCGATTGACTACCGTGTTAAGGCAGAAGCAGTTACCTGGACGGACACGGTAGGGAGGTACTGGAGACTACCCTTCACACCACCAGCACGCTGAATTCAACGACATTGTTGTGCCTATTATTAAAGTTTTTTCTTTCTATCTCTCCCGCACCTAGCAAAAGAAACTGCTGCCGATCCCGATTTGCAAGCTGTTTCAACTACTTGTGCGGCAGAGGGGTGCTGAAACGCATAATTAGAATATTCGCATACAAACTATCGGACAGGACCTTTTGTTCAAGAGATGTAAAGGTGTTAATTTTAAGTGATTAAGACCAGATACGATCAACCGCATTCATGAATGAATGACACTTAGGCCTGAACACGTTCAAGGCAGAAGCTCCAGGTTTTGTTTTCTGTTCAGCGCTTCACGTGGACGACGAGAAGATGCCATATAGCTGTTCAGCCTGCCGCAAACACACTCACGCACACCAAAGTAAGCAACTAGCTTGAAGGCCCGCACCACTCTGCACGCGATACAGAGTTGGAGTCAACATCTTCTACCTTGGTGGAACTTCATAAGTTTGTGTCTTAGCTGATTTTTTTCAATTTCCCATCTCGAGAGACAAAGTCACGTGATTTCGACTCTAATCGAAAAGCTGAATGTTACGGTTGCTTGAAATGGTACACCAGTCAGAGTTTGCGACGACAGTGAACACAAGTTTCCTGTGCGTGTTTTACTTTGAAGTACAACTTCCAGCATGTGACATGCAGCCCCAGATTTCCCCGTCCAACAGTCTTACTGGGAAAGGCATTCAAATTGTAAAACAAATCATGAAGACTGCGGAAATGAAACACAACCTTTCGTCCATGGATCAGCCGCCGGCCCAAGTCTCGGTTGCTTAGAGAGCTCTACATCCTCTGCTACACATATTCAAGCGCCAGACACGACTGCCGGATTGACTATATTATGACAGTAACATTTGACAAGTAACTTGGTTGCTTTGTTTAAAGAGTGGGAAATGTAGTGAGCAACGCTTGTAGGCTATACGTGCCTGTAAGCCACCGCAAGTGAATGTAATCGTAGGCATACTGTTAACACGTGGTTATTATGCAATGTGTTATATAAACGCCTTCGCCTTCTGAAACGTTCTTTTGTCACTGTCTTCCGCTTGTCACAGTTCTCATAAATTTTCACATTGAAGGCAAAGCTACGACGGATGCCGAGTGTTCAGGAAGAATCATAAAAAAGAAAAAGACACCGGTCACGACAGCATAGAAACTGTAATATTAGGTTTGGGTACTTCGAACACGAGCCTTTTTCTCAATCTGAACAAGTTCGGCAGCCAATGCCAGCCCATCATGCCAATAGCTCTAAGATTGGGCACAAAGATCAGCAGGTACGTCCGCACGGCAGCACGGCAGAGGAGACTACCTAAAGCCGAAAACAAAACCAATCCCTCATAACTGCGCATGTCTCAGGCTGACACAGTAATGACGGTCATGAGCGCTCTTCGATAAGGAGCTGTCATTCTTTGACTCAAACTCGTCGTCTGTCAAACAGCTGCGATTTCAAGATAGTTTTGTCCGGCATGCGTTTTCCACGGCGCAGCTGCGCACTCCTACGCGCGTGAAGACGACGCCATAGGAGTAACCAGAGACACTGTATGCATCCCTGCACCTAATAAAATATTACAAGCGAAACCAATGCTGCTAGATAGTGGCGGAAAAGCTACCTACACATTTAATACATTTGACGATGCTTTAGAGATACTTATTGTGGAATATACGTTACCTGATTCGAAGCCCTAGCTCTCTTGGAAATACCTGGCATAAAAATCAAGCAAAAACTCCGCTCAACACTATCAGATGGTGTAGCTGACAACTTAGTTTGATATGTGAGTGGCAAGGAATACTTTTGTTACAGAGTTTTGATGTTACTGTAAAATAAGGTGAGTGACAGCGCTTCTGTCAACTTTCTCAGCCTTGTGCATTATGCCAATACACGTAAAGACGACCACAAATGCATAGGGACCACACAACTGCTTGTTCGAAAGCCTCCTCGCTATACTTCCGCTGTGCCAGCGGCGATCGACAGCAGTGCAGCGTCTGAGAAGAATCGCTCTCTTCATCTATATGTCCATGGTTTTCTCTGACTGTATACAATTTTCCCTTTTATTATGACGTCCCTTTTAGCATCTGCGGCTACGTGCTTCTGCCTCGAGAGCAGTCTGTGCGCATAACGGTTATCAGTCGCAATGTTTGTTACAATTTGATATCTGGCTAACGGAGTGCCGTTGGAGGCACGCCATGATAGCTTTCATCTTTCTATGAACATAGAAATGCGACGACCATGCTGCAGATAAACACTTTGAGTGAAAACTCAACAATGTGCAGTAAAATTTTGAACGGCTATTGATTACCTAAAAAAGCTGTCTGCTGCCTAGCACTGTTCTTTACATCAGATAGCTCACCCCTTGGTGGTCATGATAGCTTTGAATTTTTTATGAACGTCGAAATGTGACGGCCGTTCTGCAGGTAAGTGTTTCAGATAAGCGCTTGGGAACTTGAGTTTCGACTGGCACAGTGGATGGACGTGTTTTTCGGGTGCTCTTAATCGACTGCGCGGATAAGTGGCTTTATATGTTTCGAACTTGCTTTTATAATTATAACGCAGCAGCTTAAATCTTTTTAGCACCTAGTACCTTGTACGGCTTTTTGGGGGTCAGTCACCAGGTATTTGCGTGTTTGTGTGTGTGTTTTGTTTCTTCGCGTTTATTTTTTCTTGCCACTCCGTGGGGGAGGTGCACGTACACCGAACACGCAAATTTTTGTAGTACAGCTTAGACTTTCTTTTTTCATAGGGCAGGCTTCACCGTAGCAACATATTTGCACACCGGAAGGCTACGAGTAGTTCCGACATAACTACAGAAGAAGAGACAAGTACAGAAAGAGCACTGACTTCAACTGAAATTTTGTAAGCGAAAACGCTGCAAATATATACTCGAGACAGAACATCACTGCGCAATCGCGCAACCTATTGCATCATAGCATGATGATCATCATCTCATTATATGGTTACAACGCCACAGCTCAACAGAAGTTCACAATCTATTGTGTGAAAGCCAGAAACTTGATTTCTTTTTTAGTCAGTGCAAGCGAAGGCATGCTGATACATCTATCACCCAGCATTTGCATTTCATTGGCCTCCATAATCTCTCGTGTTAACCGGTAACGGTGTTTAGCTACAACAGTGCACTTTTTGAATTCCGGTCTAATAATAATAATAATAATAATACTTTATGCTGGCTTGTGTACACAACAGGTACATGCCACTGAGATGAGGCAAAAGGGAACAGACGAAACTGTTTCCTGACTAGGCCTACATCCCGGCTCGTAAACAAAAAAAAGGAGTGAGACACATACTCATGTAAACAGTTTCGTGAACAAAAACTAAAAAAACAAAAACAAAAACAAGGACAGTGGTGAGGAAAGCGAAAAACATCCAGTACAGCACAATTTATCAGCATCACTGTAGAGAAGTCATGGAATTTCAAGCAATATCGCTATAGAAGTACGAAAACTTAAAAACACCATTTCATGTTGATATGTCCATCAGAATAAAGTTGTGAATCGATTTATAGAATGAAGAGGTGCAATAGTATTCATCATAATTCAGAATTCAAGTGGAGCTAACATTTCGCGTATCTTAACAATTGAAATGTAGTGAAGTACAACCTGGTGAACAAAAGTACGCATCGCAAGTGACAAAACGTATTGCATCAAGCACTTCATCCTGGATCGAAGAGTAATCTTACTTTCTTTTTAAAATGATGTACAGATCTGCTTGTCTGTGATAATTCTACTACAGAAGGAAAACTGTTACATATATATGCTATTTGATGGTCAAGTGTTTGGGTACCATAATTTGTTCTAGATCGTGCTGAAACAAGTGACGTCCTTCGTAACCTATATTCAATGTGACGAGTGAGGTACATATTGCTGAATGAAGCAAAATCTTGTTTTATACGATTATGAATAAGAACCATCACTTTAAGTTTGTAGCATTCAGTGAAACACAATGCACGAAAAACAGAAAATAAATTGCTATGTCTATGTCTATCTGGCCTTTTAGTTATTAGCTGCAATGCTTTTTGTTGCATGGTAATTAATTTTTGTGCATTGGTCCTATTACATGAATGTGCCCAAAACTAAGTTGCAGTATGTGAGGTGCGAATGAACGAGAGAAAAGTATAGCTGCTTTGCCACCGAATGTGGAAGAAGATGGTTAATACGGCTTATAACACCAATGGATCGAGCCATTTTCAGTTTTACATGACTCACGTGATCAGACCAGCTTAAGTCATTGCGGAAGTGTACGCCCCAGAAACTTGCAGCTACTGGTACATGTTATTTCTGAATTACCAAAATAGAGTTTTGGGTTGTGGTGTATTGCTTTATTTTTAGCACGGAATAAAAAGAAATTAGTTTTTTTTTTCACGTTTAACCTCAGCTGATTTACCCTCAGCCATCCCTCTAATTCTTCAAGCCAACTATTCGCTCTCTGCTCAAGTTCTTTTAGGTTGGGACCAGAAAAGAAGATGTTAGGTTCATCGGCATATAGAATAATGTTCGAAGATGAAGGAATGATTACAATATCATTTATGTACAAAGTAAATAGAAGGGGTCCTAATATTGGTCCCTGAGGTACTCCATATTTTATTGTTCCGTTGTTAGAGCGAGTGTCGTTATGTAGCTTTGTGTATTGTTGACGTGCAGTCAGGTAGCTTTTCATAAGGCTTCTTGCAATGCCACGAATTTCATAAATTTCTAGTTTTGCTAAGAGAATGTCATGTTGATCCGAATCAAACGCTTTACTAAAGTAGAGAAATAGTCCGATAGTAAAGTGTTTCATTTTGATGTTTCGAATTAAGACATTTTTTATATGAAGCAATGCGGTTTCAGTCGATTTCCCAGGTTGAAAACCGTATTGATGATCACATATCGCATTATTTGCGGAAAGGAAGCCAAAGAAACGTGTATAAATTATTTTTTCAGCAACCTTAGAAAAAATTGGCACAACTGAAGTTGGCTGGTAATTACCGAATTCTGTTTTATTTCCACCTTTAAAGACAACAGTAACACGTGCTATCTTTAATCTATTTGGGAACACGCCAGTAGCGAACATCTGATTGAATAGATATGTCAGTGGTTCTATAAAGCAACTAATGGAATTCTTAATTGGAAATGGTGAGATGTCATCATCACCAGGAGCAAAAGTATTTTTTAGAGAATTAATAATGGTTGTGATTTCTGGTTCTGTTGATTGCGTCAGAAATATCGAGTCATAGTTAGGAACCTGAATGCATGACGTAAGAGAGGTATTATTAGGCAAGAGAATTGAGCCGGCATATTTACCAGCTTCCAGGAAGTGTTCATTGAATTTTTCGGCTAATGCAACACCGTCATAGATAATACCCTTAACCAGCATTTCGACGGGTGTTGTGTTAGCTTTGCTGCCGATGAGAGTTTTAATTCCTTTCCAAATCTGCTTAGGATTGTTACCTATGTTTGAAAACTTTTTTCTGTAAAATGACGACTTTGCTTTTTTTAGATCAGCATTTAGCACATTACGAAACTTTTTGTATTCAGCTAATATCTCAGAACTTCTGGTTTTAAGGAATTTAGCGAACATCAAGTTTTTTCTTTTATTCTCATAAAAAGAGCCTTGTTTATCTAATCTTTACGGGCCTTCCTGTATTTTCTAATTGCCATAACAGGAAAAGCGACATTGTAATGGTTATGAACCTTTATAATGAAGTTTCCGTACGCTTCATTTGGATCGGTTTCATCGTAGACGTCTGTCCAATCGGTTGTTTTCAGCAACTCACAAAAAACAGCGATATT
Source organism: Rhipicephalus annulatus (assembly GCA_013436015.1). Lineage (NCBI taxonomy): Eukaryota > Metazoa > Arthropoda > Arachnida > Ixodida > Ixodidae > Rhipicephalus > Rhipicephalus annulatus. The sequence goes on from WOVY01010386.1 coordinate 239,624, forward strand.
ATTGAAATCATTCGTTCTACTTGAATGGATAGGGGTTGTTCGTTTATTACTTAAAGGGACAAATACAAAGAACGGCAAGTGGTCACTCAGCCCAGACGAAAACACTCCGGAAAAAACCGCGTCTCGAGAAAAGTTCGTGTAGCGAAGATCTATTAATGTTGCTGTTGATTTGTTTACTCATGTTGGGGACTTAATCATATTTGTACAGCCATACAGTAGCATTATTTCTGTTAAGGCCGCTTGAATCGGAGATCTACTCATAACATCAATATTAAAATCACCAAGTACAATACCACGCCATTTATGTGAATTAGCATTATCTAAATATGTCTCAATAAACTGAAGAAAGGCTTCTATGTTACCTTGAGGTGGGCGGTACAGCGCACTGATAAGAATGTTCCGGTGTAACAGGTTAACACATTCGAAATCTTCAAAAACGCCCGTATAATCAGTCAGGATGTCAAAAGATAAGTTTTGGCGCGTGTATATAGTCACACCCCCACCTCGTTTTTGTTTCCTGAATTGAGTTACATGTTTGTAGCCAGTAAATTGATTGACGTCTTCCTCCGAGCGGAACCACGTCTCGGTAAAAGCAAAAAAATCAAAAGTGTAGTTGATCTGCTTCATTTCAGCTTCGACTTCCTCTCCCTTGTTTCCTAAACTTTGCGCATTTAAGTGATAAAAGGACAGGCTATTGTTTTACTGTATCCAGAAGTTTTTAACACTTCTAGGAATGAATCAGTAGAAAAATAGGCCATTTTTCACTAACGTTTTTCTGGCGAAACGCACAGTCTGTTCTAGATACTTTTGTCTAAGTCGCTTTCACTGTTGATGTTGATGGCGCGAGTACTTGGTTCCTTTCAAACAAATATCTTCCCTTCCTTCGTCCAGACAAAACGGTAGTGTGCTTCCGCAGCTTTTGTCTTTGCGAGCCACAATAACCTCTTGTTTTGCGCTGTTAAGTGGTCAAAAAACCTAACATCCTTTATGCATTGCTTCAGAGTGCCACGCTTCGCAAGCCACAGTGCTTTTGTGGACTGTTTGCAAAATCTGATGAGCACGACCGGGGTTCTGTCTGATTTTAAGAGAATGCGATGCAGCCCATCAACATCTTTATTTGTAAGCACCGGAAAATCGAGCCTTCTTGCCAGTTCATTCACTTTTTCCATCAAGTCTTCGCGTTCAGTTTCAGGCAAGCCATGTATATCCATGTTTTGTTTTCTGCTATATTGATTTAGGGCGTTCAGCTCCGTGCGCAGCACAGCAATTGTTTGCTCGTTATTAGCTACTTCGAGCGTATCAGCTCTCTTTTGTAGGGCTTCGATTTGCTTGTCATGTTTATTTGAGGCTTCTATAAGCTTATCATAAGTGTCAGACATGTGTCTGACACTTATCCCTACAACCACAATCCCTACAATGGGTGCACAAATGACCTTGCACAGCTTAGTATACATTGTATTGATGCTCAATTAAACGCTTATTCAGGCACCGGCCCGGTTGCCCAACATATATCTTGCCGCATGACAACGGGAGCAAATAAACCACGGCTATCACACATGCTACGAATAGTCTTCCATATTTGTTTGTGCAGCAGCTCCTTCGTGCGAACTGCGCCTTCACCCGTTTGCAGGGCGCTGAAAGCTTTTCTGGGGCAGAGACAACCACGTTCACATCTACGTTATCACCTATCTTTATCAAATTGTGAGGTATCCTATGCATATAGGGAATCACAGCCACGCGCTTTGAGCTACTAGCCACGCAGTTCACTGGTGCTTCTCATTCCTGTTTAATCGTCCTAAGCAACTTTTCCGCGACCGAGACCAGCACATGATCAGGGAAACCAACGCTGATCAGACGGGAAGCCTGCTTAACGAAGCTGCTGATTAACGAGTGGCCGCAAGACTTTCGGAGGGCATTTCTTAAACAATGATTAGCAATTCTTCTCTTTACGAGCTTTGAATGAGCCGACGAGTATGATAGAAGAGGTTTGCTTCCTCTGGGCTCATATTTCCAGCAAAGGTTATCGGTTGAGATGTTTAATCTCAAATCTAAAAACCTTACCAAACATCCTGCGGAAGCTCGTGTGTCAGAATAAGAAGTGTCGTGCACTTATCGAAAAGGCATATTACGTTTGTAACGGCAGCTTCGAAGCGCCGATCATCGCAGTAAAAAACACAAGAAAATCGTTAACAAAATGAAACATTTCAACAACAGCCGTTCTGTCTAGGTGGCTTGCCAAGAGTCGTTTATGGTGAGCGAGAAAAATGTCTCTTAAAGCAGGTGCTATGCAAGAACCGATGCACACTCCTCGTTTTGGAATAAAAGTGGCTTCGTTTCGTGATACAAACGTTGTCTTTAAGTGAAAGCCAACGATCTTAAGAAAGCCACTGACTGTTATGTCTGCAGCATTCTGGAACGCAACTGAACCGAAGTTGTCATTGCAGTCCTCAACGCACCGTAACAGCCTGTCATGTGGCAAAGAGTAGTGAAGATCCATAATGTCAATGGAGCAGGCACTTAAGCCATTGTTGTTACGTGAAAGAAATGAAATGATGTCTTTAGAATCTTTTACCAGAAAAGGGTCGTCGATAGTCGGCATGTTTAGCTTATCTTGTAAAATCAAGGCCACTTTTTTCTGCCAAGTCCCATTTTCCGAAACAATGACTCGAAGCGGCCAGCCTACTTTGTGAGTTTTGACCATAAAGAATAAATATAAGCTAAGGTTCTTGCTTTTGTCAATGAATCTTGCAAGCTCACTTATTTGCAGTGCATTGCACAGCTGCTTGGCTTCAGTTTTTACATTAGTCAGCGTTAAGTAGCTTCTACTCGTAGTCTTGCGCTGGTAAATATGTTGAACACCAATCGCCAACTAGCCCTAACCTCTGTCTTATCTTTGTCGTACACCGTTGTCTTGTTATTATCGAGTGGGACAATTCATGAGGACAATTTATGTCAAAAAACATGCTTAAAAAGAATAAAATGTTCCAGATGCGGGGTGGACTCGAAAATGGACGCAATTGCAAACGCGAATAAAAAGGAGGCTGAAGTCAAATGTAGGCAATGTGAGGTCGAGGAAAAAATGGAGAAAACGATAATCGCCCAGAGTTAAGTGCTGATGAGAATTGCCGAGCTGGAGACTTCGTTGACGACAGAGCAATAAACAACGAGGGCTTCGGGAAAAAGACTCACGTTCGGCAATGACGCCCTAGCGAAGGTGAATAAAAGAGTGGCCGACAGAGAGAATGGTAGGGCACTGGCAACCAAAACAGTGGAGAATAAAGAGCAAGCAAGTTCAGAAAAAAAAAACACGTCCAGCTGGTTTAATAGTCGCAAGACCCAGCTTCAGTGAAGTAGTGGCGCGGTTGGGAGGGGAAAAAACAGCCGGCGTCACAGGTGCAAATAACTGCCAGGTGCAGGACGCTGCAGCTGAAAATTTCTGCGCGTGATAATCACCGAAAACTCGAATTTAATTTGATGCGCAGATGAAAAATCAAAGAAGGTAAAAGGTGCAAGAGGGTTGCAGCAGGAACGTTCCCATGACACAAGCTGGAAACAGTCATGAGGCAAGCGAGCGCAAAACTGAAAACTACAGCGGATGGAAGAAACCTTGTGATAATTGCAGGTGGTTTAAAGAATGTCTTAAATGAATATACAGCAGGATTAGCGACTACACCGGCAAAAAGGGTTCATGACATGCGGGCCATATCTCCTCAGGTACACGTATTAATATGCACAATACCGGAGGTATCGGTGAGTGACAGCAACCTGCAAAGAGAAGTTGTCAATGGAAACCAAGAGATATGGCGGATGAGTCGAGAGAGAGGCTTTGAGGTGGTTGAAATAAACAGGGAGGTGCGTTGGTTGGGGGGTTTTCAACGAGATTGATTGATATGTGGGGTTTCACGTCCCAAAACCTTCATAAGATTATGAGTGACGCTGTAGTAAAAGGCAACAGAAATTTTGACAACCTGGGGTTCTTTAACGTGCACCTAAATCTGAGCACTTGGGCCTACAACATTTCCGCCTACATTGCAATTGCAGCCGCCGCAGCCGGGACTCGAACCCGTGACCTGCTGATCAGCAGCCGAGTACCTTAGTCACTAGATTACCGCGGCGGGTCGTTTTCAACAAGACAGAATTCACTTCGATGGGAGGCTAGGTCATGAGGTGGGTAAGCGACTTGCAGGGCGCACAGTAGCTTTTTTTGGGGGGGAGGAGGGCACGCAGGCCTTTGGGGGTCCAAGATAGCTTCTAACGAGGAAAACAACCAGGCGAACTTTTTGACAGGTGGTATAGACAGATACGATTTCAAAGTGGTACCAATAATTAAGACACGCAGAGTCCGGGGCAGAAATCGACATAGCCACAAGGGCCGATTCAATTCAGATGCAGGGTGCCCAGAATAGGCTTAATTGGGAAGAGACAGAAGAAGAGCTAAGGGAGAAGAGGCCGGTGGTACACGGTTTTGTAGAAACACATCTTAGAGACTTGGAAGAACATCCTAAGAATCCCGACTACCCATCACAATATTGTAATAGAACAGAAAGAAGCTGAAAGGGGGTGGTATCGGTGCATTCATTTATTCGTAAATGTGCAGACTGGCAAAGGGTCAAGCAGAAGTGCAAAGAAAATTTATTGCTAAAAGGGAAAGTGACAGGGCAAATGACGCACCTGTGTTATTTATACTTGTGGACAGTGACAAATACCAGGGAGGAAAATCTACAAACCGTGCAGTGCATAGGAAATGCCATTGACGAACTACGTGAAGAGTGCGAAGTGATTATATTAGAAGATATGAATGTGCACATAGAAGATATGGATGGATATACTGACCCAAAGGTAGATTTCTAAAAGATATGTGTGACATACAAGATTTATTCATTTGCGGCAGCGCCGAGAAATGCGCAGGGCACATAAATGGGAGGTGGGAATGCTGCAGTCGACGATAGGTTACACATTGTCACATAGGATGTATGATCTGCTAAGGGTGATGAAATGAGATGAACATGAGTTTAGAAGCTTAAGTAGGGATCAGAAACGTATCATGCTGTGTTTTGGAAGAAAAATGAAATCAAAAAGGTTGCATTACGAGCAACTACATGGTAATATTTTTTCAGAAAGGCAAATGGAAATAGAACATTAGGATACTAGAACAGAGGAAACGTACACATATCTCGCTAAGGTGCGAGTAAAATCAACCGGGAAAAGGAGACACAAACCCAACAGCTGGTGTGGTGAGGTAGAGAGCCATAGTAAGACGTCAGGAAGCCTCCAGTGAACACGATTATGCTAGACAGAGAGGTGAACTGTTAGATGATTTCAATTGAAAGCGCGAAAACTGTTTGAGCTGCAAAAAGGAGAGGCGTCCCATCTTATCAGTGAAACGATTAGAAAAAAAAAGTCCAATGGATGGTGGATGTAAACAAAAAGGAAAGAATGGCAGCTGCAAAATTTTGGAAGCATCCCAATTCCCTGAGTACTAAGACAAGCATGGAACAGACGTGTACAACTACAGTGCAAGGAGTTAGACTAGAAGGGAATGAGGATATGAAGTATATAAAAACAATGATGACAGAAAAATTTAAACACCTAGAAAACGCTGCATGCACCGTACCAGTTGAGGATGCACCAATTAGCTCAGTGCCTGCAGTGGGACAACGAGAGTGAGAAAGGGCAGAAAGAAGAGTTCCTAATAGCACATCAACAAGCCCTCATGGCATCCAAATCATGATAATAAAGAAACAAGAACCAAACTCTAAGCAAACGTTAACACAGGCAGGGAGCAAAACAATACTCGATGGTGAAGCTCTCAATGGGTGGAAACTAAGCAGAATAAGCATGATCTATAAAGGAAAGGAAGACAAAGCCGATATAAAACACCACCATCCAATAACAATGACATCAGTGGTTTACAGGCTGGTGACGCAGAGAGTAAAGGAAAGACTACAGGCATAATGAGGGGGTGCTCGGAAAACTCCAAAATGAATCCGTAAACGAAGGAGGTTGGAGGCAATTTGTTTTCATTGATGCAGTGTGTTGAAATAGCGAAAAAAGAACACAGGCCCCTGTGGCTGGCATTTCTTGATATCAAGGGAGCTTACGATTGCGTAATTCAAGAAGACGTGTAGGGTATACTGAAAATACTAGATGTAGAAGATGGAATAACTATTCTTCTAAAAGATATTCATAAATGTAACAAGGTAGTTATCGAATGCGAAGAACAGGTATTTTAACCTATAGAGGTAGGACGCGGGCTATGACAGAAATTTCCCTTGTCACCTTTATTATTTATGCTGTATCCCCAGGGACTAGTACCAAACTAGAAGGTAGTCGACTCAACTTCAGCCAAACTTTCGCCTAATAAAAAAAAACACAAGTTGAACAGTCATTACCAGCATTGATGCATGCAGGTGATATACTAATAATAGCTGACAACAAGGAGGATCAGCAGGAATCGGTAGCCACCAGTGTTAATGAGAGAGATAGGTTAAATTTGAAGTTGAGCAGAAAAAAATAGGTAATCGTGACTTTTATTATAACAAAGGTTGTGAGCATAAGATACAGGAAGTCACGCTAAAAATCGTGGATAACTACAAATTTTTGGGTGTATGAATAAATAACGGGGTTGAGTATATAAAGGAGCACGAGGGATACGTAATGGCTATGGGCATCAGGAATGCAGCTGTATGGAAAAATAGGGCACTGTGGTACTATGATTGGTATCACATTGTGAGAGGGATTTGGAAAAGTGTCATGGTCCCGGGTTTGACGTTCGGCATTGCGATGTTGTGCGTGAAATAGAAGTTCAAGCAACAGTGTAAATTAAACAAGGTGGCATCGGTAGACTTGCTTTGAGAGCACACGGGAATATCCCAAATCAAGGGGTACAGGGTGACATGAGATGGACATGGTTTGTGCAGGGAAGCTAGCAGCAAGATAGAATTTGATGTCCGATTGAAAAAATTGGAGAGAAGCGTTGAGCTATGAAAGTTTTCAGCTACTTCTACATGAAGAAGATTGGTAATAAATGAAGGAAGCGAACTCGAAAACTGTCGAGCAAGTATTTAGACAACAGCAGAATACTTAGCCAAAGGGAAACATTGGTTAAGAATAAGGTGGAGGAAGCAGAGAGGGACATGTGGAATATGGGAATGCTTACAATATCATCACAGGAGACCTACCGAATTTTCAAGCAGGAAGTTGCGAAAGAGAACATTTACGGTATTTCTCAGGGTAGCTCTCTGCTTTTCGAGGACAACAAGGGAGTATTGCGAACCAAGACGTACCGAGCCAAATACCCAGGCACAGGAAAGGTATGTTGTGCGTGTGGAGAGGTTGAGTAAAGTAATGAACATATGATAATGTCCTGCAAAGGGATGCACCCTATAGTCTTAAATACTATTACAGAATTTTTCAAAGCATTCAGGTTTAGAGACATGGGAGCAAAAGAGACTATCACTGCATAGAAAGAACCAGGAGAATGCTAACTGATTGGTATTTACAATCGAGGCGCGAGTGAAATTCAATCCTTCAACACATCCTGATAGTATTGAACATTATGGCTAGGTGGCATGAGCCGCCGCCCGGTCTAAAGGGCACAGCCGGATACATCCATCCATCCATCCAAGACGTAGACAGTTTGGCCCGCCATCACGTGGCCATGTGGCCAACAATGCTGAGTTGGAATAAAAAACAGCGGGAAATGGTTTTGCTTTGTTCAACTTACGTCGTGCTATTAGAAATTAGGTACACCATGGAGTGTCGCTATGAAACATTTCACGCGAATGCTTTCGTGCAACTCCTTCGACTCGGATTTTGGAAGCATGAATATTTGCCTGTTTTTGTTGAAGTTCCAGGAGTACGTCTATTGCACGTCTAGTGCATGCCACTTGTTACAAATTCCTGTGCGTGTGCACGTATTCAAAGCAGGTGGATGTTGTAATCAACGCACCTTCAGGAACTTTTAGCGCTTGACCAGTTCGAGCTACATTCTTTAGAGCTCGACATCAAGAAGGCGAAACGCGCTGCTTCGGCACACCTCACCTGTAGAACTCTCACTTTTCAGGAAGTTACGCGCACCACATGAGAAATACCTAACATCAGAATTTTCAAAAAGGGCACAAAAAACGTCATTGCAGTGCTGCTAGTCAAACACTTGTACGCTCTAAGGCAAAATACCCGAAAACGGAGTAATGGAGGCCGATAAAATAGACCATGAACAGATAGACCATTCAGGAGCTACAGCAGAAAAGTGCCGGCTCAGTCTTTCCTCTTATTTCGCTTTTGACTGTTGGCGTGGCACTTCACTCAGAGAGCTCGACGATCTATATTTATATAGGAATTACGCCGCAACGCTTGGTGTGTACGCTTCGATGAGCATGGGCTGCTGCTTTTACGCTTTGTCACACACATAAAGTCTGGAGCAAGTCTTGACATGCCACGCTCTATATCTCTGGCTTAGTCATGATGATCACGACCAACTCACGACACCACCTGTTGAGAATAAAGGCCAACTTGGCTGCCGAGAAGAAAGCTGGCCTATGGATACAGTGTTTCAGTCTGACTCAGGGCAGAAGTTGTAGCAGAAGTTTTTCACAAGTGGGTGCCCACTATGTATTCTGCCACACTGGTCGCGTGTGCGATACGAATCGTGCTTGCATGTAACGGGCTCGGTCGTAGTGTAAATCGCACACACAAAACGCACCGCGATGATCGACTTGGGCGTCTGCAGTTCACCTGTGCTTTTTGACCACCTGGAAACTGGCCGCCATTGTCGTTGGCCGCCCGGACGCTCGCTCATCGAGTGTTTGTCTGTGTTCGCCGGCGTGGCGACACGGATGAGCTCCGGCCTCACGATATTCGGCGATTTGGACAACTCGCTGTGCTGCGAGTAGTCCGAAACACATTGCGGTTGCTCTTATCAAGTTCGGTTGTAGCATGTCGCGCGCTGTAATTGCACCGGCTCAGGCGGGGAGTTTTTTCTGGCGTTGGAGCTCCATGAAAATCGGTCGCCATTACAGTTGGCTTTCTCTTCAATTGGTTACAAAAAGGTTGGTGCCAGCCATTGGTGGCAGGCTCGCGTTTTCTTGCTGCACTCGCACTCACTCGAGTTAAAGGAAAAGAGCCGCATTACCGTCGCTTTTGTCACAGCTTGCTCCAGACCAGCTAGGTGTTGTTCGTGGCAGTGGGCCAGCGTACGCCCATCTCCTGTTCGAGGTTAGCTGGTGGCAGACGCTCCGCGTGTGTCGCCGTGTTTGCTTGCTCGAGGTGAACGACGTTGCTCGCTTAGTACTTGCCGAATTTTCGGCCGCAGGTTTGTTCGCGACACCTCAGAGTTGTGGTTGCAGCCGCTGCACTTAAGCTGTTCTGCTACGGAGATCTTAATGCGTCTTTGCATGACAATGTGTGGCAAGACAGTGAAATTAATTTGCATGTCATGTTTTACACCTGTCTTTTATTTCTCCTTGCATGTGTTTGTATTAATCATGCATATTCATCCTCTGTCACCTGTGACTATTTTTGCAATCTTCTTGCGCAGCCGTGAGCACACACCGCGTAGAAGGCTGTGGCTGTGTGTGCTGGCATCAGCTATGCCTGTCATCCATCGACTTCGTCGGAGCAGCTTAAGGACTCTACGAGATCTAAAGGTAAAGTTATTTGCGTGTCATATTTTATACGTATGTGTTTATATCAACTTGCACGTCCTTGTCATATGCGTGCATCTTCATCTTCTGTCACGTGTCATTACCTATTTTTACAATCTTATTGCACCACCGTAGCACAGAACATGCAGAAGGCTGCGTGTGCTGGCGTCTGCAACGCCAGTCTTCTATCGCATCTGTCGGAGAAACTTCACTAGGACTGTACACGATGTGACAATGAGGCTGCACTTCTACAATTAACTATGAATTCACCTAAAGAATGAAGAAACTTTATGTGTATATAGAAAAACAAATAACCTCGATGTCTCACTTCTGTCTTTGCTTGTTGTAGTGACACAAAGATGGCTTAATAATTTTTCGGGTGTTCTTTTCCGCGCCAATTGTTGCTCACTGCGCAGAAAAAGAGGCGAAAAAGTATTAGGCTTGGTGGAGATTAAATAAAAAAACAATATTTGAATGATGGATAAAAAGCCCATTCGATTGGAGTATTTCGGTAGGCCAGCCGTTCGTCCAGCGAGGGCGAGTGTGTAGACTAACCATTCCTCATTAAAGTGTAAATATGAAGACAAACGGTTACCCCATAAGAGGTAAGTGTGAGGGCGAATGTTAGCGTTTTGAGGTGATTCATCGGACTAGCGGTTACCATCTAATGTGTAAACGTGATGACTGAATTTTATTCGCTGGAGCTAGTATGGGAGACTGTTAGACCCGGTGCCGTACGTCCTTAAAGGGAACAACACAGCCACTTAGCTTCCAGAAAGACGAACCACGCACCCTTTTAATACCCCAGTGTGGCAGTGGTTTTTCCTTGCGTGAGCGAAAACCGGCTTTAATCACGCGTCACAACATCACGCCCTATGGTCACTGCCAGGATCCAACAAGAAGCGTGTTCCCTGTGTCACAGCACGAACAAAACACATTTGGAGAACGTGACTAGTTACAACTGAACGAACCACGATGTACAATGCGAGACACCATGGCTAGTGGAGTAAACTATACAACTGCACAACGTTGCCAGTTGAGTAACGCATATCCGACTTGCTTTTTTGTATTGTTTAGGTTCATATAGGTAACCGTTTATTGTACGACTCATTTTCTTTATATATATATATAAAGAAAATTTCATTTATATTGTGAGCGCAGTCACCTACTTCTTTTTATCAATTGTCATCATCATTTGTATAATTTCCTCATCTGTAGATACATCATCAGTGTGTGCCAGCTCGAGCTCGCCTCGAATAAAGCCTTCCTCATAAGTGGTAAACGGTGCTTCTCCTTCCCCAAGTCCTCTCGCACGTTACCACTGGAGCTCCGCTCGGGTCGTCGTCTACTGCCACCTGCCATGGCAGTGCAAGACAATCCTGGTCCATCCAACACCACCAGCCCAGTGCAGCCTCCGCCGTCGACCCTGGCCATCCACAGCCACCAGCGTGATCCGCCAGTATTCTCGGGTCTCAAAGGGGATGACGGTGAAGAATGGCTACACACCTACGACCTCGTCAGCAAGTTGAACAGGTGGGATACTCTAAACAAGTTGCGTACGGTCCCTTTCTACCTAACTGATGTTGCCAAAACCTGGTTTTGAACCACCTCCAAGATCTTCCCGACTGGGACACGTTCGCACGGCAGCTTCGTCAGACTTTCGGTTCCCCCAGTGTTCACGCTGAAGCAGCAACAAAGAAGCTTGCTGAACGTATTCAGCTGGCGGGTGAATCATACACCTCGTACCTTGTGGATGTTCTTGCCTTGTGCAAGCGTGTAAATTCAGCAATGCCTCAAAGCGAACAAATACGCCATATTATCAAAGGCATAAATACCATCGCATTCAACGCCCTTGCATTGCAAAACCCTACCACGACTCAAGATGACATCACCATTAGCCGGAGACTAGAACTTCAGTCTCTTCGTCTTTTCTATGATGCCTCGGGCATTCGTCTTCCTGCGGCCCTCGACATCCGTGCCCTGCTCCGCGAAATCGTTCGTGAGGAGCTTCATGGATGCTGCTCTTCCTGCGCCCCACCGTCTACTTTAGCCTCAGCTCCAACCAACTTGTGGGACATCATTAGGCAAGAGATTGCATCTGCGTCACATTCACCTTGTTCTGCCGATTCCAGACCTTGTCAGGTACCAACGCACGCAGAAGTCGCGGCGCTCTCAGCACCCACCACTATCCCAGCGGCTACACCAGGTGGCCATGTACCTCTGGCGTCAGTGCCACCACCGACGCACCCACAGCCGTATTACGCCATACCGCGTCCTCAACGCCCTATCTGTTAATATTGCGGCTATAGGGGTCATATATCTCGCTTTTTCCGAAGGCGTCAACAGGGCGAGCAACGTGGCTACGCTCCAGAGAAACGCGAATGCTTCAGTCCATTCACGAACTACCAGCGCACGCCTTACCGGTCTTTTTTTCAGCGTTCGTTCTCTCCACCTTACAGTAGTGGTCTGCCTATGAACTCCCGTGAGTCTCGCCGCCGCTCACCATCTCCCAATTGCCGTTCCGTGTCGCCTCTGCGACCCGCCTCCAATGTTCTGAATGCCCACTCGGAAAACTCACCAATGCAGTTCTTGGAGGGGAAACTGCATCCACCGGACAGCCAGCAATTCCTCCAGACAGACCATCGAACTTGTTAACAGTGTTAGCCGAAAGTATATGCGTCGAAGCTCTAGTGAATACTGGCGCAGCTATTCCCATTATCCGCTCTGACCTTTGCTCCCGTCTCCGCAAAGTAACAACACTTTACTCGGGCCCATCTCTCCGTGCTGCGACGAACGCCATTTGTCGCCTACTTGCTGTTGCAGTTCTTTGTGAGTGCAACCACGAACTCATATTGGGGTGGGATTTTCTGTCGTCTGCACGTGCTTCTATATCTTGTCATCAGCGCCTCATCCACATCAATTCCACCGACTCTTCTGTATCGCAACCCAAAGAGCGCATTCGTCTCGTCACCACTTCAGATTATGTTCTTTGGCCATCCCGAGAAGAATTAATTAGCGTTGATTGCAGCAACATTGTGGATGGTGACGTGCTTCTACTACCTTATGGCCACATGGTACATCGAGGCATTCTGATCATTCCAGGCCTTGTTCGTTTTTCTGAAGGGTCTGGTTTTATTACTGCGTTAAATCAGACTCCCTAACCCTTATTGTTGCCCTGTGGATCAACAGTCACATGCGATTTTGACCGGCATCCCGTCGCAATTGTCGCCCCTTCAAATCAAGAAGACCTACCAGAGCCAAGCACGCCGCCACTCAACTCTCCCACTCCTCTATCGGTGACGATAAGGCCTGATCTGATAGCAGCCCAGAGTAAAAAATTGCTGAATTTATTGAACAGGCATCGCCCTTTGTTTGACGTTCATTCCGCTGTCCTTGGTATGACAACTTCTGCGACTCACCGAATTCAGACTGACGGCTCCCGAATATTTCACCGGCGCCCATACCACGTGTTCCTCGCACAAAAGGAAGATAATCGAGGAAAACGTATCAGACATAATTCGTCGGAATATCATACGTCCTTCCTCAAGTCCATGGTCTTTGCTAGTTGTGTCGGTGCAAAAAAAGACGAAACGGTACGTTTTTGCGTTGATTACCGGGCACTGAACGAAATAACGCGCAAAGGTGTTTAACCTCTCCCACGAACTGATCTCGCACTAGAGTTGTTGCGTGGCGCAGAGTATTTTTCGAGCCTTGACCTGCGATCGGACTACTGGCAAATGCCAGTGTCCGAATCTGACAAAGAGAAGACGGCTTTTACCACCCAAGATGGGCTATATGAATTTAACGTAATGCCTTTCGGACTTTGTTATGCGCCTGCTACCTTCGAACGTATGATCGACAGCGTACTGCGTGCCCTGAAGTGGAAAACCTGCTTATGCTACCTAGACATCATAGTGTTTTCGTCTACCTTTTCGCAACATTCACAACGTTTCGAAGAAGTCCTAGGTTGCCTTGCGAAAGCTTGTTTACAGCTGAATAAAAAAATGCACCTTCGCAAGCAAGACGATCAAGGCTCTAGGGCACTTAGTCAGCAAATACGGTAGTCGACCGGATCCTGAAAGCTTGCCTCCGTCATCGAGTTTCCCCGTCCGTTGCGTCAAAAAGACCTGCGCAGGTTTCTCGGCTTGGCATCCTACTTTCGGAGATTCATACGCAATTTCGCAAGGCTTGTCTCTCTACTTCATCAACTGCTCGCAAGTAACATGGCATTCGTCTAGTCTGAAGACTATGAAAAGGCTTCCCTGGCGTTGAATCAAGCCCTGACATCTGACCCGGTACTATGTCATTTCGATCCAGGTGCACCCACAATTCTTCACACTGACGCCAGTGGTCATGGTCTCGGTGCCGTTCTACTGCAGCGTAACAACACCGCACGCGAACGTGTCACCGCTTACGCCAGTCGTGCTTTGACTGCTGCCGGGAAAAATTACACAATAACCGAACAAGAGTGTCTTGCTGTTGTATGAACGGTACAAAAATTTCGTCCATACCTCCACGGCCGCCACTTAACAGTCGTCACCGACCACAACGCATTGTACTGGCGTTCGTCGCTAAAGGACTTATCGGGTCGTCTTGGCCGCTGGGTGCTTCGTTTACAAGAGCACAATTTTCATGTCGTCTACAGGTCTGGTAAGAAGCACCAAGATGCAGATGCTCTCTCCCGCAGCCCTCTGCCCAACCGTAATAGCCCACCGTCACCAATTTCCACATCAGCATTACCCATCCCAGGTCTCAATTGGCTAACATTCGGCTGCCCTTCTACCCTTGTGTCGCATCAACGCGTTGACCGTTACTGCCGCTCCATAATTGCACGCTTAGAGGGTACATCCTCTCCTCCGAACGCCCGACTTCACCGACAACTGAAACAATTCAAGCTTCACGATGGTGTTTGACATAGCTATATTTACTACGTTGAGGGAAACAAATGGGTCTCCGTTATAACACGTTGTCTAAAACGTCAGGTTTATTTATTTATTTATTTATTTATTTATTTATTCAGAATACCCCTAAGGGCCCTCTCACAGGAGGGTATTACATAGGGGGGGGGGGGCTATAACACATACAGGTACATGAAATGATTAATAGAACCAGAAAACACGCAAACTAGACACCATACAGCTACTAAATACATTAGAATAAATATAAGGTCAATATTCTTACCGCATAATCTTAAATAATCAGAAGAAATAATATGAGTCAAACAATAATAAAACTAAAATAATATTTTAAAATTGAACTACACAAAGAAGGAAATAGAGTCACAAGAGTACAATAAAACGCAATCTAGCTTACTACAAAAACACGCGCCATTAAGCATAAAGGAATGGCAACATCACCAAAAACACGTGTGAATAACTGAATTAGGCAAACACAGCAATAAATAACACGAACCATGAACATACGCAGTTTCTACAAAAAACACGGTTTGCAGAAAAAAGAAAAAAGAGGGGGGAATGCCGCAAAAGGTTCACACGCTTGCACTCATGTTTAGTAGGTTCTGAAATTCAGTGATATCGGTGGCGGTTGCAATGTTTGAAGGTAAGTCATTCCACTCGGTTATTGTGCGCGGTAGGAAGGATCTAGCATAAGGAAAAGTGCGACAAGGGAAGCGTTCGATTTTAAAGGGATGATCGCGGCGCGGAATGATGGCAGCGGGTGGCCTAAAGAAATCCTCGTGAAGTGATGTGTGATGGTAGAGCTTATGAAGTAGTGATAAGCGAGCAATTTTACGGCGACGTGATAAGAGTTCCAGTTCGGCACGAAGTTTCAATGAAGTGACGCTGGTGTGACGTGAATAATCAGGAATCAGAAATCAGTTCTTGAGACATTCCACGATGATCCTGCTGCCGGGCATCTCGGCTATCACAAAACGTACGACTAAAAACGCAGTCGGTTTACCTGGCCTGGCCTCTCATCCGCGATTGCCAAATATGTTTTTTCGTATGCCTTATGTCAACGGCAGAAACGACCCTCTACTGCTCCTTCTGGCTTTCGCCAACCTCTTCCGTGTCCCGCTTTGCCATTCGAAGTTGTCGGAATAGACTTGTACGGCCCCCTTCCCATGACCTCCAATGAAAATCCTTGGATTGTAACGGCTGTTGACCACCTCACTCTTTACGCGGAAGCTGCCTCACTGCACGCTAGTACAGCCACTGAAGTAGCTGATTTTTTTTCGGCGTAACATATTTTTACGCCAGGGAGCTCCACGTGTTCTGCTCAGCGACCGCGGCAAGATCTTTCTTTCCTCTATTGTTTCTGAGGTACTACGCGCCGCCAACACCATCCACAAAACAACTTCTACTTACCATCCTCAAACAAATGGCTTGACGAAACGCTTTCATTTCATTTCATTTCATTTCATTATACTGTCAGCCCCATTTGGGCGATAACAGGGGTGGAAAAAACCAATATACATACAAAAAAGAGGTACTCCCTATACAACTTCCATTATACATAACAATGAATGACAAGAAATAGCCAAAGCACTCTGCTCTTGAGGACATAGAATAAGCAAAGTATAAACTATACATCTTTATACACGACATCCTTTAGGCCCTTCAAGAAAGAAGGTACACATTCCGATAAGACAGTGGAATTCAGCAGCCTGTTCCACTCACTGAACACCCGCGGAAAGAAACTGAACTTAAAACAATCGTTGTGTGATCTGGGAGGGGGGATGTACATGTTATGCCGGTGCCTTGACGTTTCCCCAGTTTTTATATACATATACTTCGATTTGTCTATTTTTACTTGTTCTTTATTGATTAAAAAGAGTAATTTAGGTCTTTCATACTCTGTCCTTTGTTTTAGTGGTTCAAGGTGGGCCAGCTTGCAAAGCTGAGCTGGGGAGTGGCAGCGCTGGTATTTGTTAAATATGAAACGTGACGCCAATCTTTGTATTCTATCTAGCTTAGTGCGATTACTTGTTGTGTACGGATCCCATACCACCTTTGCGTACTCCATAATTGGCCGTGCGAGAGCCTTGTAAGCCAAACATTTGATTTCCGGGCTAGCATGGTGCAAATTTCTCCGAAGTCTCCGCAATGCTTTGTTAGCCTTAGCACAAACGGAGTCTACATGCGAGTTCCATCGTAGACCGGAAGTTAATAATAAACCCAAATATTTGTGTTGTTCTACTCTGCCAAGCTCATGATCGTTTATAGAGTACGTCATATTTAGAATGCGTTTTTTTTCCTAGTTACGGTCATTGGTACTGTTTTTGTGGCATTTAGATCCATCTGCCAAATGGTGCACCAGTTTTGTATATTTTGGAGGTATAGATATAGTTCTGATTGATCGGTAGGAGACCTGACTGTTTTAGACATTACGCAATCGTCTGCAAAAAACCTTATGGGGACCGTAATATCTTTAGGTAACTCGTTGACAAAAATCAAAAACAGTAGTGGGCCCAAGACACTGCCTTGGGGAACTCCAGAAATAACATTGGCAAGGGCAGATTTTTTCGTGCTGACTTGAACATACTGCTTACGATTGGAGAAATATGAGGAAAACCACTGCGTTAGGTTTGGGTTTTCAGAGATAGTGTTTATTTTTAACAACAGTTTAGCATGGGACACCTTATCAAAAGCTTTTGAAAAATATAAGAGTATCATGTCCACCTGACCTTACGAGGTAATTTCAGAGGAGAGATCATGAACAAGTTCAACAAGCTGAGTAATAGTAGATAGGCCTTTTCGAAATCCATGTTGCTGTGAGTATAATAGGTTGTGAACATTTAGATAAGCTAAAAAATGCTTGGAGACAACATGCTCAAGAATCTTTGAACAAGTGCTTGTGAGCGAGATGGGACGGAAATTTTCGCAGTCGTTAGTAGTACCACCTTTGTGTATCGGTATGACCTTACCAACTTTCCAAGCAGTGGGAAAGCAACCACTACTTACGGAGGACTGCAAAGTAATTGTCAAGTACTTCGAGACCCAAACTGCGTGCCTATATAAAAATTCATTTGGTATTCCTTCAGGTCCTGCACTTTTCTTTTTGTCGATTTTAAGGAGCAGGTTCAATACTCCATGTTCACTAATCGTTATTTCTTCTACGGCAGGTGTGTCAGAAGCCTCATTAAAAGTCGGTACTTGTCTCTCATCGTGGGTAAATACTGAAGAAAAAAAGGCAATAAAACTTTCAGCACGTGCTTGCGAGTTTTCTTTATCTGCATCAAGATGGGTTTTTGTGTTTAGATTCATGTATCTCCAGAACTTTTCGGGTGCTTTGTGCAAGAACTTTTTGAGTTTAACATTAAAAAAATTATTTTTGCAATTTTTAACTAGACGTCTCAATTCCTGGCTCATAGTGTGAATGGTTTCCTTCCCTTCAGGGCAAGGATTCTTTGAGTGAGCTTTCCGTTTTCGTTTCAGTTGCCTTTTGGCATGGATCACGTCACGCGTTATCCAAGGATTTTTCTTTGCTATCTTTTTTGTCGAGTTGGAATATAGAATTGAATGCATTCAGTGACCACCTGCGAGAAATATTCCCATATTCTATTTGTACATGCATTTGAATTTTGCCGGAGAACAAAAGTATCGAAAGAGTTCTCAAGTTTTTCTAAAACACAGAAGTCATCAGCAGCTGCGAAGTTCAGAACTGTATTTTTGTAATCCTTATGCAACCTAGCGGACGCCATATCTAAGGAAAACATAACCATCTGGTGATCATATATGCCCTCGATTACATCACATGTTTTAACATTTTCCTCCAGGAGTGAAGATACAAATACAAGGTTGAGAATAGATGATACAGCCTTAAAAAAACGTGTGTAGCTAGACACAATTTGGCATAGATTAAAACAAAAGGCAATGTCCAAAAGATGTTCACAATGAGCTACTTCGTTTCCTAGAATATCATGCGAATCTCATTGAATGCCTGGTAAGTTGAAATCACCAAGCAAAATTATTTTGTCGTCCTGGTGCATAATATAATCCACAAAACATGTTAAGTCAGTCACAGTCGTAGCAGGAGAAGAGGGGGGTCTGCACATACCTCCAATGTACACAGGGTGATCATTTAATCGAATCTTTACCCATACGGCTTCAATATCACCAGCATCTGGCAAAGTTTGATACTTTATGTCTCTTTTAATCATAAGTGCTACCCCTCCTCCTCTCCCGCCTCGGTCCTTCCTTATTAAGACGTAACCTGGCGGTGTAACTTCCACATCATGTACATCACTGTGCAATCATGTCTCGGTGATTGCCAATATGTCAGGATCATGTCCAAGGTTACACTTTCTATTAGGTGACTTTTGTTCAGTACGCTGCGAGTATTTAAGTTGATGATCTTAAAGTTGGCCGGTTTTTGTCTTTCAGGTCATTGGTGGTTGGGTTTAGCAGATGCTTTGCACTTGATCTTCTCCTTGGGATCATCACTCCAGGAGTACAAAACATTGTTGATGCGAACTTTGTCATAAACCAGTCTAACTTTCGCTCCTTTCTTTCTTTCATCTAGACTTGAGACCCACAAGTTTCTCCGTATCTCAGTTACACGTTTTGAGTAGTCCTCACAAATGTTAATATGAGTGCCTTTCAGCTTGAAACAATTTTTCACTATCTTTACTTTGTCTCGGTAGTCTGCCACTCTAAGGATTACAGGGCGGTCTTTGCCAGGAAATTTCTTTCCCAGTCTGTATATTCTTTCTATAGAATTCAGTTTCTGGTTGAGAATGGAGCCAAATATATCGTCATTTATTTTTTTCAGTACGTTCTCAGGGCCTTCTCAGGGCCTTCTTCTTTTACGCCTCTAATAATAAGAATGTTTCGTCTCGAGTGGTTTTCTAGGTCGTCAACCCTACTGCACAGAACACTCAATTCTGTGTGGCTCCTATCGACTGCATTCTCAAGCTTTAGCAGCCTACCATCCACTTTATCTATGCACTCTAATTTTTTCTCGATGGTTATTAATCTGTTTTGAACTTGAATCATAGCAGACTCAGATGAGGCCTGTTGCTCTTGCATTTGCTAAAACTTAGACAAGATAGTTTTTTGCGTGTCTAGCAGTTCCTTAAACATTGCAACCATAATAGGTCCAGGGTTTTGCTCGACTTCTCCCGACAGTGAAAGCAACAGACCCGCTAGCGCAAAACAGTCACTTATGCAGTTTAGAATGGTGTGTGGACACGGCAACACTATTAAGCAAGGATCGTCACTACGGAAACCATATTTCCAGTCACCAACCTGCACGAGTAGGGGTACGTTAGGTGACATCGTCGCGGCTTGGTTGCCGTGTCCACTGCCGCTTGAAGCAATTGGCGTTCCTTTTATAGCCGCTGGCGTGGCGCTGGTGGGCTGAACTGGTGACGTCATCATGCCACGTAGGTGTGCGCAGTAAAGATGATGCTCGGGCTGCAGGCGCGGCGCCACTGGCGTAACAAAGATATCACCAGCAACGATACCCGTGCCGAGCTTGAACGCTGCATCAAAGGTGTGACGCAGATCACGCTGGCCCGTGCAAAACGCCAATGAGCCGGTCGACGAAAAAAGGCATCCCGTCAAAACCTGCACGAGTAAGGGTACGTTAGGTGATATCGTCGCGGCTTGGTTGCCATGTCCACTTATCGTATCCTATCGGACATGATTGCCATGTACGTTAACCCTGACCACACGAACTGGGACGCCATTTTGCCATTCGTAACGTTCGCCTACAATACAGCTACGCAACGCACCACCGGCTTTTCTTCCTATTTTCTGGTCCATGGCCGCTCTCCAAGTGTAGCTCTGGACGTCTCCTTCCGTTCTGCTCCTGCAAGCTCAGCAGGCCCTTTCTCCGCACAATTTTTGCCTCGCCTCGAGCACTGCCGTCATCTGGCCCGAATCAACACGGGCATCTCTCAGAAAGCTCGCAAGTCTCGCTACGACTCAACTCACCGCGCTGTCACCTTTTCCCTAGGAGACGAAGTTCTTCTCTGGACTCCCGTGCGTGTTTCCGGCTTATGTGAAAAATTCTTCAGTCGTTTTATAGGGCCTTATACGGTGATTGAACAAACGTCCCGTTAATTACCGTATCTCACCACTTAACGCTCCCTCCGACCACCATTGCCGTGGGACAGAAATTGTGCACGTTTCTCGGCTGAAACTGTACACCCGACGCAATTCATAAAATTGTCCCTCGCGCGGCCAGGACGCTGCTTCCAGCGTGACGGGGAATTAGTGTGAGTGCAGTCACCGACTCTTCTTTATCAATTGGACGTGTCATCATCATTTGTATAATTTCCTCATCTGTAGATATCATCATCAGTGTGTGCCAGCTCGAGCTCGTCTCGAATAAAGCTCTTCCTCATAATATATGTTCACTGTAGCAACTGAACCCAAACTTTGCTTTTTATGAAAGTTTTGAACCTTCTAGGGGCCACTTCAGCAACATAAGCAAGGAGGAAAGGGGAGGGTGTCACTACCTTAGAAACTTGTTTCATATAGGAACCTTATGCTCACCCAGTCCCTTTATCGTTTTGACCTTCTGTGTGAATTAGCCTCATCTTGTTGGGCTCGTTGTAGTTACAGTGGTGCTAGCTCTGTTTAATTCTTGCGCTGCCGATGCAAGCAGCCACTTTCGTAAAACGTAACCCGGAATTCTTTCATCATGTCAGAGGTGCCGTCTGTGCTGGCACTGCCTGACAGTAGCACCGTTTCGCGACATCAGACTCAGAGTTTTGCTCGCGGCTAGTTACAAAATAACAAGGCTGCTCTTTTTCACTCTGGAAAAAGAATGCTGCAGAACCAATGCTTCACGACTACTTGCAGCATCACTAAAGCTATTCGCTTTATTTCAGATCCACTATATTACTGCACCAGACCACAACTTGGCTCAAAGCTGCAAATCCCCTTGCCCCTTCAGTAGATAGTGCAACAAAGCAGATTAATCTGGGAACTTATGCCAACATTGGGCACTACTGTTTTAGCTCCTACCTGCGCCTTAGGTGTCCAGTCTTCCTTGTGGCTGAAGTGGCAAACTTTCTCATCCAGTGCACTGAAGCCATTTCTTTCTTTGTGTAAATCACCTGGGCGTCGTTTCTTGCAGACATAGTTAAGTAAATCTTTCCTTACACACGTAAAAATGGGCAAGGAAAAATTATTTCGCAAGAAGCTTTTCTTTCCGAGATATCTGTGCAGATTTCCTGCTGGCTCCGACCTACAAACAAGTGGTTCTCTTTTTACGTTTTATAGCAAATCTTTCAGGAAGCTGCACACCTTGAACGCAGGGGAGAATGATTCCACTTGGCACAAACTGGTTGTTGCGACTTTATTTTGACCACCACTTCGTCTGCGTGCCACCACGCATCATGCTGGTTTGCAGATGCTTCGCGACTCAGAATATATGACTCGATTTGAGGAGCCCTAAATTATTTTCCATGAGCATCTTCACCCGCAGGCTAGCGTTGTGTGTACCGAAGACAATCTGGTCTCGGATAACTGGTTCAGTTAACGGCTTGAAGTTTCTTTATTTTGAGGTCACATAGAAAATATTCAAATGGTTCGCTATCCGCTTGAGTTCTCGTTAGGAAATCATATCGCTCAGAAACTTTATTCTGATGTTTGTAAAATTACTCAGCGAACATCTTTACAGCGGTCAGATATTCTTGCTTTATTTCACCTGCAGCAGAAAAATGATTGAATTCACCGAGCGCTTCATAAGCCGCAAAGTTGATTGATTGATTGATATGTGGGGTTTAACGTCCCAAAACCACTATATGATTATGAGAGACGCCGTAGTGGAGGGCTCCGGAAATTTAGACCACCTGGGGTTCTTTAACGTGCACCCAAATCTGAGCACACGGGCCTACAACATTTCCGCCTCCATCGGAATTGCAGCCGCCACAGCCGTGATTCCGCAAAGTTCAGCCCAAGGGCTTTCTTCACAGCTGGATTCTTGGGGTCTTTTTCTGGTGATGTCGCGTCCAAGAACAGCTCGCATTTATCTTTGAAGCGCTCCCTGTTTTTGTGGAGTTACCATGCTGGCCGCAAGGGTTCTACACAGGCTGCATTCACCAGCTACTGCTTGCTGCTCGTGGGCCAACTGCACCGCGGAACGACACACCCTTTTTTCACCCCATGTATCAGAACTGTCACTAACGGAACCTAGTTTTAGGAACAAGGACCCGTAGTTGTTGCTATGAACAACAATCTTTACTCCATCAGGGCTAGCTGCGCATTTCTACTTCCTTCTTCTCTTTCTCTACGTCCGTCGCACGCACCCTTAAGCCCCTGACCCACTAATTCACTTTTGACATCCTGCGAGGAGAGGGGTTGCATGACAAAATCCATGCTGTCGCTAAAGATATGTACAGAATTTGTACCGGCGGTACAACACAAGGTCAGTTTCCAAACGCACGAAGCAGGCTCTAAACACTTTGTCCCGTCCCTGATGCAGCTACGCCACTCCAAGATGTGTTCTCGAACAGTCACCGCGTCGATGACACCACTGTGAGATGAGGCCTGCTGATGCAACTCGAAATTGATGCGCACGCTTCTATCTCCATCATTTCCATCTCGGTGCGGCGTTGCGGCTAAACTGCACAATCAGGTTTTTTTGTAGAGTGTTTCCAGCAGCGATTTGCAGTCTTCTTCATGAAGTGCCCAGATACATGCACCACCGTTTCTTGCTGCGACCCAAACCCTGTATCATGCGCTCTTGCCCCTTCGTAGCAATAAGCTCTCTGGAACGCTTGCGCAGTTGGTTCGCGCAGTGGCGGTTTCGTTGCGGCTCCTTTTCCGGAACCCTTCGCTTTGCTTTCAGAGGCACATGCTGCTTGTCGGCGGGCTCTTCTTTTTTTGGGCTGAACATGTGCTCTTGTTTGACCTCTCAGGTGATGGGAAGAGCTCCATCAAACAACCGAAACGCAAGTGAGAACAGCCAGCATTCGTAGACTCTTTTGAGACTGTAGGAATGCCCTGCCCGTGGACTGTGCTCCCTGCACCTGTACAGGACCTGCAGCGCTAGAACATTGTGGTTGCATTGATTTATTCTTTTTTTACGTCTCCCTCTCACGTCTTTTCAACATTAGCCCCGAACTCATTGACTCCGTAAATTTATCCCGCCACTGTCTCCCATCTGTTTTTCTTTTACCTAATTGTTCACCATCAAGGGCATGATGATGACTGGAGAAAAATAGGTTAGCAGGTATCTGTGCTCGCCGAGCCAACGCCTCAGGACGCTGCAATGTTACCGCTTGCCCCAACATTTTTTTTCTTTCTCTAAATAGCTTTCTGACAATGTTTTGCGCTTTGCATGTGTTTTAACCCCTTTTCATTTATTTTTTATAGGCTTTAAACCTGGTATGTCTAGGCAGGGACAGGTTTTTTCCGAACGAATATTGTTAAAACTATTTTTGATCAAAGTTGGGAATGAAGTTCACTGGGGGCTGAACATCTGCTCTTCTTCAACCTGCGAATTGCACGACCATCCTTGAAGTAGGTGGTGATGACCTTGTCGCACTATTGCAGCAGTACTGGTTGTTCCGAAAATCGGTTCTGCTGCATATTCAGTTGATGTGGTGCAAGCTCTCGGTTGTCGCTCTCGGTAGAGAGGCCTGACTCTTGAGTGTTAATGGAACTCGATAACGGCTAGCTTGTCTGTTCATGAAGCGTTCAAACCTTTTGAGGTTTGAATGGTCTTCCGCCCTACTTGGCCTCATGCTTTCAATATCGATCATGTCGAGGTGCCAAGTAGCCTATTTTTTCCATGAACGTCTGTCGACATGAGGAGGGCACAAGTGTCAATACCTGCATGGTGCAAGTTTATACCCTGCACAGTCCACCCGAAGGATGTTTCAACCACAGAGACTTTCTGGTTGTGGCGTATATCCTTCCTGTTGTAATCTTCCAGTAAGCGTCTGAGCCAATCAAGATGCTGAAGTCGCCTGGGTGCCAAGACTCCGGGACGAACAAATCTACCACATCCTGTTTCCTGGCGTTGAACAGCGCTATAATGTCAGGATCCAGTGGCGAACTAATCACGGATCATATCTACGGTACCTGCAGCTCTTCCAACGTAACTTTCTTGCCATTGAATCAACTCCGTGGCGTGACGAAAACGCAGTGACAGCACAAATGATGCCATGGTTCAGCATAACCGAATGTCACCTACTACAGCTCTTTTATGTCGAGGGCCCTGCATTGAAGACTCCTTGCAACATCGGTGCGAATGAATGAATCCTGGCTGCCGCTGTCTAGCATTACACAAACTAGGAATTGTCGTGGTCTACTCTTCGCCCAAACACGATCAGTCTGAAGCAGTACCGACGTTCCTCCCGTATCGTTATTAAGGTCACGATAAATGTCACTCAAGAAGTGCCAGATGTATCAAGATTGGCGGTTGATGCGGAAGAAGTAGTCAATGCGACGGCAAATGACAATTCGCAGAGGATCGTTAGATGTCGACGTCGGCACTCGTCGCACGTGAGGTTCCGCGAAATGCGGCAGAATTAATCGACGTGACTGCGCTTTGTGCACCTGAAGCAGCAGTGGGCATTGTGGAGCCTGAATCTTTCCTCTTCGACCGAAATTTCGGCTGTGCATTTCGCGAGGCTGTGAGTTCTGCATTTACACAGCACGCAGAACGATTACGCTGCTGTGGAGATTTCGTCACCGTTAGCGGAGCTGCCTATGAATTGTCCTCTCCCGATCTCGTTGATAAGTACATCTGATCAGGTACATTGGTCAAGTGTTGTAAACGTGACAACAGTGCTTCTCGCTTTCCTTCCTCACGTTCCTCGACCTGTGTTTTCACAAATGACAAGATGTCAATTGGCTTATCCGCTTTTGCGTCTGGTAACGCGCGCTCAGCTGAGGCGTCAGCATTCTGGGTGCTCTCTTTTTTTTCTTCTGTCGGTACAATATAGCGAGGTCCTCTGGTACACTCTTAGGCAGAATTACCTGAAAAAGGAGTAACGGAGCGCAATAGGTGCGCGCGATGAACGGATAGACCATTTTTTTATGCAGACGACATCACTCTCTGGTGTACATCTGGTTGTCCCAGCCACGTGCAGAATACTTTGCAACGTGGCCTGAACCTCATCACTTCCTTTCTCGCTACTGCTGGCCTGTCTCCGGCACCGGTGTGAGCTACTTTTGCTAAACCACTCTGCGTACCAGCGCTCCCACAACACGCTCATCTCCCTACACCTTTAGGCTCTCTCATCCCAGCTGTTCAGCAATGCAACGTTCTTCGCTTCCCTTTGCACACGACAAAGAACGCGCAGGCCCTACATCAAGCTGTGAGGACTTGCCACTCGGTGACTCACCTCCGGCGACGCGTTGTCACTCGGCAGTCAGGGCTCTACGAGGTTCATCTGTGCCAGGTTGCACATGCGCTCGCCCTTAACAAGTTCTTGTACTTTGTACCCTACGTTCAATTCAGCCAAACGTCTCGACATACTCGAAAGAGCTTTATTAGGCCTCTACAAGGCAGCTTTAAACCTCCCTGACACTACCTCTATCACTAAGCTCTTTGCCACAGGCGTGTTCCATCCTTTACGTTCTCTTATTTCTCTACACAACGACTCTAAGATTGCCCGTCTTTCTCTCACTCGTCAAGGTCAATTGCTATTGGCCCAAGCAGATATCTCTCACATTCCCATTTCCGTTCCCACCTTGCCTTCTGCCGCTAGCACCCATGCTTCTAACCTTCGCATCCTTCCCCTCCCATCCAATATGTCTACCGTTCTTCACGCCGGCCGGCGTCATGTGGCAGCACATCATTCTCCTCTTTTCTCTACACAGGGAGTTGCCTACACGGATGCCTCATACATGTCTCCTCAAATCTCGTGTGGCTACGTTATCTATCATACACACCTTTCGGAACCTGACACGCACACCAGCCGGCCATACCTGCACCCGCCAAATGTACTTTTGCTCGAGGTCCTGTCCATGGTCCACGCCATGCAATGATTTTGCTCCCTACCTTTTCTTCAGGAGTACACGATTTACTGTGACCCTCACGCTGCCACCCGTCACATACACAACAACACGTTGCCACCTGCTCTTCAACAGGAGGTCGAGTGAGTGGTCTCTGCTCTTCAACCCTCCACTGTCTTTCTCCGCTGGGTTCCTGGGCATTCAGGTAATAACGGAAAAGAGCTGGCTAATCAGCTTTCCCGCGATATATTGCACCGGGCACCGTTCATTACCTGGCCCACACCTTCGGGAGACAGTGAGAGCTCCGCAAATAACGATGGGCAGACTCTTCCGTCACACTGTCAAAGAGGTATATCTCCAGCTCCGGCTCGACAAGCGTATTTACCCTCCCCCTAATCCGTCACTCACTGCGCTCGAGGATTGAACTCTACGGCATATCCAAATGAATTGCCTGATAACCCCTTCTTACCTTTTCCATTATAAATATAGGTCTAACCCCTGCGGTTTCAATTGCCCGTCCCCATATGACCACCTGTTGTACTGCCTGTTTTACTGCCCAACTTCTCAGCAATCCAGCTATTTCCCTCCCCCATCCCATTCCATCACCTCTTGGCTCGACTGGATCGGCGCCAAAGGGAAGAAGAACAGTGTCGCCTGGTCGCACAAGCAGTCGATATGCTTGGCCTGTAATATGATGCAGAATAAAAGTCTATTACAACTACCATTGAGCTCCAACCACAGAAAAAGCGTGCCGCGTGCAAGCCACTTAGTCTTCAAACACGCTTCAAAGGGATAAACCGCCCGGTGAATGCAGGCAGTGCGAAAAGCGTTGCCAAGGTCACTAGTCGTCCTCCTCCTCTGCTCTCTCAGTCTTTCTCCGCATTTGCTGGCAATGGTTCGCGTTGTGTCGCGCTCGGAGTGCTCGACCACGGCCGCCTGGATTCGATTATCTAGCAATTACGACGTGGCACTTGTCTGTTCGCTCGCACGAGCGTGGGCTGCTGCTTTTACATCTCACTGCACCCATGAGGTCTGGAGCAAGTCTCGACACATCACCACGCCACGCTGTATATATCTCGCTTCAAGACAGTCCCAACCAACATACGACAGCAAGAGTTGGGAAGGCCAACATGGTGGCCGAGAAGACAGCAGGCCTATAGGATATACCTAAGTCCAACTCAGGACAGAAATCAGCGCTTGATTCTTTCGCTGGTAGGTTATCATTCTTTATTCTACTCTACTTTTCGCGCGTGCGATATGGATTGCACTTGCCTAGATTGATAGATTGATATGTGGGGTTTAACGTCCTAAAACCACCATATGATTATGAGAGACGCCGTAGTGGAGGGCTCCGGAAATTTGGACCACCTGGGGTTCTTTAACGTGCGCCCAAATCTGAGCACATGGGCCTACAACATTTCCGCCTCCATCGGAAATACAGCCGCTGCAGCCAGGATATGAACCAATTGCACTTGCCTGTATTGGGCTCGGTCGTGTTGTATATCGCGCGAATGAAATGCACCAAGAAGGTGAGCTTCGGCGTCTGCAGTTCGCCTGTTCTTCGCGACCGCCTAAAAATTGGCCGCCATTGCCGTCGACCTCCCGTACGCTCGCTCATCGAGTGCTCGCCTGTCTTCGCCGCCACGGTGAGCTCTGGGCTCACTATTTGGCTGAGATCTCTTGGCTGTGTTGGAAGTCGTTGAAAACACGTTGCGGCTTCTCGTAACGGACTTTGTTGTAGTATGTCGAGCGCTGTGAGTGCACCAGCAGGGGCTGGTTGGGCTTTCGCTAGCGTCGGAACTCAGTGAAAATTGGTCGCCATTACAGCTGGCTTCTCCGTCAGTCGGTCGCAAGCAGCTCGATGCCGTCCGTTGGCTGCGGCGGCGGACTCGTGTTTGCGCGCTGCACTTGCTCGAGTTTGTGAAACCGCGACACATTTCCGTCGATTTCTTCAGCGCTTTCTTCAACGCAGAGTTGTGGCTGCGGCCGCCGCTCCTAAGCTGTTGTGCTTCGGTGATCGAAATAAGTCTTTCACGATGTGTGACATCACGGTGAAATGGTTAGCATATCATATCTCGCGTATGTTTTTATTTCACCTTGCACGTATTTCTCACATGCATTTGTATTCATCCCGTGTCACGTGTGACTCACTATTTTACATACTTAATGTGCAGCCGTGGGCACAAACCGTGCTGAAGACTGTGTGCGCTGGCGTCTGCCATGCTTGTCATCCATCTGTTTTGTCAGAGCAGCTTCAGAAGGACTGTACGAGATGTGAAGGTAAAGTTATTTGTGTGTGATATTTTACACGCATGTTTTTATATTAACTTGCACGTGCTTGTCACATGCGTGCATCGTCATCTTCTGTCACCTGTGTCTAACTATTTTCACTATCTTATTGTACGTACAGCCGTGGGAACACAACAGGCGGAAGGCTGCGTGCGCTGGCGTCTGCAACACCTGTCATCTATCGCTTTCTTCGGAGGAGCTTCACAAGGAGTGAAACAACGAAACTGTACTTGTACACTTCACCATGAATTCACCTAAAAGAATGAAGAAACTTCATGTGTACGTAAAAAAGTAAAATACTTCAATTTCTCACTTTTGTCTTTTGTTGTTGCCGTGACTGCGAAAGCAGTTACACATAGGTGGCTAAGTACTTTTTCACGTGCTCTTTTCTACGCTATTTGTTGCTTACTGCGCAGAAAAACAGGCGAGAAAAGTATTAAGCCTAGCGGAAAATAAATAAACAAAGAATGTTTCAACTGGAAATTAAAAGTTCATCCGTTTGGAGTATTTTAGTGGATCAAGCGTTCCTCCGAGAAGGTGCAACTGTGAGGACTAACAGTTGCCTAGTAAGGCGTAAATGTGGGGATTAACAGTTCCCCTATAAGATGAAACTGTGAGGTCTAAATGTAAGTCCTTTGAGGTGAATTGTGGGACTAATGGATACTCACTAAGGTGTAAATGTGAGGACTAAATGTTAGTCCCTTGAGCTTGACTGTGGGGACTAACTTTTATAACCGGTGCCGTTTGTCCTCAAAAGGATTATTGGTTGTATTAGCCCCATTAGTCCCCAAAAGCACGAACCACACACGCTTTTAACACCATTTTTCCTTCGAGTGTAAGCGTCTTATCATGATGTGATTGAGCACTACAGTGTGCTTCTTAGGTGGTACACCGAGGTCTTTGAGTGCCCTGACGCGAAAACGCACAGTGTCATGCAGCATCCGAAGCTTCTCCACTTCCTTGGAACTCTGTACTGGAGATAGTGCAAGAAGCTGGTCGATATATTCGCTCAACAGAAGTTAATGTGTACCAAAGCACTCTTCCAAAGTCTTCACGGCGACCTCGTAGTTGTGGTCAGCCAGCCTGATGCCTTCGATTGTTTGCTTGGCTGCTCCCGTCAGTTATGTGAACAAATATTTGAATTTCTCGATTGGTGGCGACTCGTGGTTGTTGAGGGTTTTTGCTATGTAGTGATCCCGGAATTCTCGCCACTAACGTATATCGCCTCATATGTCGGGACTTGAAGCGTGGGAAGTGCGACTGACCAAAAACACGTTGTACCAACTTTTCCTTGCGAGGCATAAGCAGATCCGATGTTCCTCAGGGTGGCGGTTACCTGATCCCCGTTCTGTCCACTCATAGATGGGTCACTGAGACAGGTCGACTGTTCTCGTTCCGACAGGATGTGCGCGTCAGCGATCACGTACAGAATCTTGCGTTAGTAGTCAGTTGCACCCTTGGCTTCATCGATACCCTCGTCTTCAGTGAGGTCAAGAATGTACTTATCTGGCTGGTGGAGCTGAGCTTCTTTTGTCTTCAATATGACGACTTGTCTGTTTACTTCGTGTGTCTCGATGGTAGGATCCTGCAGTAGTCCTGTCAGTAGCGTAATATTTCGTGAGACGCTGGCCCTGACAGTCCCACAAAGCTTCCCAAGGTGGTCGGCTGACGACATCATAGTACCAGACCAACCACTTCTCGGGTTTCACGGCACCAAAATATGAGAACAAGGGCCCGTGGTCGTGGCTCTACACGATGATCTTCACTCCATCAGGGCTAGCCCCGCATACCTTCTTTTTCTCTTTTCGTAAGAACAGCGTGCGTCCCCCAAGCCTATGGCCCACTTCTTCATTTTCAACAGCTAATAATACATTCACTGGCGGTGGTGCGCGCGCGTGCAAACATTTATTGATACAAAGCGGTAACAAATCAGCTTTCATAACTCACTCAAAAAATAGTAGAAACGCATTGTACAGCGCGGAGTTCACATGCCATGTATCAGCGCACTTTTGTCGGCTTTATCTCAACATGAAGTATATAGGCCTTTATCAAGCGAACCGTCTATGAACACTTAGTTTGTGACCTCACGACGGTACTGTGTAATCTTAGCAATATGACGTTGCAACAGAACGACGACACAGAGACAAGGAGCACACGAAGGACACGTCTTGGTGTCGTGGTTCTGTTATTGCGCGATAAAAATCGGCATGTCATACCAACTAGCCCAAGCTGCCACACTTCTTAGCAACACGCTCGGGTGTTCTTTGTATGCTGGCGCCAGTCACTTGTGGCGCTATCAGTGGTTTGGTGCGCGGCTGCCACCCCTCAGAATTTTCTCCAGCCTTCTCTCCTTATGCCGCTCTAAGAGCAAAGATAACCAAAAATGGCAGCATATCCACGGAGTGAATGATGGAGAGTGGGGCGAAGCATTCGTCCGTCCATGCGTCCGTCTGTGTGACCGTCCATGCGTCTGTTTTTGCGCCCGTCCCTGCGTTCTTTCGTGCATCCGCCCCTGCGTCCGTTTATGCGTCCATCCATGCATCTGTTTGTGTGTCCGTTCGTTCATCTATTCAACACTCCAAGTCTCACCATCTCGCATCTTTTTATCATATATTCCCCATATAGAAGCACCGCCATCCAGCGGACATTCCAAGGACTAAACAAGAGGTGGCACACGCACACTTTCTTACGGCCTGCGCTTGGGTCCACTTCCCACCTTTAACCACCTCGAGTTCATGGTATATTCTAGTTCACTGTATTCATGGCACTGCGACCAAACGCTCGCTAAACCTTTCGAAAGCCAAGGAGGTTACGCCCAGCGAGTATAACGTAGCAACCTTTCCCTGTCAGATAGGGCTCAATTTACATGCCAATGGCTGCTAATGAGAAATGAGAGACAGGAGAATTCGGCTTTTACTTTCTTACGGCTTGCGCTTCGTATCTACTTCTCATCTTTTACCACCTTGAGTTCATTCATGGTATATACAAGTTCATTGTATTCATGGCACTGCGGCTCAACGCTCACTAAACCTTTCTAAACTAAGGAGGTTACACCCAGCGAGTATAATGTAGCATCCCTTTCTTGTCCGATAGTGCTCAATGTACATGCCAATGGCTGCTAATGGGGATCGCAGCGTGCGCGTTGACTAAAAGCCGAATGCTCATGTCTCTCATTCCCCATTAGCAGTCATTGGCATGTACATTGAGCACTATTTTTTATTGTCAAACAACGCACAGAAAAAATCTTTCACTGGCACCACCTTGGAGGTCATGTGTTATACCTATTTCGGGTATGTGCCACTGGTGGTTACATACGAGGGACGCCCAAGCCACGCCATAAGGAGCTTCGCTCCTAAAACGAGGCATGAGTGGCCCGATTTTCTGTTCTCCTGGGTGAATGTGCATAGCAACAGCGCATCCGGCACGTACTACAGGATGCTAAACCCTTTCTGCTTTATCGTTTAGGTGCTGGCTGTGTTGCTTTACCTGCAGCCGATGCCGACCTCCTGCGCAAGTTCAGAATATATTACCAAACTGGATTTCTGTGCAGGTGTTTATGTTTCATCGAAAGCAAGTTTCTTCACTTTTCTTGAGATCATCCCATCAAACAAACCAGTGCCTGCGCATGCTCCCTGCTGGACGACGTCTCATCACGTGTACAGCTTCGTTGCTATAAGAAGACCAACATCGCTGGCAGGGATCAGTGTCCATGGCAGCAGCGCATCTGGCACGTACCACAGGATGCTAAACTCTTTCAGCTTTATAATTGAAGTCAGCAGATACATGCCTACCCGTTGCTTCAGAAGTGATAACCGCTTTTTCCTGCTGCGGCCATGCCAACCATTTTTGCAAAAACTTGTTAATATATATACATATTCAAGGATAACCTTTTGGCATGTGTGTGACGTTGAATCTAACCCTCGCCCGACAGAAAAATATTTGTTGATGCAGTTGCTTTCAGGACAATTCAGCGTAACTATATCAATCAACAATATTTTAGCTATTCTTGGCCAAATTGAAAGATAAACTACCAATATAAACGACCGTATTGGGAATCTAGAACGTCAGCTACCTCCTTTGCTTTCTTCAAAAACTGAAGTAGATCAAAACTAGGTCAAATTTTCTTTACACTATCAATGACATTCCCATAACTAGAGTAAATCAGCATAAATATCTTGGAATTATTATAACTGAAGATCTAAGATGGGACGCACACATAAGTTACGTTACTTCAGCTGCACTACGCCGCTTGTTTGCACTCGGATACCGGCTTCGCCAGGCCCCGCCTTCTCTAAAACTGCTTGCATACACTTCCCTTGTGCGATCATTACTTGAATACGGTAATATTATTTGGTCACCATTCACAAAACAGCAAATCACGAAACTGGAAGGAATACAAAGGAAAGCTATGAGGTTCATTTACATCAAGTACAGACATACAGGTTCTCCGACTAAACTAATTTAAAAAGCTGGATTACTTACTCTAATGAATAGAACAAGGTTAGCACGTGCAAAATTCATACATGAACTAATCCATGGTCATTTACACATTGATGTATCCGCCTATCTTACGTTTGATCAAACTAGAACAACACGCCAAAAACACCCAATGAGACTTAACGAATACTCCTTCAACACAAACTGCTTTAAGTACTCATTCTTTCCGATAGCCACTAATGAATGGAATAAACTGAATCCGAGTATCTCCAGCACTACCGAATTAGCAAAATTTCTAACCCTTGTCGAAAATGAACTTTGTATTATGCAAACAGAATCACCTGGTTGATTTTAATATGAATGTTTGTGTGAACATTGTACGAGCGAAGTATCATGTCATCATATTGTTTCTTTAAGCAATTTTTAATACTGAATCCAGGTGAAGAGAAATCGCTTTGTTGATTCTTGAACATATTTCTGTTTTTCAGTGTGTATAAATTTGCCCTTCCTTGAAATACTTCGCCATATTGTAGGGTAGTTTCTTATTGCTGTAATTTCTTGTTGTGTTCCTTGATGCATATGCCAATATGTCAACCAACGTGTCAACCAAATCGCTGCATTTATTTTCTTCTGACAACTTTTCTTTACACTAATGTTTTATGCCTTCTTTGATCTGAAATTGTTAAATGATCCGATTTTGTTAGTTTCATTCTGTACTTTATCGCGATGTATGTCTTTATTGTGTACTTATTCGAATTTTTATGTTCACGCCCTTCCTGCTAAAATTCCTGATGGGATTGACAGTATGTCGAAATAAATAAAATAATAAATAAATAAATAAATAAAATTAACAGTAGCGAAGCTAAAGGAAGCTATGTGCCTCACATCGAGAAGAAAGGAAGAGGTTGAAAATTGATGCAGGAGAAATAACCTAATAATTTTTGGTATTGAAGAAGCCGTCTCCGAGACAACTGAATGTCTAACCAGTAACATTCAAGTGAACTTTTTGAAAAAACTTGGAGTTACGGCCAATGGCATAGAGCGCTGTCATAGACAAGGTACAAAATCAGCTAAAGTTATCCTGTGATAACATAATTGTTAGACTATCGAGAAAAAACATTAATACTTCAGGCATGTTTTAAACTAAAGGGATCGTTTGTTTCAGTCACAGAAACTGTTTCTTCTGGCGTTAGAGAAACCCGGAATAAATTGTGGCAAACCGCGACACTTGGAAAGAATATGCTTCAAAAGTAAAACTGGTATATGATAAGCTGTACGTAGCAACATTTTACATGAAAAGAAAAATGGTTCAAAAGTCACGCTGGTATATGATAAGCTGTACATATACGACATTCTCTATGGTTGTGATGAAACAAACAATAAAAGGTAAAAGATTTCAATGCGTAACAAATGACAACAAAAAGTTAATGCTCAAAATTTATCTGTACCTAACGTAAATTGTCGTAGCCTTGTCAATAAATCTGCCTGCTTGAAGCCTTGTTTGTTACCCATGAACCAGATATGGCTGTGCTTACAGAAACTTGGTTAAGCAATGACATATCCGACAGCGAATTAGTTCCGAAAACTACATGTGCTTTCGTAAAGTTCGAGAAAAAAAAAGGAGGAGCGGTCACTATAATGTTTAGGGCACCCTTATAACTTGTAAGAATTCCTGAAATTTCAGGAGTTGAATGCATTTTTGCACTGTATATTTTCACAAGATGAGCTACGTTCTCAGAGCTATTTATAGGCCACGTGACTCCTCTGTCTCGGTTCTTAAAAATCTTGATGAGTACATGTCCTGTCATGTAAAACCAGAAGACAGATTATTTCTCGCAGGTGATTTCAATTTTCAAAATATCGATTAGAATGCTTTCTCTACGCAGTCATCTGATCAAAATGGCACGAAAATGCTTGATATAGCTTTTAATTACGATTATATACAGATTGTATTCCAACCCACTAGAAATCAAAGTGCAATTTCAATTCTAGATCCCTTTTTTGTTAGTGGTACTGTGAAAAATGATGTATGGTGTGATGTAGTACCGGGAATGTTCGATCATTAACCTGTGGTTTTAACTTTACTGATGCTTCGTATGATCAGCTCAATCTCAATCACCAGTACCCGAACTTTTGTTGATTGATGAGTCATGATTGATGAGTCAATCATTGACTTTTCGAACCTCTCCTTTAATGCTTTTTCAGAAAACATGGGCAATATAGGTGATCTTTGACTAGCTTTCAAAAATATTGGTAAAGAATGTATAATAGAATATGTGCCACTAATAACTAAAAAAGCACCCGGTAAAATAGCTTGGACCACCCAAAAAACTCTTCAGCTACAACGCAAATTAGGAGACAGAGAAATAAAAAGGCCTGAAATCCGTTTTGCTCTTCACTGGATAACTCTATTGCTACATTAGCAACAAAACTGATATTACCGATTCGGGAGGATGAGACAAAATACTATGGTATATTACTTCCTTCTTTTATTAAGGCGTCACCTGAAAAGTTTTGGAGAACGATTAAGCCGAGTTCATGTAGCGTTGCCTCATTTTCACTGAATGGGCATATCATTCCTGATGAAACAGCTGTGTCTGCTGCCTTCAACAAACACTTTAGATCTGTATTTACAACTAATAATGGTTTTTTGCAATGTTCAGTATGTCTTTGCCAACTATGCTTGATGTGAGAATCACTATGCAGGGTATTTTAAACCTTGTGCTTAACATGGCTGTCAAAAAAACCCCTTGCTAAGACAATATCCCAAACGCCTTCTTGAAAAGGTATGCACAGTGGTGTGCAGAGTATTTACTAAGTTGTTCGAAAAATCTCTCACTGACGGTTCGTTGCCGGAGGACTGAAAAACTGCGAGAATCAAACCACTCTTTAAATCTGGTGAAAAATCCAGTATCGCACAATATTGGCCCATTTCAGTGACATATACTTTGTGTAAAATCTTCGAACAGATAATTTATAAACATATAGTAGAATTTCTTGAAAAGTGTAAAATTTTAACAGATGCAAAACATGGCTTTAGACGTGGGTATTCAACAAGTACGCATTTAGTCGGAATTACGCATGATTTTGCCGAAGGTATAGATAAAGGATATCAGACAGACGCCATATACATGGGGTTTAGAACGGCTTTTGATAAAGTATCACATAACGAAGTACCAGGCAAACTAGATTTATTATAACAAATAATACTCTACTTGCATGAATTAGAGCTTATCTGATGAACCGTTACCAATACGTTTCTGTAAATGACACCTGCTCAGGTCGAGTTGACGTTGTTTCTGGTGTACTTCAAGAGTCCGTGTTTGGGCCTCTATTATTTTTGATATTTATAAACGACATCACCAATGATATTATAGTTAACATTAAACTCTATGCAGACGACTGCGTGATTTATGACACAGGACAATTCAGGATCAGAATAAATAAATGAAAAATTCCAAAGAATCGTATTATGGTTTCATCAGTGGCGAATGACTATTAACTGCGAAAAGACAGTCTTTATGCGAAGAACCCACAAAAATAATCCACTTTTTTTCTTTACGGGGCGAACGGAAACACCCTCTTGGAGGTCAATGAGTGTAAATACCTGGGTATTTGGTTCACAAACAATTTATCATGGTCGAAACATATAGATGTTGTTACGAAAAAGGTATTACGAAAATTATCAACGACTTCCGTTTGCTTCCTTGCATACCACTTCATTATATCTCCTATGCTTGGATATGCCGTATCGATTTGGGACCCATACACCAAACAAACATCGGAAAACTTGAAAGAATACAAAAAAGTAGTTCGTTACATATATAACTCATATGGTCGTTCCTCAATCACTGAACTCATTTAACGATCTAGGTTTTTCTCAGTTAGCAATAGTGGTAGAATTTGCCGGCTAAAATTATTTTACCAAATAGTTAAGGGGCATTATAACATAGACTCCTCTCTTATTATCAATTCTTCTCAGGGTTACAAAACCAGGCCAAGACATTCTTTCACGATAACCCCGTTATTTCCACAAAATAACTGCTTTAAATACTCATGTTTCTCTAGAACGATTGTTGATTGAAATATCCTCCCCGACAATATTGTAACACAATTCTCGCTTACCTTGTTCAAAAAATATTTGCAACATCTTGTTAGTACCGTTTGTTATACTTCTTTTTAGTGTGCGTTCCGATTCGTTGCATTATTCTGTTCAGTTTGATAAATTTTCTCTTTGAAATCATACTCTTTTTTGTGTTCATTGAGCTTGTGCTTGTACTCTTGCCTTTTACAGTTACTATTTGATGTTAAATTCCGTTGTGCTCTTGTTCATTTTCTTAACCTAACTTTTTTATCTGTTTGCATTGTATTTTTCACTTATTGTGTTTTCTTTGAAATTTATTGTGCCTTTTTTATTGCATGTATCAATCTATCACACATGCTATAGTCCCTGCTTGAGACTACAGTATCAATAAATAAAATAAATAAAAAAAATTTGCCGTAGGTGCCTTTTACAAACGAGCCCTGAAGAAAGCGCGTGCCGCTGAATGGACCTTCTCAAAAATCACAGCGCCGTGCCTTCCCCTGGTGTATCAGTGCTAGGGCATTATGGGAGAGCGAAACGCCGGCGGTGCAGAACAGACGACGCTTTCCCGCTTTCGCCTGCTTTCGTCGGGTGCCGTGAATGGTTTTGGCTGGTGTAAGGAAATGCTATTTTAAATTCACGCTTTCTCTGATCGCTCAGACTTTCATTCACGCATACTAGACTGTGTTGCTCGTCGCAAATAACAGTAATCACGACTAGACATGTCGAATAAGAAAAGTGGCGGACACACTTGCTCGGTTCTGGGATGTGATATTACGTGAAAGTCAATGGGCGTTTCATTCATTGCTTACCCGCCACAGTGGTGTGGTGGCTAAGGCACTCGGCTGCTTGCCCGCAGGTCGTGGGGTGGACCCCCGGCCGCAGCGGCTGCATTTTTGATTGCAGCAAAAAGTGCTTTAGGCTCGTGTGCTTAAATTTCTGGAGCCCTCCGCTACAATCAATACAAATCACGTGCATACAGCAGAGGAGGTCGCTATCGCGCTCGTCATAGTTCGCACTGATGCCCAGCATATTATCAGCGATTCACAAAAAGCAGTCCGAACTTTTGAAAATGATAGGATTTCTCCAGTGGCCATGAAAATCTTTACTAAAGGTAAAACCGGCATTGGCGACCAAAATGCATGCATTCTCTGGTTTCCCGCCCACACACCCGTCGACCACACGGAGGTCAATCTTAACGAGGTGGCGCACGACGTGGCTTGAACTCTCTCGTTCTGGGCCACGTCTATGAATGACACCACCTGTACAGACTCTCTTGTGGAAGAATGCGATTGGGGCATAGACTTACCAAATTCAACGACATTATGTCAATGGATGACGCCACTTGTACAGACTCTCTTGTGGAGGAATGCGATTGGGGGATAGACTTACCAAACTCAACGACATTATCCAACAATATAGACTTCAACAACGGGTAAACTCTCCGCCTCACGCCGAGATGAACCCGGACCAGTCAGTTCAATGGCGGCAATTACAAACAGGCGCCTACACAAATCCCGTAATTATGAAGCACACGCACGCCGACACTTATATAACCAAATCGTGCAAGCATGGTAGTATTAGGGCCACACTAGCGCACGTTCTCTGGGTGAGTCCAGCACTAATTGGCAAAACGAGAGACGCGGCCTGCTATGTGGACCGTCGGGAGCGTTAGCGGACCGCGCTGCTCAGCTCAGGACTAGATAATCATCTCTGGACAATCCAGCAGGCCAAAGAAGCTACTGAGAGACATGGCCTCTCAACCAGCTTCTAAGTGGGAGCCCAACCCGGTAACTTGAAGGAAGTCAATAAAGTTTTTCACTCACTCCCCTACGGCGTCTCTCGTAATCGCAAGGTGGTTTTGCGACGTGAAATCCCAACACTTATAATAATAGTTCACCACTTGGCGCTACTTCATGGCTTCGATGTTTGTGGTGCTGAAGCTAAGTTGACCCTTTGTTATCTGTGTCCTCACTATGATTACGGTGCTGAGATTTCAGACTTGCAGCTTACCCTGTAATTAACT
Organism: Rhipicephalus annulatus; assembly: GCA_013436015.1. Taxonomy (NCBI): domain Eukaryota; kingdom Metazoa; phylum Arthropoda; class Arachnida; order Ixodida; family Ixodidae; genus Rhipicephalus; species Rhipicephalus annulatus. The sequence continues at coordinate 278,987 of WOVY01010386.1, forward strand.
GTGCGAATTTATTAAGGCGAGAGGCCTAGATACCTTGTTATAACTTCACAGCGTCTCTTCTTTATCCGCCTAAGATTTTTTGATAGAGAAGGCCATCATCTTTTTTTTTCAAGCGATGTGCTGATCCTACCCCGCCAGCCTATGACTGTCAGCAGAGTTTTGTCGTGGGTGCGAACCCATGTTGCGTCGCGGCTGGGGGAAACCACTAGTGCAGCTGGGACGTGGGCAGGTGCCGGTGTGGCTTGAAGGGGGCCAGTGTCCCTTTCGCACCTCCCGGCCAACGCCCCAGCCCGCCACCATTCACACCACCCTTTGAAAACTTGTACCTAACGAAATTTGCACTGCCTCCAAAAACAGAGGCAGTGCGAAACTGATTTTCAATGCCTTTATGACAAGACCACTTTGCACTAAGCTCGGATGTCATGCAATGACATGAGCACGTGAAGTCGCGTGATATTTGATGACGTCACAATTTTGGCGATGTCAGACGTCATCTATTTTGTCATCACCTTCCTAACACTGATTTGTTTTTGAAGTCATTCTGACCCTTACCACCTTCCACAGCAACGTTTTCTGGCTCAAACTATCTGTGCCCAGATAGTGATTGCTTATTAGCACCGTAATAATGTTTATCCTTCGCAATTTTTTCCTTCTGATTATGTCTTAGGCGAGTTTTCAAGATGTTTTGACCTTGGCCTTTTGGCAAAGGTGACAGAAACGGTTGTATGATTTGGGCAGCTTGGAGAGGCAGATCTATGCAAACGACAAGTTACTCAATTAGCATAATCATAAACTGCAATGAAACAAGAGATCACAGGAAACAGTAAAATGAAATATTGCGTGAATAAAAAGGACAAGTTACTCAATTAGCATAGTCACAAACGGAAATGAAACAAAAGATCACAGGAAACAGTAAAACAAAATATTGCGTGAATTATGCACACTAAAACTCATTTCGTGTTACATTTCTTCAAATTGTTAATTGGTAATGACCTTTTGCGCAGTCCAGGCCCAAAATTCTTAAGTTAATTTTGAACTAACACGTTCTTGAGACATAAGTCACGTCGCATACCAGCAATCATTACGTGGGCCTGACTATAACACATAAAAGCGAATATTCTCAGTAATAGGAGGATACATACACCGATGTATGGACAAGGCAGATGTCAAGGCTATGCTTAAAAAATTGATGAGTTCGATGCGTAAGATCCTCAGCAGTCTATACACTCAAGCTGCTAAGGGGGCTGTGCAGCTACTTGAGCTTTTGGAGCCTCTTCTACTGGTTCTTCAGTAAGTTAACATGGCATTCATGTTTGAAGAACGCATGCGCCAGTCGCTTGTTATGCAATGGAATGCTCGTGGCCTACGTGGCCGTCTGTCAGACTTCAGACAATGGGTTTTTAAATATCAATTTCCTGTTATTGTAATATGTGAACCGAATATGGTTTCAACTTTTTGGTATATCTGGATATTACCAGATTTGGTCCCGCAGTGATCAACGCACCGGCAAAGTTCTCGTTTGTATACGCCTAAAATTGACGTTCTTGAGACATGAAGTCACGTCGCATACCAGCAATGATTACGTTAGCCTGACTACAACACATAAAAAGCGGACATTCTCAGTAATAGGAGGATACGTACACCCGAGCGCACGGATGGACTGCTTCCACCTGGGGACTATTCTTCAAGCAGCACAAAGGCCACACATTGTGATTGGCGATTTTAATGCATATCATCCTCTTTGGGGCAGCACTACAACGAATTCTCGCGAAGGGGATTTGGCCAATATTATATGCAACTACGCACTAAGCGTACTCAACGACGGATTACCTACATTTGTTCGTGGCACGTCCTACAGCAGCTGCCTCGACCTCTGTTTCGTTTCCAGAAGCCTTCTGTCTTCCCCATGTTGGTGCCAGATTTGGACACTCGCGGCAGTGACCACCTTCCAACCTATGTTCAGTTCAGGTGGTTTCGCCGCACGCACACACACTACCAACTGGACACTGTTCAAGGCATCCGTCAAGTCTGGCTGTGAGCACACAACTGATCCATCCGAGGTAGAGAACATCAGTGCTTCTTCACTGCGTGACACAACCAAACAGGTTAACCTACCGATGCAGAGATCAGCAGTTGACTCCCAATACGAGGCCCTTCGTGCAATCCGTCGCCGTGCTGAACGCCGATACAGACGAACGAAGTCGCCTTCAGACCTTTCCGCCTGTCGTGGAGCTCAACGACATGTTCTTCGGCATCTTCACGAGATTGGCAGGCAACGTTGGAGAAAATTCTGTGGATCTCTGGACCCCAGCAACCTCTATCTAAGATATAGCGGGCGGTACGAAGTTTGCAGACAACTCCCCAACAACGTCAACCATTTCAAGCTGTTGCTCTACATCAGGGGCGGACTGAAGTTGAGATAGCCAGTGACTACTGTAGCGTCATTGTGGACACCACTGATGGTTTTGCCACTGATGAGCCTCTTACTACCATTGCACCTCCATCGTCTGACAAGCGCCTTGATGTACGTTTTACAATGCATGAGCTTGACGCAGCGAATTCTGCCTCCCGCTGATTAGCGGCACCAGGACCTGACGTAATCACGTATGCTGCACTCAACCATCTTGATACAAAAGCACGGCGTATCCTGTTATCTCAATATAACACCTCATATGAGTCAGGAGAAGGCCCAGCTAATTGGAAATGCAGTCGAATTATTGCATTGCTTAAGCTGGGGAAGTGTCCTTATGCACTTTCCTCCTACAACCAATCGCCTTAGCCAGCTGCGTCGGGAAACTAACGGAAATAATGGTATGGTCAAGATTAGAGTGGCTTCTAGAGAGCAACAACTCCTTTTCTGCATTTATGAACGGCTTCAGAAGAGTCCGATCTACCATTGATGGTGTAGTCGGCTTGATCACCAGCGTTGAAGAGCAAAGAAGCCAACGCAGAGTAGTGGCAGCGTTTTTCCTAGATATTAAATGTGCCTACGATAATATGCTGCATTATGCGATCCTTGACACACCGGAAGATTTTGAAATCGGTGGATGACTGTATGCTTGGATTTTTAGCTACCTTAGGGACCGCACCAGTTACATGACGACAAATAATGGAGACACCGATCGATATAAGGTTCATCGTGGTGTTCCCCAAGAAGGAGTTTTCAGCCCGATCCTGTTCAATGTCACAATGATCGGCCTAGCAGCAGAACTTCCCAGCACGGTGAAGATCAGTGCATAAGCTGAAGACATATGCATATGGACATCCGGAACTACTCATCCTCTATTGCATGCTCGCATACAGCGTGCAGTGACGATCACATACAAATATCCACGACGTCAGGGGCTCACTCTTTTAGTCGACAAATGCACAGTGCTTGCGTTCACGCACAAGCATATGTCGCAATATCCGATATTTATTATTGGGAACGTGATACCTGCTGTAACGCACCACAATTTCCTTGGTGTTGTACACAGAGATCTATCATGGACGAGGCATATCGCAGTACTTAAATCTAAATTTAAGAGCTTTGCAATCGTTCTTCGCACGTAGCAGGAGCAAGATGGGACCCATCAGATTCATCGCTACTTCAATTGTACAATGCTCTATTTGTGGGATACATTCGATACAGCATGTCGGTGCTCTCCAATATGAGACCTAGTTCTTTGAAGACGCTAGAGAGTGTTCAAGATCAATGCTTACGAAGATTCTTGGGTCTACCGTGCTGTACTTCAACAAAAGGGACAATCGCAGAGGCTCGGACTTGTCCCATCAGTGCATACATGTTCTGCGAGCCACTTAGAGTTCTCCTCCAATTGCTCAGCAGACTCAAACAGCACCCACTGTCAGTACTACCCGCCACTCACCCAGATTGCAGTTTCTCAAGAGTAATATCACGCATGAAAATATGTTATCATCAAGATTTTCCCCACCAAATGCCCCTGTAGTGCCTCCACGGGTCCTTCCTAAACACCCTGTTTGTTTTACGATACCTGGAATTACGAAGAAGTCGCTCATTTCTTCTGTTGGCCTCAGACAACTGACCCTATATCACATTCATACAACGTACAGTGATTCTCTGCACGTGTACACCGACGGATCCACCATGCTAAACACCTCCGCCGCCGCCTTTGTCATCCCAGACATGGATATCGCTCGACGATTCAAAGTGGACCATAAAACCACATCAACTGCCGCAGAGCTTGCCGCTATCCGAGAGGCAATAAGATTTCATTCCGGAGAGCGACCTCGAGCCTGGACAGTTTTCTGTGATGCCAAACTCGCTTTGCAAACCATTAATTGCATCATGAAGCAAGGTCCACATTACAGCTTGGCAATATAAATCACAGAACGTATTCATGTTGCTTCAACAAATGGCCATCTTATCACTTTCCATTGGATTCTCACTCATTGCGGCGTGATGGGAAACGAAGAGGCAGACGCTGAAGCTAAAAATGCTTTAAGATGTGCCCCTGAAATACGCATTGAGTTTCCACGAGCTTACACGAACGCCCTGCTTAGCTGCGTGATTCGCAGCTACACACTTCAGCACTCAACCAACCCGGAACTGCGACACCAGCGACTTCACAAACGGGACCCGGAATTGAGGTTCCGCATGCCCCCTAAATTGAAACGGCAACTCACAAGTATGATCCACCGCATTCGTCTTGCTGTGGCGTACACCAGACATTACGCACATATCATCGGTCGCAGTGACACCGGTCCCAATTGTGAACACTGTGATGTCCCAAAAACACTTTAGCACATATTTTGTGTCTGCCCAGCATACGCACATGAACGACAAACACTGATTCTTCTACTGAACTATGTCGCAGTAGGTCATTGACTGATGGGACCATGTTGGGCGCTTGGTCAGACACCAGCAGTGCAACTTCGTTCACAAGAGCAGTTATACCCTTTTTGGAAACAACTGGACTATATGCGAGGCTATAAAATGTGTCTCAGCTAGAAAGAACACTTAACACTCACCTTTCAAACTCACCATCGTCATCTGTTAATCTCTCTTTTTCCCTTTCCCTTCCCCCAGTGTAGAGTGGCAGGCTAAAGCAAGCAATCGCTCATGCCGGCCTCTCTGCCTTTCTGTAAATAAACTTATCTATCTCTCTCTCTTATTGAGCGACACGTCATGAAATGACGCTAAATATATGTACAAATATTGAATGCACAGACATACGTTAAATAGTTATAGATGTTTATATAACCAGATGTTTGCACTTGCGCAACTATAACAACTGGAACATGTGTATTATCAACAACAGAAGGTGAAAGGAAGCGCTGATGCGCGCGAGGATGCTGGCCCTAGACACTGCTACACAAATGAACTTCAGTGCAATGCAACTAACCACAATTGACGTTCACCCGACATGACGGCTGTCTCAAAGGAGGACATATGTAACGTTTATGAAATTCAGTAGGCAGCGCTGCAACCACTATTGGCATTTCACAAAATTAGCGTCTATTTGAAAAGTAGTTCCGAGACCTGGCGTAGCTCTGTGGTAAAATGATTCAATGCCACAAAAAATGCTTGAGTTCGATTCCTGCTAAGGCCCTCATATTTTCTCCTTGCGATAGTCGGGTTGACGCTACCGATGGAGCACACATGAGCAATTTCAGCGCTCACGCGCTCAAATTGCTCATGTGTGCTTTAGTCTCTCCTGGATAGATACTGAGTGTCAATGTAATGTGGCACATACCAGCATACCAGTGGCACATACCCGCCCGTGGGTATGTGCCAATGTCTGGCGGGAAGCGCTTGACGAAGTACGCGACAGGATTGTGACAATATTCACCAGTGCGTCATATTTGACCCGTGCGTCATTGCCCAGTGCGTCATATTTGTCAAACCATCTTATCGTCCCAGGCTAATTTTGGTTCACGCCAAGTTAAGTGGGTGACCACGACAGCACTCAAAGGTTCGCGTATAGATAGATAGATAGATAGATAGATAGATAGATAGATAGATAGATAGATAGATAGATAGATAGATAGATAGATAGATAGATAGATAGATAGATAGATAGATAGATAGATTCAAAGTCGCCAAAGTTCGCTAAGAAATGGTTCGAATATAAAGGCGTGAGTTTACTACCAGTGGCCGAAGCCACGTTCTGCAGCCGCAGCGCATGAGAAGCCGATGTGTTACCGGCGAAAAACTTTGGTGATTGCAGTGAGAACATTTACGACGCGAGGCTCCCTGGAAGAGAAACTTCGAGAGCAGAGGAACGATAACAAGCACCGGAATTTCAGCGAGTATTTCCTTGAAGGGATGCATTCCGGCTTTGTTCCAAGAATTTTGTACTGAACTTGTTTGACGAATATTTTAGTCTATAAGTGTCTTGGTTAGTTAACGCATGAGATTGCATTGAAGCGCGTCTTGTTGTTTGTACCCGCTGTTTTGAGTGTATCCAATTGTGTTGTATCACGCGTTGCTTTGAGGACTCTTTCCTTTCCCTATTTCTTTGCTTCTGTAGTTACACCGTACCTACTTTTAAGTTGCGCTGTTCGTATATTCAGTTATGTCCTACCAACTTGCTCAAGTATTCACACTTGTATTGTGGTATTGCCGAGAGTGCATATTAGTGTGTTTTTTACCTTCTGTAGTTAAGAATATATTTTTGGTTGGTTATCAACTCTCGGCTCCAATTCATTTTTTGGATCACAGGCGGCGGTCACTTGCGTGTACAATAGGACTAAAGCTAAATTGCCTGTGCTTTCGTGGTGCACCTCGGGGGCTGATACTTCGGCCCGTGTTATTAGCCCAGAGATTGCTTGCCTAATATGCGGGATCAGTGACAGTGCCTCCCAATCGAGAAAACTTCTGGCACCACACTAGGCGCACAGATACGTATCCGAGGCAATATGCCAGTAACGGTCAGTTCGAGGTCAGCGCTATGTCCTCTTGTGTCGGTGAGCTTGACCGCTTCTTCTTTTCCGTAATGAGCTGTTGTCAAGTAGTAGAACTTTATTGCTAGACAGCATGCTTTCACAGATCGAGGTGTCCCAACAATGACTCTTCCAAAGGGTACTGCTGAGTATCAGGCAAGAGCTATGCAGCACAATGTGGCGCAAAAGAAAGTGTTAAATGTACGCGGTATTCTGCATCTGTGAATGACTAGAACAGACAAAAAGCAAATATCGTTCACTTTCCAACATTTTTCAATCATAACAGTATCCGCTAATAACGTATGATGAATCAATATATGTCTCTTGGTGTTAGCTGCATGTTCTCAGAAGAAGGTCATTGTAGAAACAGACATACTGGAGAACAACTCTGGTAAACCTGCCTGCCTTTTGCTCAACTTAATTCTCTCTCTCTGAATTCTGTCCATAACACCAATAAAAAGCTGAGCATGGGCGTTTTAAACACCGTGTAATTCTAAAGGTGAGGTACATTTCGTAGTATAATAGTAGTTGGAGGCTGGGGCCTGCCTGTCTTTCCAAGTGTTTCTTTTATTGTTAATTTACTCACTTTTGTAATATTTGGTAAATTAATAAGAAAAGTGGAGATATACTTTCTGAAAAAGAGCGGCTTCTTTCTCTCTTCTTTCTGAAATGTTCCCGTCACACTACAAAAGGATATTTTTTTCCCAAAAGTGTTCTTTCTGTTTCAGGTTCATTTGGTAAGAAAGATAACTGCTGGGGTGACAAGGCATTTGAGGTTGCCATGATTTTGCCAAAGAGACTGACACACTAACCTTCATGGATTATGTTTTCATTAGTTGAGTAGAGATATTATCGATCAGGGTGTCCATTTATGGAAGGGTAGCGTGAAAAATGCCGAAAAACCTTTTTACCGGAATTCTCCTGAGCCGATGTCCCACCATGGGGGTTCTAATGGCTAAGGTGCTCGGCTGCTGACACGCAGGTCAATATATCAAATCCCGGCTGTGGCGGCTGCATTTATGATGGAGGCGAGAATGCTGTAGGTCCATGTGCTCAGATATGGGTGCATTTTAAAGAACGCTAGGTGGTCGAAGTTTGCGGAGTAGTACTCCATTACGGCGTCTCTTGTAATCATATGGTGGTTTTGGGACGTTAAACCTCACATATCAATCAATAAATCCCCAAAGCCAATGATCTCGTACGGTTATAGGCCGAGGAAGATGCGATGCTTGAGTTTATGAAACATAGGTCACTGAAGTTCTGTGATTTGCAGGAAATCCTTATCAGCAGTAGCGGAACACGCGTCCACGCTATCACTCGGCATGAGTTTTTGATTTCCTCTTTTCAGTGCCAACCTCTTTCGTAAAGTGCAGGATCGCGCTAATTGGTAATTCATTATTAATCTTCTCAGGGCGAAAACTTCCGCACACTAACACAAGAGACGAAGACGCTCGTCCTCGTCTCTTATGTCAGTTAGAAGATTAATAATTAACCTCTTCTACAGAAAAACAGCAGCGCAATATTCTGAAAGTAGACACAACATAAAGAATTCTCACTCTCGACTGATTTAATTTTTCAACATGTGGGCACATTATACCTGGACGTACATAACATTTTTTGGTGTCACTGTCTCTCGTCGACATAAACCACCCCTGACGGCCACAAACAAGTGCTATACATATCACCCACGGTTAAAAAAAATAATTTTTGTGCTACACTGGGTCAATCCGGGGCAAAGGTGAAGCATCCGCTCCTTTACAAAAATAAGCTTGATATCTTCTATCCCAATAGCATCTAAACATGAATCGAACTAAACAAGAACAGCGATAGATCTGTATATGTTAAAAGCAGGTAACATAGACTAAACAGTTGGATTTCAAATTAAAAAAACACTTTAATGAAAATTAAAACCCTGTGATCTTCTTCAAAAGGCCGAGAAGCAATAAACTTTCTTTTTGTGAAAGCGTTAGAGGTGGCACGCTCACAAGGTTAGTCTTGATACGTTCTAATTATACTGCGTCAATATCTCTCTAGTCGTAGTGTTTTTGTTTCTTGCCATTACTATTACTTCGGAAAAGATTGGCTTGCAAACACAATCCCTGCAATAAAAGCCTGGATGGCCACTCTTTGCTCCTTGTATGTCGATTCATTGCTCTTTCTGTGGCTTATTAGGACTTCTTCCTTTTTCCTTATATATCTCATTTACTACGACAGTAGTATCGACCGTGTTACACCTTTAAAGCAGTTCAAAAACGAGTTTAGAGAACACAAATGTGGCTACATTACTTTTTAGTTTACTTTGAGACACATTGTGGATAATTTTATATGCACATTCAATACGACTCCTACACAGGAATGCTTTCCTTTCTTTTTCTCTAGTTTAAAGGTTAACAGGCGAATGCAAGGAATCACAGGTTTTTTTCTCTCTTGTTTGAATCACTTTCCTTATGCCTATCTCTTTCAACAACGTTTATCTTTTCAAGAACTTATCCCGCTATGAATGCCAGTGCATTCTTCGAATACCGTGGCACCTGAAGACTGTCTATCTTTTTGTTAAAGGTGTCTGTCGTGAAATAAGCCAATGATCCGCTTAAGGCATTCGTGAGGCACGTCGCTGCAATGGATTCTTTTACAAGCTTTTATTCGGTCCACTCAGACTCTAAAGTTAGTACAATGGGTGTAAAACCACTTGTACTAAATTTCCAGTTGTTGGTAGAATTTTATATCAATGTTTTATATAAAACCTTCTTTTTCTAAAGATCGAGTTTCCTGTGCGACACGAGCCACGCGGAGCTTTTTTAATTTGACTATAAACATTTGTAGCTCATAACAAATCGACTGAAGGGAAGTGTGCTTCACAAAATAGTTCACCAAATCATGTTTTCACTTGGCGAAACGCAGCCTTTCAGGATGCAGAGCATTGAACTCAACAGTAGCAAAATCATTTCTTGAAAAGATAAAGGCTAACATAAGGCGTGACTGGAGGGAAATAGAAGCAAACAGAAGAGAAAAAAAAAACTGCAATACATTGCAGTTACCGGTTAAGGCTTAACTTAAAATAGATAGCAAAACAATGAGTCACTAAAGGAACATCAGAACAACGTAAATAGAGCAATCATAGGCCATCGAGGCTTCCATTGAAGAAATTCTAGCTGGAAGCCAATGTTTTACAAAACAATTGTAGCAAATAGCAACAAAAATAACAAGAACAAAGAAATACCTAAACGAGCAGAAATTGAGCGTGTCAAGACCGTGGGAGCACGCTATTTCTCACGGGAAGATATTAATTTTTTAAACCGTATGTGATATGTATAGCATGCCTTTGTTAGGCCCAGTGGTGACGTATATCGAAGAAATAGGGGCACCAAATCATGTCAATATTGCTTTTATTTTTTGTTACTGTAAATGTACATATGTGCGCACATGCCAAAAACTAATATAAATTGGCAGTTTGCACTTTCGTCGTGCCTTCCAGTGAGTCCTGCCTGAATCTTTTGCTGCATATTTTCTATTTTAAGCATGAACAAACAAGCCTAAACCTCAACCTTAGCAAGCTTCTGATAAAGCAGAATCAAGCTGGTATGATGTACCGGCTCCTTATAGGCGCAAATCGGCGTAACCTTCGCAGTCTACGTAGTACAACAACGCCAATGCACGCAGTTCTGAGCCACAAAAAATAGTTTTTGTGCTTTTGTATGCAATTCCTAAGTCGTATTCAAATAAGGGGGGAAAATTTCCGTTACGGCAATTCCTACGGAGTCCAGCTGGTTGTCGGTCCTTCCGATGCATTCATCATTGCGACCTCTTTTCGGAGGTCTCCCCCGACGCGATTGGACCCTCGAACATCTCTACACTTTCGAAACATTATGTCTAATGAAAATGCATTCTTATAACGGAAATGTTGACGCCTTCTGCAACCCTTAGTAATGCGGTGCGGGCAAGAGGCACAGTCAAGAGACACACTTCCGAAGTCGCGGAATGACGCCGCACTCGCCGAGCGCAAAGTACAAGGCCTGTCACGGAAATAAGTTAACACGGTGCTTCACTCCAAGAGGTAGGCACTCGGCAGCAGTCGGTAGAAGAGTCGATACAGGACGTCCGCGTACCAGTGCACTCCCTCACAGCTGCACGCTGCAGGTTCTGAGGATGCCACGAGGCTGCGCCACAAGCGTAGCGGTGCGAAAGCCCAGTGCGCCAGCGCCTGGTTTTGCACACCCGCGTAGCAGGATGCTGCCACACCATCCACTATCACAGTTCCCTCTCTTGTAAGCGGTGCATATACGCCCGATAACCACACAGCGCGCACGTCTCGCACACGCAGAGTCCGCATAGTCCTTGTTGGGAGTTGTGTGCTATTCTCTTGGCCAAGCACGAAACCGCCGGGTCTGATGCGCGCTGCAAACGTCGGCAACACATCCCGGCCGGCATCCGCGTAGTAGACCAGGTGGCCTGGTGTTAGCGTTAGGTGGAGTCCGCATTCGGTGACGATAGAATAAAACACGCGCTCAGCATCGGGCTGCCGGTCCAAGAAGGCGATCACTTCGCTATACACCGGCGTCCTGCCATCGGCACCCAGCGCCAGAATGTGTTCGCCCAGCAGCACATCGGCCAGTCGCTTGGTGCCCGCCGTCGTCTGCACAAGGCTGTCGCCGTGGAAGCAGCCTCCAGTGCGCGCTGACCCGTAAGACTCTGCGAGGGGAAAAGTACGTTTTAGCTGCAAGGCACTACCTTGGCCTTTTTCCAGATTTCGCAAAGCTTTAACTGAAAAAAAAAACGTATACGCACTGCAGTATTGCAATAAGGTCAAGTAATTGGCCTTTTTATTTCTTTTTCAATGGGTTTTTTTCTTTCTTTTTTTCTGTAAGCCCTCCTTACTCTATGCTCTAATGAGAGGCTGTAAGGTATGTTAAATAAATAATTAGTGTCGCTGTTATGTTGCATTTATTTGTATATTTTAACTGTATACGTTCTCATTTTTTTATTTTTTTCTGTAAGCCCCCCTTACCCTATGCTCTAACGAGAGCCTGTAAGGTATGTTAAATAAATTACCTGTTTCAACTACGCCGGAATCTCAAGATCTCAACTCCAGCCGTTCGTTTAATTGCGTTTTGTTTCATCCGCACTAGATTGTACATCCATAATTTGGCGTTTTCACACTTAAAATGAAGTGGAAAAACTCTAAGAGAATAATCGAACTTATGTATAGGATTCAGCCATAATTTTATACCATCTTTATTAGCACGAATCGCGATACTGATGCATACGCAAAAATAAAGCTTGCAGTTTGAAACTTTTTCTTTCAGTTATGAAAAACATTTTAATTTAGGCGTATCACTTTACTTCTCAGCATACCGTACTACAAGAAAGAGGAGGCGCGCCTTTTCAGTAACCCGTTCCCCCCCCCCCCTTAGACAACACCTCTAAGTACTTGTTTTTACCGAGCACAATACCCACTTTGACTAATCTTACTAACGATGTAGTTTTACGTGTATCTCTCAGACCTTTTCATCTGCGTAACTCCAGTAGTGATTATCTAAGCATAATTACAAGTGATAAAGCTTGTTTATCGACATGACTGGCGTGAATATCCTCCAGTATTGATTACGTATTAATTTAGTGCAGCTTTTAATTATATATCGTGACGCCTCTTTGTTCATAATAATTGATATTTTTTTTCGTGAGCCTTTACTTACAATATTTGTTTTATTACCTTTTTGCCGAACTTCAGCAACCTCTACTTCATTTTTGATAAATGTCTGAGAGGGAGTTTCAGTATTTCTAAACAAATAAATATATAAATAAATAAATGTAGTCTAGTGATACAGGTGCCATGTAGGGTTAACAACTGTAGTTTTAGCGTTGAGTCAGCTTCTCTAACACTGTAATAAACCTCACTACGATGCAGCAACGTTATCGGTGAGAACTAACACACAAAAGCACATAAAAGTATAGGATATATTATTAGCAGTAATAGTAATGCAAGTGTGAAAAAAGACAAGTCAACGAAAAGATAACTTGCCGTAGCCAGGGACCCAACCTGCAACAAACGAATAACGCTTCCGATGCTCTACAAACTCAGCAACAGAAATGGTAACCCCCCTCCTCCTTACCCCGTGTCGCCAGTGAGAAAGACTCGAATTTAGAGAACTGCGCTGCTGACGACTACAAAGCCAAACATCTTCATTTAAGCGTGAGAGCGTCATTCAGTGTCGTTAAAGCCACGCTGACGAGTGTCTTTTAAAGACGATAGTGTTTCGTGGGGATCTTTGACGGAAACCTTTTGGTCTGTCTGTCTGTCTGTCTGTCTGTCTGTCTGTCTGTCTGTCTGTCTGTCTGTCTGTCTGTCTGTCTGTCTGTCTGTCTGTCTGTCTGTCTGTCTGTCTGTCTGTCTGTCTCTACAATTGTCTGTTTGTCCGCCCTTGAGGATACTTTAAACGGCACTATACAGATGTTCAAATGCCAAGACAGTCCACGCAAGTACAATGTAACCTTAGTCATTGGCTCTCATCACGTCGGAGACTCAGTGGCCTTCACTACCGTCAAGAGCTACGGTAGCGCAATCATCACATAGTGCCCCTACCCCCGATGAAGAAAACAAGATGGACAAGGCAGATGTCAAGGCTATGCTTAAAAAATTGATGGGTTTGATGCGTAAGATCCTCAGCAGTCTATACACTCAAGCTGCTAAGGTGGCTGTGCAGCTACTTGAGCTTTTGGAGCCTTTTCTACTGGTTCAACAGTAAGTGAACATGGCATTCATGTTCGAAGAACGCATGCGCCAGTCGCTTGTTATGCAATGGAATGCTCGTGGCCTACGTGGCCGTCTTTCAGACTTCAGACAATAGGTTTTTAAATTTCAATTTCCTGTTATTGTAATATGTGAACCGAATATGGTTTCAACTTTTTGGTATATCTGGATATATCCAGATTTGGTCCCGCAGTGATCAACGCACCGGCAAAGTTCTCGTTTGTATACGCCTAAATTTGACGTTCTTGAGACATGAAGTCACGTCGCATACCAGCAATGATTACGTGAGCCTGACTACAACACATAAAAAGAGGACATTCTCAGTAATAGGAGGATACGTACACCCAAGCGCACGGATGGACTGCTTCCACCTGGGGATCATTCTTCAAGCAGCACAAAGGTCACACATTGTGATTGGCGATTTTAATGCATATCATCCTCTCTGGTGTAGCACTACAACGAATTCTCGCGGAGGGGATTTGGCCAATATTATATGCAACTATGCACTAAGCGTACTCAACGACGGATTAACTACATTTGTTCGTGGCACGTCCTACAGTAGCTGCCTCGACCTCTGTTTCATTTCCAGAAGCCTTCTGTCTTCCGCATGTTGGTGCCAGATTTGGACACTCGCGGCTGTGACCACCTTCCAACCTAGGTTCAGTTCAGGTGCTTTCGCCGCACGCACACACGCTACATCCGTCAAACCGACTGGACACTGTTCAAGGCATCTGTCAAGTCTGGCCGTGAGCACACGACTGATCCATCCGAGGTAGAGAACGCCAGTGCTTCTTCACTGCGTGACACAACCAAACGGGTTAACTTACCGATGCAGAGATCAGCAGTTGACTCCCAATACGAGGCCCTTCGTGCAATCCGTCGCCGTGCCGAACGCCGATACAGAAGAACGAAGTCGCCTTCAGACCTTTCCGCCTGTCGTCGAGCTCAATGACATGTTCTTCGGCACCTCGACAAGATTGACAGGCAGCGTTGGAGAAAATTTTGTGGATCTCTGAACCCCAGGCAACCTCTATCTAAGATCTGGCGGGTGGTACGAAGTTCGCAGACAACTCCCCAACAACGTCAACCATTTCAAGCTGTTGCTCTACATAAGGGCAGACAGCAGTTGAGATAGCCAGTGACTATAGTAGCCTCATCGTGGACACCACTGATGGTCTTGCCACTAATGAGCCTCTTACTACCATTGCGCCTCCATCGCCTGACGAGCGCCTTGATCTACGCTTTACAAAGCATGGGCTTGACGCTGCGATTTCTGCCTTCCGCCAATCATTGGCACCAGGACCTGACGGAATCACGTATGCTGCACTCAACCATCTGAATACAGAAGCACGACGTATCCTGTTAACTCAATATAACACCTCATGGGAGCCAGGAGAAGTCCCAGCTAAATGGAAATGCAGTCGCATTATTGCATTGCTCAAGCCGGGGAAGTGTCCTTATGCACTTTCCTCCTACAGACCAATCGCCTTAGGCAGCTGCGTCGGGAAAGTAATGGAAAGAATGGTACTGTCAAGATTCGAGTGGCTTCTAGAGAGCAACAATTCCTTTCTTGCATTTATGAACGGCTTCAGAAGAGTCTCATCTGCCATTGATGGTGTAGTCGGCTTGATCACCAGCGTTGTAGAGGAAAAAAGCCGACGCAGACTAGTGGCAGCGGCCTTCTTAGACATTAAGCGCGCCTACGATAATGTGCTGCATTGTGCTATCCTTGACGCACTGGAAGATTTGGACATCGGTGGACGACTGTATGCTTGGATTTTCAGCTACCTTAGTAATTGCCCCATTTACATGACGACAAATGACGGAGCCACCAATCGATATAAGGTTCGTTGTGGTGTTCCTCAAGGAGCCCGATCCTATTCAATGTCACAATGATCGGCCTAGCAGCAGAACTTCACAGCACGGTGAAGATCAGTGCATACGCTGATGACATATGCATATGCGCATCCGGAACTACCCGTCCGCATTGGCGAGTTCGACTACAGCGTGCAGTGACATTACATACAAATATCTACGACGTCAGGGGCTCACTCTTTCAATCGACAAATGCGCAGTGCTTGCGTTCATGCGCAAGCATAAGTCGCAATACCCGATATTTATTAATGGGACAGTGATATCTGCTGTAACGCACCACAAGTTCCTTGGCGTTGTCGTACACAGAGATCTATCGTGGACGAGGCATGTCGCAGTACTTAAATCTAAATTGAAGAGCTTTGCTCGCGTTCTTCGCCACGTAGCAGGAGCAAGACGGGGCCCATCATAATCATCCCTACTTTAACTGTATAATGCTCTTTTGTCGGATACATTTGATACAGCATGCCGGTGCTCTCCAATATGAGACCTAGTTGTGTAAAGACGGTAGAGAGTGTTCAAGCTCAAGGCTTACGAAGATGCTTGGGTCTACCGGTCTGTACTTCCACAAATGGGACAATCGCAGAGACTCAGGCTTGTCCCTTCAGTGTATAGATGCTCTGCGAGCCACTTAGAGTACACTTCCAATTACTGAGCCGACACAGACAGCACCCACTGTCAGTACTACCGGCCACTCACACAGATTTCAGTTTCTGAAGAGTAGTATCGCGGCATGAGATTATTATACCATCAAAGTTCTCCGCGCCAAAGGCATCTGCAGTGCGTCCATGGGTCCTGCCTAAACCACCTGTTTGTTTTACGAAACCTGGAATTACAAAGAAGTCGCTCATTTCTTCTGTTGGCCTCAGACAACTGACCCTATATCACATTTATACAACGTACAGCGATTCTCTGCACATGTACACCGACAAATCCACCACGCTAGACAACTCCGCGGCAGCCTTTGTCATCCCAGACATGGATATCGCTCGACGATTCAAAGTAGACCATAAAACCACATCAACTGCCGCCGAGCTTGTCGCTATCCGGGAGGCGATAAGATTTATTTCTGGAGAGTGACCTCGAGCCTGCACGATTTTCTGTGATGCCAAACGCGCTTTGCAAACCATTAATTGTATCTTGAAGCAAGGTCCGTATTACAGCTTGGCAAAAGAAATCACAGAACCTATTAAGGTTACTTCAACAAATGGCCTTCTTATCACTTTCCAGTATATTCCCGCTCACGCTGAAGCTAAAAATGCCTTAAGCAGTGCCCCTGAAGTACGCATTGCGTTTTCACGAGCTGACACGAACGCCCTGCTTCGCTGCGTGATGCGCAGCTACACACTTCAGCACTGGACCAAACCAGAACAGCGACACCAGTGACTTCACAAATGGGACCCGGAAATAAGGTTCCGCATGCCCCCTAAGTTGAAACGACAACTCACAAGTACGATCTACCGCATTCGTCTTGGTGTGGCGTACAAAAGACGTTACGCACATATCATCGGTTGCAGTGACAGCGGTCCTAATTGTGAACACTGTGATGTACCAAAAACGATTGAGCACATATTTTGTGTCTGCCCAGCATACGCACGTGAACGACAAACACTGATTTCTTCTACTGAACTATATCGCAGTAGGTCATTAACTCATGAGACCATGTTGGGTCCTTGGCCAGACACCAACAGTGCAACTGCGGTCACAAGAGCAAGTATAATCTTTTTGGAAACAACTGGACTATATGTGCGGCTATAAATTGTGTCTCATTTAGAAAGAACACTACATACTCACCTCTCTATCTCACCATTGTCATCCATTAATCTTTCTTTTCCCCTTTCCCTACCCCCAGTGTAGAGTAGCAGGCTAGAGCAAGCTATCGCTCAGGCCGACCTCTCTGCCTTTCCGTAAATAAACTTATCTATCTCTCTCTCTCTCAAACGGCACCAATCGGCCAACCCTATCCGCAGCACCTACCAATATAGCTCAAGGTTGTGCGATTGTCTATTAAAAAGCAAGTGTTGCGCATATCTGAGGCGCCATAACAACACGTCAATGTTTTGTATGTCGGCCTTCATACTAGAAGAGGCACACACAAGTAACTCTAAGGACTGTAGCGTTTATCGCGCTGCGCTTACATTGAAACGCGATGCTCAAAAAGGGGAGTGTTTTCAACGCTTTTCTATGACGTCACGGTGGTGGCACCTGCCCGCCGCTTTGCATTCCACACACCTTATCATCTCCGAGACTGCCGCGCATCCTTCTCCGTGGGTGCGCACGCCTCAGTTCTCGAAGATAACTGCCAGATGACGCTCGTGTCTAACGCGCCTCGATGCGCTCGTTTGCCTCCGCTACACGCTCGAGTCATTCTAACGCAGCGCCTCCAGAATACCGTTCCCCGATTTTCTTGCGTAGAACGTCAAATAAACGTTTTGATCCCCCTCCTTAGACGCAAGAATATCGTCTATCGACATTTGCAGAGCATGCATATTTTTTTATCTGGCGTATCACGTTCCAAGAAGACGCGTCTTGACAAGATGCCGAAAGTGCCTCGAGGGAGCGTGCATCTTCGATTAATTAAACGTGACTTTCAACGTTCGCACTTGAGGAAAGCATAACTGCGCGGCCGCGCTTGCTCCGGGACCCAGCACGTCATATCCCTCAACTTCTGCCGGGTGTCACCCCACACCACAAAGCCCGCTGCTCACGCGCTCTCACATGGACGTGGCTGCACTTTTGAGTACTTCAATAAAGTTTTCGTAGTTTATACTTTGCGCTGTTTGCGTCTACTACTCCTCAGTGTCGGTCGTATTTGCGCTGCCGTTATAGGTAGCATGATTCCTACTAAACAAGGAATTTACCTGACTTCACAGAAAGATGTATGTGGGTGCGCGACTCATAGTAGACCCAGTCGAAGCCTGCCTCCACGGCCAGGCGCGCTAGCATGCCATACTTGGAGCGCTCGCGGTCACTGGTCGTCACGTCCACGGCGCGCCCTTCGTAGTGTAACGAGTGGGGTGCGTGGTGGCCTTCTTCATCCCAGCCCTCTGTTACTCGCAACCGCACACCTGGCCACTGGTTCATCACGGACACGGCCAGTGTGTTGAGCTTGTTCTTGCATCGCTGCACAAAAGAAAAAACGCAATAAGCCCGTATGCTCTTCAGAGACTCTCTGTTCATTATTACGCTGAACTAAATAATGGCTTGATCAAGTCAGACTGCGAACTGAATGTTTAATGCGGAGTCCTCAACAAATCAAAAAGAATTCACCTTCACGATTATTTTGTGTTATACTCTTGTTAGTCATTATTTTCGGTGGCGCAGTGCGCCTTCCTCACTGCAAAATACGAGCTAACAGAAGATGAAGAAAGGGCTTTACTGACACCGCGAACAGCATGAATGATGACGAGAGAAATAGTGATGTATCCGGGGGGGGGGGAAGGGAGCAACGTCGAGACGCGACTGTGTGGCTTTTTGGCTTTTTTCCCTCCTCCTCAGCCATGTATTTTTGTACACTTAAAATAAATGTATTTTTGTACGCTTTGTATGTTTAAAATAAAGGCTCAGGCTCACACTCAGGAGGGGGGCGGCGTACTTCGGTCCTCTCTAGGTGCCTCGGCGACACATGTGGCCCAGAGTTTCAGACTGAGTTGGGTTTGGGCCATGAGCTGGGAAGCCTTTCATCACGGCTGTCACTCAGCTCCTTCGGAGAGGATGCTAAATTATTTAGCAGTTACTCATATACGATATATGCGTCTATGACTAAAATTGGCTTGTGGACTCGAGCGCACATGACAATGTATCCTAAAACAAGGTTTCTAAGCTCAAAATCAGTGCCGAGATCTATTGGATGTGCGAGTAGACTGATAGTGTAATGTTTATAATGTGCACTTTAGAATACTGTGAAGATAACTTGATGTGTGACCATTCTTGGGCCGCAAAGTGCTTCAACTCATTAGATAGCGAATAGAGGTTAGGTTCGAGGATTGACCTATACGGGTGCGTGAGACACAGCAGTAACGAATTGCCGATGTTCGATATGAATGTTTTCGGGGAGCGTTTATGCGTGCCTCAATGTGCGTGATCCGTTTTAAAAGATTTGTGCCCAATGTATATCCTGCCTGCATGTCAGTAGCACCACGAACAGGTACAACTTAGAGCAATGTGGTCATATACGGAGGTACGAGGCGTGATCATAACTTCAAAGGCAGGATGCTGCAAGTAGTGAGCCGGAAGCCGGATAGCATTTGTGACGAAACTTGGTTTTTTGCTATCCTCCAGCTGTGATAATTGGTGGGGAAGTATTCTTTGGGCTTGGTGCTGTCGCTGATGCAGTTCGGGGTGAGTGGTGGGAGTGGTGCATTATATAACGTTGAATTGTCTGTCTAATAAATTCTGGAACGGAAGGGTGCACTGCAAACAGCAATACACCCAGCCAAGATATCTCACAGGAAAATGTTTCTTCCAAGCCCCGGTTTTCTCACATATGCTCCAACACTCTCAGTATACTGGACTATATGCAAGTATTCGACTGTAGTAGAGTAAACGCTGTGTTGAAGGCTACCATTGCATATATATAATTTTATTTTATTTTGCTCATTCATCTCGTGAAGTAAAACTGAAAATAGAAGCTAATTTTCTAGAAGAGGGAATTTTACAAGACTTCATTTTGGTGCATAATTTCAAATCACCTGCACATACCTAGTCCTTATTATGTTCAAAAAATTACTTTGATTTGTGAGTCTAAGTAGATAACAGCTGAGATGAAGACTTCGCGAGAAAGAAAAGCCTGCACGATCCTCGAAGTCAACAAGTGTTGAAGCGAGATGGTTCGTCGTACTTGCACTGGTATGGCGCATTACGGTAAAGAAAAAGAGGCGGAGCAGACCAACATAGTTCTCTGTCCTGTTGTCTCCTAGGCCACATTTTCTTTGTCGTATTGTGCTATACCAGTTCACATATCCTCTGACAACATTGTTAATTGGACAATCTCGTTCTAAGAATACTTTTTCCCACCAAAGCGCACAAAACCCCGCAAAGGTGCACGACAAAGACAACGACTTTCATCAGTTACTGCAAGAATGGCGCGCTTCATTGCAGTCCTTGCTGTGTATACAGTGAGAATTGAAAGAACGGAAATTCAGGAACGAGTGATTTGTGGATAAAGCAATCGACGATTAGGGTACCACCAATTGTGTTTCGATAAATTGTGTTTCGACTAATGTGTTTCGAGCACCAGGAGTCCCTGTCTACACACAAGTACACAGGGACTCCCGGTGCTCTGTTGTGGTCTCTTCGCGTTCCCCATCAGTAGTGGTATAGTCTCGGACCTTGACGCGCTCTTTCGGATCCGTATAGTTTTCATCAAGGCAAAATACAGAGACATGCCGAATAAGATGATTGTCTCCTTGACATATGTGCAGCAAGGGAGTGAACAGTAACAAAGGAGACCAAAAATAACTGTAGCTGCCCAATGATGGCGAAGGGTTTAGCTTTGGCGGTTTGCATTTTAAGAGTCTGCCATAGACTAAACTCATCGGCTAAAGTGCGTTGGTAACATAGTTGGTTTATTATTGTAACAGGGTCTGAACAACATCACGGACCGTGAACAAAGAGCAAGAGAGAGTGTGCGAAACAGGGCAGCCTGTTAGATTAATTGGTTGTAACGAGGACACGGCGAAAAAATTACCGAAAGGAACGGCATAGATTTTCAATGTACCAGGACCACGGTGCAAGAATACTTTAGTGAGCGAACGCCGGAATGATCCGCTGCCCTATAATGTTCTGCCTCGCTAGGAGCCTGGGAGATGGCGTCACAAACTTTGCCCTGGCTTCCTCTCCCCCCACCCCTCTTCTCGGTGTATGAAAGCCCCGTGATGTAAGAAAGTAGCGGTGCTCATTTATCGTCGCAATGACACACTCGCCGCACCGTCTCCATCCTTCCTCATCATCCCCTCTTTCGCGGTGCCACTCTATGCGTGTCGCGTGGTTGATATCACGTAATTACCCGGTTTTCTCAGATTTGGACGTCGCTTAAGTGCCGGATGTGCTCTGCGGAATTTGCCAGCAGCTCACCATGGTACTTAGTCTGGTGAGCTATCTATCGGCACGCCGCAAACGAGACCATCATCAGTCCCTCCCGGCCAAGCACTCTTTTCGCGCCGTTTGCTCACCTAAAGTATTCTTGCACCATGAGCAGAACATAACTTCGACGATCTCAAACTCTACATACTCCAGTTCAACTTAGAAAAGTCGTACCTTAATTACAAGTTCAATACAATCCAGCCAGTAGGACAAAACATAAGTGGCTCTTGAATCAATTCGATGTGATACATAGGCAAGAAAAATCACCGCGAGTTAAGCCCCACATGTCTAAGATTTTCAAACCTGCCATTCTCAACTTTTGGCGACTGGTACCAGGACCAAGCGACACGTGTACATCCTCACCTCCCGATCACTTCTTTATTCACAGAATACCTGTTCCTTTTTCTCTAATATGATTCGTAACAGCACCCGCCTCGCCCACTCTCTCACACTCACGAATCGAATGTTGCCCCCCTCCTTTATTAGGATGGAGAAGGGGGTACGAAACATAGACACGGTAGCGCTAAAGCAATCTGTCCTGTTATTGCGTTGAGCAAGGCTAGTCCGCTTGTCATAAAATCAGCTGGACGCCACCCCTGTTTACAAGTTTTTCCTCGCAAACTTCCATTCTTCCCCTTTGCAGCTACCGTTTTTACGAATACAATGTGGCTGCCACATAGGATGTGAAAAACGTTCTTTCAGGTCTTTTTGAACGAAACCATTGCTGTGTTAGACGTTAGAATATTAGTGTTTAGTCGTGCTTCGGACGCAACGAACGGGAAACGCGAGACCCAGCTCCCGAAGCGCGGGCCAGGAAAGAGGAGAACGTGACACAGCCGAGACCCGGGTGGAAAAACTCTTTAAGACCACAAGCAAGGGTAATATATACATATATACAACGCCCCCTGGGGGCCATAGAACCAGTTCTGAAACCGGAACCATAACAACGACTCTACATCACCCCCCCTGAAATGAAGATCATGTGGGGTGCTCCACGCAACCATGCATAATAATACAATGCACAGATACACGGGAGAGTAAGAAAATGAACAACATAACAGCGTGAAGCATTACACAGCAAACACATGAAAATACAAAAATAATGCGCACTTGAAAAGGAATAACGTCACTACATCAACCCCCCCCCCCTCTTATAAAAAAGAGCCTCACGATAACCGTAACAAAAGCTCACTCTGCACGTAGCATAGCGAAGCATACGAATGTACGGCCCGCTATAAGCCAAGCAAGCCACACTAAAGCAAGGCACAGTACGAAATATACTGCTCATCATCCCCTTCCCCAGAGAGGATGTCCACATAGTCACTGTAGTGTTTCAGTGTACGGTGCCGACGCCTGTAGTGGTGCCATTTATGCGACAATTGTCTCAAGGGCAACCGCCCACAACATTCTGGCGGAGCGTAAGAATCGGCCCATGTACTCTCGTTCCAGTGCACTTTCAGCACAGTAGGGACCAGAACAATCATGTGATGAAGCTCAGATAGGGCACGGCTCGGCGCCTACGATGCAGACGCCGTGCAGAGAACAGGAATGGAAACGGCTGGCGCAGACACAACTGGTGGAACCACCTCTGCAGCTCGCAGAACCAGCAGTATTTCTGGAATCACGGCTGAGACGCTTCGCAGATGCACCTCCAGTGGACACCGAATAGAAACAGTGTCCCGGAGATTCTCACGAGTTGTAAGAAGTACAGCTGGAGCAGTAGCAGCAGCATGCAGAACGGGAGCAGGCACAACCGAACGATGGATAGCTGTTGCAGGAAGAAAATGGTCAGCAGCGGCGGACCCCCCAGAACAGCCATCCTCGCAACAATACTTCCTATTGAAGCGTGTCGAGTCAGGGTATGCATAACTACAGGGCACGTCGCAGGAGCAAGCGCCTCAAGAGCACGGCCAGCTGGGACGCTAGCAGGTGCCGCACAAGCGAGCACGCTCTCACTCTTGGCTGGAATTGTCGTTGTACGTGGAGTCGCAGTATGGCCCGGTAGAACTGGCAAGATATCTGTAGGACCCAGAAGTGCTGATGACGAAGCAAGATTGAAAGTATACCGTCATAGAAAAGGTAGAGGAGTGCGATTGCCGCGGTGTTGTTGCTCGCGTGGCGTAAACGAGTCGACCTGCAGAGCAGCCAGCTGCTGCAACACGCGGTCGACTCGGTCCTCTTCCCTTGCATGTTCCAACGTCGACGAGTTAGTGAAATCGTCCCCCATCTAAATGAGTAACCGAAGCAGGTCGGGGTCACGCAGGCCGTGTAAAATCTGGTTCTTTATTATTGTGTCTGCTGCAGTGCTGAAATAGCCGTTGGTGGCCAACCGACGCAGCGCTAGCGTAATTTGGATGGCAGTCTCGTCGGGCTTTAGCTCTCCGCTGGAATTGGACACGTAAGCAAAAAGTGTCTTCATGTGGCGTGAAGTATGCGTCCAGAATGGCTAAAGCCTGCTGGGATGCGTAGCATATTGCGACATCACCTGAAGCCTGGACGCCGTGAAGCAGCGTCTGCTCGTCAGCAGCCTTGTAATAAGCTTGCAATATTTCCACTCTAAGCGTGTTGAGCAGCAACGCTTTCTTTGTGTCTGGCGTTGCGTCCGAGACTGCCACGTCGACGTACACTTGTACGACGTGAGATCAAGTCTTCAAAGAACCGGAGGCATGCCAGGGCATTGCAGGAAATAATGTGGCGGAATTGCCTGGAGCATGCTGCTGCCGAGACAGACCGGATGCAGAGGAAATAAATGTGGAGCTACCCCACGTGTAAAGGTCTGCAGTTCCGTCAACCAACCGAAATATTCGTAGCTAGCGTCTTGAATCTGAGCTTCACAGCAGAAAAAAACTAGAAGGAAGAATGGCTCACATTTGGGCAGGACAGATGCGGATCAATGCAGGTATGGTCTCAGTATTTCACAGGCAATCTTCAGGAAATACCACATCGGTGAGGTAGTAACCGGAGTGCTGAACAAACAGCACTGATAGTAAAGTTCGCCTTCTCACCGTCAGCCGTATACAAGTGGATTCGCCACCTCGTCACCAGATTTAGCGTCCGACGCACGGTGAAGACGAGGCCCAGCACCCGAAGCGCGGGCCGGGAAGGACAAAGAAGTCCCTTACAAAAATGCCATACATGGCCCATATATAGGTTATATGTGGCCACATATGAGCATTTATGTCACCATATGTGGCTTCCATTTACCATATATGAATGTATATCTGGTGGAGTCGGTTCATGTTTGGGGTTATATAAAGCCATATATGACGCGGTCGGCCCACATAAGGAGTCAAATCCGGCCTTAATAAGGCACGGTCACACCATATATAACATATCAAGTGGATCCTTATATGTGGAAGTGCTCCCTTACATGGGATGAACCACGTATATATTTCGCACCATGATCACACTTTTATGCGGATTGTAATATAATAATTTGTACACAAAGCTGACCTGCTTATTTCCTACAACAATGAGAGAATGAAATATACATATTGTCTCTGCTATGCAAAAAAAACGAAATTTCAGGTCAGCTTTGTGTACGTGATAGTTGCAACTCAGTTGAATGCATGCATGCATGCATTCGTGTAATTTAACTCGTACATTTTAAATGGCATTTAAGTTTCAGACAAGTTGTAATTAATACGACGTAAATATTGTATACGAGAGCAGACATGTTTTACGAGAAAGGAATCGTGTCAGGTCACAAAACGTATTGAAGCTTCCGAACCTCGCTATTATTATAGATCAATCCTATATAGTATTATGTAAAAACAAAATGCATGCAACTTATATTGTTCACATTATAGCATTGTTTGGAGTGGCAGCAAGAAATAGTAATTTCAATGCACTTTTAGTTTCCACATTG
Source organism: Rhipicephalus annulatus (assembly GCA_013436015.1). Taxonomy (NCBI): domain Eukaryota; kingdom Metazoa; phylum Arthropoda; class Arachnida; order Ixodida; family Ixodidae; genus Rhipicephalus; species Rhipicephalus annulatus. The sequence goes on from WOVY01010386.1 coordinate 304,462, forward strand.
GTGGACAAAATTTCTGATTATTTGAAGATTTTGATAACTATATGTTCCCTTCATATAACAAGATTTCAATTAATCCTGTTGACCTATCATCTGCGATTGCTTCAAGCAGCCATTTACCATAATTGCATGCGCAGTGCAATAATTAAGGGAGTTTTTTTCAAAAAAAACAAAAAAAAGGATCTTACATGATTGCCACTTGCAGGCACTATTATGATTACATTCAAGATGGAAGTTGTACTAATTTATTGAAAAAATACATCTTGCGTTTACTTTGGCTGCGTATAATGTTCCTGGCTGTGCACATAGGAAATTTATCGAAAATTTTATTATTGCACTAATAAACAAACAATTTGGTGTAATGCTTGCAAGCGTTAATTAAATCTCACGTCATACACATGTACGTTAAGAAAGGTGCGACTCACACGTGATACACATTTAACCAACCATGTAATGAAATACTGAAGCTTTATAGCAACAGTTAACGTAGGCTGCTGAATTCACAAAACTTCTGTTTTGTGTGGGTGTGTCATTACTTGGTCGAGGTCACTAATTTGCACGTGCCATCATTGGGATTAGCTTAAACATTGCCTTGGGAATACAATTAGTAAGGCACATTTTTGCGGGCTGGCGTGATGTCTCAGCCAAACTCTACGTTATATAAACAGCCCCTTGCTGTACAGGCGCGTAATGATTAAAACTACTTGCGAACATAATCTTCCAACACCAACACTGTAGTGCATTTACCTATAAGATATGTATGCCGGTACATACCCACCAAACTGCGCAATTGCACACTCTCGTATAGAGATTCATGGGCACCCAGACACTAGCATTTCATTCAATGTGGCCAGATATTTATACCGAGTCTCTCTAACGTCCACTTTCTTGATTCGTTATGTTTTTCATAGTCTACAGTCATTTTTTTTGTCAGTGAGGGCTACCCTGTCCTAACGTGGATTTCCACATGCACAGATTATTTACTTTTCTGTCTTTCAGGAAGCCTTCGGCACGGTTGTGTATATTCCACATTAGTTTTCAGTCCCATTCCATGAATATCTAGTCTTTTATTTGATGTTCCCTTTACGCGTTGATTTCTTTCCGACTGCTCGTTTTTGCTATTTTTATTGATTTGCTTTTCTGTGGACAGTATGTAATGTATTGTTTATTTTTGTTTTATTTTTGCGCGCGCCAGCACGAAAAACCCCATGGTTGTTCTTGGATACGTTAAAAATGATTTATTGATTATTTGTTGATTGAATATCAATAATATCATTATAAATGCTTGAGAAATGAGATGAAAATTGGGCTGAAACGCGTCTTGGTAGCCAGCATACACGAAGCAGTGATTTCAGCTCCACGGAATGCTCTCTCGAAGGTCCTACACATGCAGCCTTCTGGGCCCACGGGAAGAACTTGAAGTCCATCGTCCGAAAAAACTCGCCTGGCTGCACTTCACCTGGTTGCAAAGCGGCAAGGGGTGCGCACAGTAAAAAATACAAAAAAGGCGCCCGCCGGAGGGGTGGAAAATTCGGAGAAAGTTGTTTGAAGAAGCGCGCGTAGGCGCCCTGCAGCCCAGTCGTGGCCTTCACCAGTCCGTCGACACAGCAGGAAAGACAGTGCCGCGGCCCATTTCAAGTAACGACAAAGAAAATAGTTTGCGCAAACATTCAGTCGTATGGTAATAATAATTCATCAATAATTGTTAAAAAATTGAAACGTCGTTCGCCAATAAGCTAAGGAAAATTTAGTTCCAGTGAAAAGTGCGTAAATCATTGATCTCAAGGAGTAATGTATTGTTCATTGTAGTGTTCATTGTCAAGCCTGCATGCACTTTATCCATCCACACCATTGTTGCTTCAGACCGACTATTACTCTCCAAGATAACCAAGCGGAACAAGATGGCCGACTTTTTCGAGAATGGGGGAGCAAATGTATTCATCTTAAGTTTGTAAGGGAGCAACGGAAGGAGGAACCGCTGTAAATGCTCTCGTCACGCAACTGTTACTCCCCGGCAGGACACCGCACACAAATATGCATGCCGCCCACATTGATATTCATGGGCCAGATTATTGTTTGTTCTGTGTGCCAAACTTCACCAAACCAAAACAGTGATTTATTTTAGCATCCGCAGATAATAGGATTGCAGCACTGGCTGAACACAGAAGGCCTGAGAATACAGCTACGGCAAGTACCTAACACACGCAGCAGCAGAATGGAGAGTTGGCACGTCAAAGCGGACCGAACGCCGAAACACGTGCAAAACAACGATAAAAAAATTGCCCGCAGCTTCCCTCGGGGGAACACTGAGGAGGATGCGGAGCATATAATTGGTTAACGGGGTGTTAAAGTGCGACTTACTTGGGTCGATGGCTAAATTGGTTAACGTGGTTGTGAAATGGGGTGTTTATTTATTTATTTATTTATTTATTTATTTATTTACAGGTTCTGCAGGCCTATACTTAGGCCCAAGCAGGAGGGGCAACAACAACAAAAAAAGTACAATGTCACAGCACTTAATTAGACAACTTATAGTGCACTTGCACAACAGTGTTACGGCACATAAACAGTGATCAGAACACTCATGCGCAGCAGAAGTCAACTAACTACATTACTCGGGCACTGCGAATACACACCATATGGATACATCATTCAGAACTAAACAAAAAAAGTTTCAAGCTGTTTTTCAATATCTTCGGACTGAAAAGCACTTATTGGCAAAGAGTTCCAGTCAGCAATAGTCCTAGGGAAAAAACTATTTTTAAAAGCAGTGGTACGGGCAAAAACTGGCGCCAATGAATATTTATGCTTATGTCTTGTTTTTCTAGAAGATAGAGGTTTCACACAGTTGGGCAGACTTGTTGTAACTTTACCGGAAAGAATTTTGTGTAGGAACGTTAACCGATTAATTTTCCTGCGAGTTTCCAGTGTTTGGATGTCGTTCAGTTGCATAAGTTGTGTTGGCGAATCATATCTTTTATATTTGCTAAATATAAATCTGACAGCCTTCCGTTGAACTTTTTCAATCAAGGCAATATCTTTTTTACATTGAGGGTCCCAAACAACCGAGGCATATTCAAGTTTTGATCGGATGCAGGTGTTATATGCCAATAATCTGGTCTCCTTCGTTGAGGATTTAAGTTTCCTCTTAAGAAACCACAGTTTCCTAAGTGCAGCCGTGCATATGCTTGTAATGTGGTCTGACCACGTAAGTGACTTTGTCAAAGTGACTCCTAGATATTTGTATTTTTCTACGTCTTTGAGTGGGTTATTGCGGAGAAAATAAGTATAAAGGCTGGGAGTTCGTTTTCTTGTTATTCTCAAGAGAACTGTTTTGTCACTAATTAAGTTCCATGCCCCAGTTTTGACACCACTCATCTATACTTGTAAGAGACTGTTGAAGTAATATGTGGTCATTTACACAACATATTTCTTTAAAAATAACACAATCATCCGCGAATAATCTGACGGATATGTCCTTATGTACAACATCAACTAAATCATTGACAAAAATTAAGAATAACAAGGGGCCTAACACACTACCTTGTGGCACACCAGAAGAAACATTTAGCGAAGAAGAAGAACAACCCCTGACCTCAACAAATTGAGTTCTGTTATTTAAGTACATATGAATCCATTTAACGATACCCGAAGGTAGCCCAATATTTTCGAGTTTAAACAAAAGTTTTCCATGAGGCACCTTATCAAACGCTTTGCTAAAATCTAAAAAGAACACATCAGTCTGCCCAGATATATCTAGAACCCGTGCGAATTCATGTACTGTAGACACAAGCTGTGTTACCGTAGACATATTTTTTCGGAAACCATGTTGATTAGGCGACAAAATATTATTTTCTGATAAAAATGTGTTAATGTAATTTGCAACAACATGCTCTAACATTTTACAGCAGCTACTAGTGATAGAAACAGGACGGTAGTTTGTCAAGGAATAGCGGTTACCCTTTTTAAAGATCGGCACAACACGAGCTTTACGCCAATCGGCTGGTATCTGACCATATTTGAGTGATACATTGAAAAGGGCAGTAAGGAAGTCAGTGATTTGTTCAGCATAGCGTCGTAGGAATGAATTACCAATGCCGTCAGGGCCTGACGATTTCTTAGGATTAACCTTAAGTAACATTTGTAAAACACCTTCACGAGTTATCAGAACATCATCCGTGATTATGGGCATCGGGTCTCGCAGTTCATAATACTGTGGTTCGGAAAAGACGCTCTGAAAGTATTTATTAAAATGATCAGCAATTAGTGCCGGATCTGTTATCGTGACCTCATCAACTTGTATTTCAGAAACGCCTTCTTTAGTTTGCTTAAGATAGCGCCAAAATTTATCAGGATCTGTCCTGATGAATTCAGGTAGTGTGTCGTTAAAAAATTGATGCCTAGCCTTACTAACACTCTCTAATAATTTTTCTTTAAGATCGGAAAAATGTTGCGTACTAGTCTTGTGTTTTTTTCGTAACCTTTTTATCTTTCTCTTGATCTGTATAATCTCACGGTTTATCCATGGGTTATGTGAACGCCTGCGTATTCTCCTAAGCGGTACAAAGTTCTTTGTACAGAAGTCCACAATACCACGGAAGCGTTGCCAGGCTCTATCAACATCACTAACAGATGTGGGGAGATGTGTTTCTAAATAATCAATTACTGCAACATCATCCGCTCGATTGAAATCTCTTACAACACTTTCCACTGGCGTTTTCACTGATTTACAACGTCCATGCCTGTCCCAAACAAATGATATTAATCTATGGTCAGAAATACCGGTTTCAACTGTGATAGTCGCTTCGGTAAAGAGTTCCGTTGTAAATAGCAGATCAAGTATCGAACTCCCCCTTGTGGGGTGTCCTACCATTTGCTCAAGGCCTAGAGAAAACATTATGTCTAAGAGTGTGTCAGCTGAAGAAGAAGTACCATAATTTATATCATCCCAATTAATGGCTGGCAGATTGAAGTCACCCGTTAAAATAAGATTTTTGCTTCGTAGACGTAGTAGTTCATCGTACAAACCGCTCATAAAAGAATCATCAGCATTAGGACATCGATAAACCGCACAGAGAAAAAATGACATATCAGCAAATGAAAGTTTTAAAAGCAGACTCTCTCTCACTGGAAAACGCTCAGCAATAAATACATCAATGCCATACTTGATAATGACAGCCACTCCACCGCCCCGAGAACCACGATCACATCGAAAAAGTTGGTAGTTCGGCGGAACTATCTCGCTATCGCCAATGGCTTCATGTAACCAAGACTCTGTTATCACACAGACATGTGGATCGTGCGTGAGCAAAATATTTTCCAGCTTTTCAATTTTATTTGTTATACTCCGTGCATTGAAGCAAAGCAAACGAAGTTGGTGCTCCCCTAAGTGCTAGCTGGGATTCCCTACGGCACTCTCATGTGACACTTTCCTACGCGCATTAAGCGAGTCGTCCCAACAGAAAAAGGTGTGATCAATACGAAGCTTATCGTGAACAAGAGCAACCTTGCTACCGCTTTCTCTGTCTGCTTTTGCAGTTGCCCATAGCAGTTTTCTTTTACGGAGTGTGTCAGGACAGTAGTCATTTTGAAGATAAATTTTGGTTCCCTTCAGCTTATGTGCTTGACGCAACACAGCTTGCTTTTCCGTATAATCTTGGAAAAAAAGTATAACAGGACGTCTGCTTGATACCGGCTTGCCTAATCTATGAATCCGCGCAATTGTCGTGCATTTCACCCCTAATCGATCATGAAATATGCCCTTCACTACCTTTTCACGTAGCTCTGCTTCAGATTCACTCCCAGCAGCGCTGATACCAAATACAAGAAGATTATTCCGGCGACTGCGATTCTCAAGGTCAACCAGCTTGGACTGATGAATATCAATTAACTGCTGAATGGAATCTACAGACTCCTGTATCGATTCGCTCACGCCCTTCTGAGTTTGTAGTTGCTTAACATTTGCTTCTAAATTATTCAGACGCACTCCAAAGGTGCTTATTAATGATTCTGTTGAGTCTAAACGTGCTCTAAGGCTTACAAGTTCTGCTCGGATATCAGATTGTCCCTTCAAGAGCTCATGAAACATTTCATCAACAGTTGGCCCAGGGTTTTGCTCGACATCTCCACACAACAATAACTTGCAAACAAAATAACATTCATATGCAATAATAAGACATGTCCGTGGGCACGGCACAATGAGAAGTACAATTTCGTCTCCAGACCTATGATTTGAAAGAGAAAAACTAACCTGTACAGCGAAAAAGAAGCGTTTCGTTAGCGGCATCTTTCCAGCCGCTTCGCCGTGCCCACTGAAGGTCCAACTGTGTGGCCTGTCTTTAAAAGGGCGATCCAACGATGACGTCACGGGCATGCAATGTTCCAGAGGGGGCGTATCCAGTATGTCCAAATTCGATGAAGGCAATGGACAGTAGTTAGCAGAGACAGATGTAGTCGCCGCAACTTCATTCCCGGTAGTGCAAGGTTCCGATGGCCCGGCGAGCATGAAAAACACGGCCTGTACAGCGAAAAAGAAGCGTTTCGTTAGCGGCATCTTTCCAGCCGCTTCGCCGTGCCCACTGAAGGTCCAACTGTGTGGCCTGTCTTTAAAAGGGCGATCCAACGATGACGTCACGGGCATGCAATGTTCCAGAGGGGGCGTATCCAGTATGTCCAAATTCGATGAAGGCAATGGACAGTAGTTAGCAGAGACAGATGTAGTCGCCGCAACTTCATTCCCGGTAGTGCAAGGTTCCGATGGCCCGGCGAGCATGAAAAACACGGCCTGTACAGCGAAAAAGAAGCGTTTCGTTAGCGGCATCTTTCCAGCCGCTTCGCCGTGCCCACTGTTAAATTGCGACTTACTTGGGTCGATGGCTAAATTGGTTAACGTGGTTGTAGGAGGGGGTGTTAAATGAGTGAACACGTACACACGTATGCGAAAGGGCGGCGCTGGTCGAAGGGACGTCGATCATTGTGTTTGTGGATTCGTTGGCATTCATTTCACGGCGACTTCGGACGTCGACGCGCCGTACAAACCAACGGACGAGCGGCAACTGAGCGAGCGAGCGCCGACCTTGAGTATATATACAGCGCGACGGCGCATGCGCTGTCAGCTGTCGAATGTTCTCGAAGGAGAAGCGCGCGCGTGGCACAGATGGCGACGGCGCGACGGCGCATGCGCTGTCAGCTGTCGAATGTTCTCGAAAGAGAAGCGCGCGCGGCACAGATGGTGGGTGACGGCGCGACGGCGCATGCGCGCGCGTCAGCTGTCGAATGTTCGAGAAGCGGTGCGGACGGCGCACTACAAGGCGCGAGTATAAGATGCTTCCGCATCTAAAAACGCCTAGACACGCCGTTCGTCCGCAAAGGAAGAGCGTCAAAGTCGATCAAGCACCGAAACACGTGCATAAGGAGCCCCCCCCCCCCAAATAAATCGGAGAAGAAGAAAAAAAAAGCGGACCCAGACGCGCTTTTCATCAGCCGTACACTTAGTAGCAAGCTTCACCGTGTAGTTTGAGGGCAGAATGACAAATCTGCGCCATCTGTGCCCGCACGACAAGTGTGGCGCTAGTGTAGCAAGCGATGTAATTTACAAAACAATTTTTATTCAGTGTTTATGTTTACTAGCACTAAATAAAAATTACTCTTAATTTTTTACACTTAATTATGAGTTTTAGTGTACCTCAGTTTTTTTTATAAGTGTATTAGGAGAACACAATGAAAACATTGCGCTGACGCCTGTGCTGCCACTGCTCGACGTTTTTTTTTTTCGGCGTAACTAGGTTCGCGTTCGCACTACTCATATTCATATGGTCTGTGGTGGGCGAGCACATGGACATGCGAGCTTGTGAGCTGTGTATTGATAGCGTGTGTGTGTCGCAGATTTGCGTTTCTACTTATTCGTGATGAAGGTTAGTGTATATTTATCTTTATGGAGCGCGAAGTTGTTGTGGATTTTGCTGCTGGGTGGAACAAACACATCGTAAACACGTCTTCAGCTATCTGCAAGCCTGTTCGCTCGTCGGACAAAGGACTGTGCATGCATCAGCGTGCAGGTGAGTGGCATTTCCAGCAACATTTAATGCTCTTACAATGCATTGTTGAGTGGTTGCGCTATTAAAAGAAAAATGATTTGCTCTTTCTTAATTACCGTATTCATTGCTAGCCGTATCGAACTAAATTACCTCTATTATTACCGCTTGCATACCCTCTTGCTTCCCCTGTCACCACTGCAGTGCCAGTGTACTTTTGCAGTTAAAAGTTCATTTCCGCAACACTACCTCGCTTGAAAAAACATTGGGGCGGGGTTGTAGCTGCCTTCATACTGGCACTTTTCTGCCATTGGCTTTATGTAACGTAAACGGCTGGGTGTTGGGACCCTGGGCCACAGTTTTTAGAGCTGTAAAGTGTATGTAAATCAGTAAGAGAACAAATCATTGTCGCATCACTTCACTGGCATAGCCAGGCGGTTGCGCACAGAATTTTTTTAGGCCGGGCGTAGGGAGCCCATAATGACGACCATATTCGCTTTCCCGGCCTCCAATTCAGATGAGCAGACCCCCCCCCCTCCCCGCACGCCTCAAAAAAAAAAATCTGCCCACATCACTGCGTCACTTGCTTCACCTCCGTGCTGATCCTACTATTTTATAAGCGCACCATCAAGCGAGCAGTTTACATATGGACAGAACAATTGGAGGAGGAATGACCCCGATCTTTCATATTTCTTTAGTGATGCAAAACCTTCGCAAAACTGGATATTGTAAAAGACAATCATAAATGCTGTATGTTCTCGTTAGCGTTGTCATTATTCTGCATCATGAAATCTTTATGCGCTGTGAAAACTTGGCATGCCGTTAGAATCACATATCGACGTTAATACCAATCGACGAAAATTTCGACAACCTCAATAACGCCGTTTGAGATTTGCTGCATGCACATAATTAGGCTGATTCCCACTTGGCTGTTCTTAACCTGACTTCACTGCTACCAAATGAAACAATATATTATGTATGTCTTTTGCTACTTTTTTTCAGTGATATGACACAAATTTGGTTATACTGCAGATAAAGATGCTCCCAACGATGCTAAAGTACAGAAAGCAAGTGAATTTTGGTAAGTGCAGACTTTTTGTACTACGTATATGAAAGCATCGCTTTTTAGGGGCAAACTGTGCATGTGTTGGCCAGAGAATAGTTCATCATGCCACATGGTTACATTGGCACTGATAATTTGACATGGCTCCGCTGGCCCGTGTGTGTGCTCACACTGTTACTGTTAAGATAAATTGTTTATGTTTTCATTGCAGGGATTGCTGTTTGTACTAGAAAGCCAACTGCCAAGATTTGTTTACGCTGGTGCTCCTAAATGTACGCTTTCCCTATTTACATGAATTTTGGCTTGCACAAAGCATAACACTTGGGCCTAGATTCACAAAGCTGTCCATGCGCAGGCCTTCATAACAGCGTTTCTTGACTTGCCTTTACCCTGTTTTCTGCAGATGTTTCGTGGGTTTTAAAAGTGCCACAGCATGTTGACCTCCCCCACTCTGAAAAATTCGCGTTCATAGTTCTGCGAGAGTGGGCTTAACTTTCTTGTGCACCTCCTTGCTGTTCCAAGATCCTGAAGTGTTATGCTCTTACTAGAGATGGCAGTGTTTCTAATGTTTGTATTTCCATCACATTGACAAAGTATGCGATCTTGGCTTGACTGGTAGCACATCCTCAACAAATGTCTTTGTGGCACATGTGGAAGGCAGAACAAAATAAATAGGCAGACATTCACATCGGGAGCTAACTTCTCATAACGCTTTTTTTGGAAACCACGGTGCGCTTATTCCAATTTGTCTAACAAAGCAGTAACCTGTTTGGCTGTGAACCAACAAGACGTTGAACTAATAAATGCTTCACATCTTGTTGCTTTCATACATATATGTATTGGCAAGCTATCTGTGACACTGTCAAACAAAGAATCAGAATATCTGTGCATGCCTTAAATATATTGCTTCGTTCACATATCTCGTGGCTGTGACTCGTCAACCGAGTGAACAAATGCACCCTAGTTTACTAAATTTAAAGCATTTTTTGGAGGTAGCACGGCCTACATTTATTTGTCTATAGTTTTGTTCAGCCGTTTGCATCAGGTACAAATAAATATACTGAAGATTATCCTGTAGCCTCTGTAAATGGTTGCTTTCAAGCAGGCTTTGCATGCTTGGCTTGTGCCTACAGGTATTGCACAATTCAAGACGCATCAGCGTATGATAGAACAGTAGAATTGAGAGCAACTATGTGCACGAGCTAAATAAGTAATTTAACATGAGCGGACGGTACGTGTTATTTGCCACACACATGATCTCACTTAGAATGCCCATTGGTGAATGGGCTCATAGAAATGTCACTCAACTGTGTATAGGAAACAAGTTAACTGAACCTAAGGGTATCTTTAATCGCTACAAATATGCCTTCTTGAGGTGCTGTACATTTTCTTCCAGAATATTGCCGTCTGAGACATCATGTGAAGAGCGTCTACCACATCAGCATTTATATGGCTTGCCAAGTAACGTTTGGCCGAGCCTTCCTTTTTTTTCACATTTCGTTTTGCAGTAGACATCCTAGAATGTAAGCGCTGCTGCAGTGTGTGTGACTCATTCTTATGTATTGATTCTGGCATGTTTAACCTCACACTTCTATTTTTTTTCTTGCAGCAATGAGATGCTTCACATATGCCTGCAGTGAGATTCCGCTGCGCTAGCCTTATGGAAACACCAGCTGCGAAACTTGAGTTCTTCAGAATTGGAGAAGTTGCCCTTCTCTCACCAATGATGACACAGACTGCCCTATGCTAGAAATTCAAGATTGTTGTTCCACAGATGACGCAGAAAACTTTTGATGTATTATGGTGCTTGTTTAGTGCTGGCTGTGGTGTGGCGAAGTGTACTTTTACGTGTGCTCACACGTCGCCTCATAAAAAGAACAATAAAGCATTTATTTTCCTTTCAATATTGTCCACTTTTTGTGTTCGAAGCATCCAAGCAGGGCTCTTCGAAGGAGCTCTCACCATGTGTTAAGCGTGTGACAAGCATACTCGAGATAGTCATTTCCCCAAGGAGTAACTGGAAGCATGTGCAGTTGGTTTTCAGAGAGTAACTGCGAACATGTGGGAGGAACGGTTAAGAGTAACTGTTGCTCTTAGAAAAGCAACTGGTGGGAGTAATGGTTGGTCCGCAGGGAAGAACTGGAGGGAGTAACTGTTCATCTCCCGAAGGAGGAACTGAAAGGAAAGCAACGGTTCGTCCCGAAGCAGTTACTCCTTTTAGGGGAGTACTGGGAGTGGATATGCAATTGCTCCCTGAAAGGAGCAACCCCTATACCCCTGTTGCTCCCTTTTGGCTTAGAGTGTACTGCTCCAATTTACACAAGATAATCGCGCAGCTCTAAGGAATATACTTCGCTGTACGTGGCAAAATTGTGGACGGACGTGGAAGTGTTTTTGTGTGCGTGTGCGTGTGTACGCCACTGGATTGACGATCGTCAAATTTTCGTGTGAAAAAAAAACGCACACCCATGCTTGTGGGCAAGTGCTCCTTCAAAACTTCTTCCTAAAGCAGTACGAATGGACGTGGTGGCTTTAAGGTGTGAACAGGTTATCAGGATTAACAGGCTCCTTGAAATACAACTCTCCGTTAAATGTTAAGGTGTGTTCATCATTTTCATTACCTTCGCACGTTGTTCACAAATATTATGATAACTCGAAAACATAGCGCATTGCATGCTTGCTGAGTAAATACCTTCATGCTAATCGTGGTTACGTCATTAGGCTGTTTTATTTAAGCGATACGACAACACTTCCTTTTTTACACTTGATCCAGACAGTGCTCTATTTATTCGCAATATCTACGCAGGGAAAGTAATGGTTTCGTGCCATTGTACTTTTCATAAATATATTGATGTAATTACACTTGTGTTGTATTTTTCTCATTTTAACGCTTGAGGAATTACCAAGGATAAATTACAACTTGCGCAATTACAAATAAAAACAGTTGCATATCTCCAACTCCAAAGTGTCGTGAGATTTATGAGCCCGCGTTTGAATTTATCTTTCTTTGTCTACGTTACCCTTGTGTTTATATTTACGTGTGTTTTGATAAGGACACGAGGTTAAAATTTTGTTGCTAGTTTCATTCTTCAAAGCAGGGTGTAATGTCGCGGATCCAAAGGGAAAACTTTAGAATAGCCAGTAATTTTGTTTCCACCATCTACAATCAGGGTGATATAGGTGTAAATTTGACTGGAATGCGTACATCACAGGCAACATTATCGTTACTGATGTCCCAAGATCGCGTGGTTATCTTGAGGAACTGAGCATACCCGCATACAGTTTTACAAAATAATATGATGTCACGTTTTAATCCATGAGCACTGTAGATAGTTTTACGCAAGCCGACAAATAAACTGGTCTGATGCATTATGGCTTGCTACTGTGTGAAAAAACTGGGGGATCACTAAGCTCCGTTTTTCATAGTTGAACATGATAGCAGTATCGATCCTGTTTCTTGTGCGTAATGTAATCACTCAGTATGTACTCTTTATTGCATGACGCTACTTGAACAATTTTAATTGTGGAATAGTACTGTGTAAGTTAGAATGCTGGAAGTGTCTCAATGAAGGTTTCGCACATGGCTGCATTTTGTGTAAAAAAGGGGGTAGCATATTTTAAAGAACAAATATGTAATTACTGAGTTGCGTGAAAAAACTGAAATACGAAAGGAAGACACCTAGACATAGCACACACTGCGCGTCATTTATACAATGATGATTGATTAGTGGAGTTTATTGGCGCAAGGGCCAGATGTGGTTAAAGAGCGCCAGAGCGATGATAATGAATTGTGCGATGTGCAGTGTAGATAAAACAGATGTGATGTGACTGTAAATGGGCCTAAAAACAGTCGCTGTAGGTGCGTAAAATAGTGTATATAGTAAGATTATGGCAATGACAAATGATGTGTGCTATGGAGACATAAAATGGTTTAAAAGTGATATGTATGTGAAATAAAAACTTGGCATGGAGCACCAGTGCCTCGACAGAACCCTTAAAACAAGAGCATGGAGGCTTGGTCTCATTGAAAGCTGCTATCACAGAGGCATCCTCTGAACAGAGGATGCGCTATGAACCTGTTTGGCTAAAAACATTCAATGTTGGGCTAAAAACATTCAATACTGCATCCTTTAAAAAGCTTAAAACTGATTTTGCATCGAACAGCGGCTCTTCGCCGAGAAACATAATCGGATGTAAAGGAAGGTTATAGCGGTATGCTAAAGCAAAATATTTCTTTCTCTCACTTTCAGCTTCCGGACACTCCAGGAGGACGTGGAGGACGGTTAGCCTCTCACCACATCTACCACAAGTAGGAGGTTCATCGCCAGTCAGCAGGAAGCTATGGGTACCATAAGTGTGTCCTATTCTGAGGCGACAGAATATTACATCAGTTCGCCGTGTTCTTGTAGCGGAGGGCCAGTAACCCAACCACGGCTTAATCAAGTGAAGCTTATTATTTTTTTTCTGTGTCCCACAAGCGTTGCCAGTAGTTTCGCAGTTTCTTACGTAGGAAGGGCTTTATATTTGTTGCAAGGACAGTAGCGGTGGGGTTAATAGCGCGCAATTTAATTGACGTGGCCATTTGGTCAGCTAACACATTGCCCTCGATGCTTCTATGGCTAGGAACCCAGCAAGTAATAACATGCTGGTTGGACATGTACGCAGTACATAGGACGGAATACATCTCAATTATAACCGGATTTCTTAATCTATAGAGTGATCTTAATGCCTTTACGATGCTTAATGAGTCTGTAAATATAATTGATTTTTGTATGTTTGATTTCCGTATATGCTTCACAGCCGACAATAGTGCATAAACCTCAGCAGTAAATATACTTGTTTCCGGGTGCAGCACACCGGATTCCGAGAGGGATGGTCCGACGACTGCATAAGCCACCCCTGCATGCGACTTAGAAGCGTCGGTATAAAACTCTACGCATGAGTAGTTGGACTGGAGTTCTCGAAAATGCATTTTAATATGTGCTTGTGGTGCGTGTTTAGTGATCTCGACAAATGAGGTGTCATAGTGTATAAGCTGCCACTCCCACGGCGGTGAAAGTATCGCTGTGGGCGTAGGACCAAGTTCTAGCAGCATAACACCCATTTCCTTACTTAAGTTTCCCACATGCTAAGAGAACGGCTTTCTCACTGTGGGTCGATTATGGAAGTGGGTGGCAGCGGTCATATCGTTTATAGTTGAATAAGATGGATGCTTAATGTTTGCGCGTACCTTTATAAACTATGTGAAACTGCTATAGGATCGCTGCAGGTGAAGTGACCACTGATTTGACTCTACATAGAGGTTCTGGATCGAACTTGTCCTGAAAGCTTCGGTTGCAAGACGGATACCCAGATGGTGAACGGGGTCTAGGATTTTCAATGCACTTGGCGTTGCGGAATGATAAATTATAGAGGCATAATCAAGGCGCGACCCGACAAGGCTTTTGTATAACTTCAAAAGGCACTTTCGACCACTACCCCATGTTGTACGTGACAGGAGTTTTAAGATGTTCATCGCTTTCAAACATTTCATTTTGACATATTTAATATGGGGAATAAACGTCAGCTTAGAATCTAAAGTGGTTCCCAGGAATTTATGCTCGCTGTTCACAGAGAGTTGGTCTCCCTTGATCGCAACATTTGGTAGTGGCATTACCCCTGGTTTGCTGGAGAAAAGTATGCAAGTACTTTTCTTCGTGTTTATTTTAAAACCATTTTCATCCGCCCATTTAGAGAATTTATTCATTCCAAGCTGCACTTGTCGTTCGCAGATAGATATATTGCATGATTTGAAACTCATCTGCATATCATCATCATACACGGAATAAAACATTGCGCTTGGAATGACTGACTGCAGGGAGTTCATTTTTACAAGAAAGAGTGTGCAACTAAGCACGCCACCTTGCGGAACACCAGTCTCTTGGGTAAAGGTTCTAGACAGAGCATTTCCCACTTTTACGCGGAAGGTTCCGTTAGACAGATACCTTTTAATTGTGTTTAGCATGTTCCCACGGATGTCCATGGTGACAAGATCGCGGAGAATCCCGAATCGCCATGTGGTGTCGTACGCCTCCTCTAAGTCTAGGAATACCGAAAGTACAAACTGCCTATGAATAAATGCATCTCTGATGTATGTCTCTATGCGAACAAGGTGGTCTGTTGTCGACCTCCCCTCTCTGAAACCACACTGAAGGGGGTCTAGTATACTGTTACTTTCTAAAAAGTGGATTGAGCGCCGGTTTATCATTCTCTCATATAGTTTGCATAGACACCTTGTTAGCGCTATTGGCCTGTAGTTGGCGGCCAAGGAGAGATCTTTGCCTTGTTTAAGTACTGGGATAACTATAGCTTCTTTCCAAGACAATGGAATGTACCCAGCTGCCCACATGATATTGAAGAGAGTTAGGAGTATTTTTAGTGCTTCGGGGTGAAGGTACTTGACCATTTCGTATGTTATACGATCGACACCTGGCGCCGAGTTGTTGCAGCACGCGAGAGATGCCTTAAGTTCAGCTAAAGTAAATGGGCAGTTGTAAGTCTCACTCGATGGCCGTTTACATTTAAGGGGCTGCCGCTCTTCGCGTTCTTTGAATTTTAAGAACGTTTCTGTATAGTTTGATGCACTTGAGACGTATTCAAAGTATTCGCCTAGGCAGTCCGCCTGCTCCTCTAGACTTTCACCTCGGCTATTTACCAAGGGTAGGGGGTGCCACTCCCGACCCATTAACTTGTTTACCCTATTCTAAACCTTTGTTTCATCAGTGTAAGAATTGATACCAGAGATGTACCTATTCCAACTTTCTTTCTTTGCAAGACGACGTGTTCTTCTAGCTTGTGACTTCACCTGTTTGAAATTGACGAGGTTTTAAGCCGTTGGGTAATTTCGGAGTAATCTCCAAGCTTTATTTTGACTATTTCGCGCTTTCCGACAATCGTCATTCCACCATGAGATGCGACGCTTATTATTCATTCCGTTAGTTTGCCTAATACATTTTACTGCAGCGTCAATGATAAAATCTGTTAGGAATGCCACAGCATCGTCTATATAATAAAATCAGCAATGTCCTCTCCATCTAAAATTGTGTTTTCTCGGAACAGTTCCCAGTTGGCTGGCTTGGTGTTCCAACGAGGAAAGTCAGGCGAGCATGTATCTTCTTTGGTTAGCTTCAACATTATCGGGAAGTGGTCACTCCCGAAGGGGTTCTTGAGAACAGACCACTCCAGATAAGGAATTAGTGTACTCGTGACAATAATCAGGTCTATAAAAGAGTTGTGTTGTGTGTAGCGCTATAATGTGTTGATTCTTTTTTGTTAAGTAAACATGCATCTGACGAAAACAGAAAGTGTTCTAATAGGCATCAACGTGCATGCAAACGGGAGTCGACCCATAGAGGATTATGTGCATTTAGATCACCAACGACTATATATGGCGGAGGAAGTTCATCAATGAAGCTTTGAAATTCTGTCTTCGAAAGTTGATAGCACGGAGGAATGTAAATAGAAGTAATTGTTAGTAGCTTCCCGAACAGCACTGCTCGGACAGCAACTGCCTCAAGAGAAGTTCGGAGGTTTATTTCTTACAGGCAACACCTTTATCAACTATAATAGCGACACCGCCCGACGAGGCGGCAGCGTCGTCACGGTCTTTGCGGAAGATGGCATATTGCTTTAGAAAGTTTGTTTGTGTGGACTTGAGATGTGTTTCCTGAACACACAGCACCTTTGGAGTATGTTTATTAAGGAGTTCTCTAATATCATCAAGGTTATGGAGAAGTCCTCTCACATTCCACTGTAAAATCTGCGTGTCCATTTTAGATGTGTTTTGTGCTGTGTGCTCAAGGATGGAAATTCAGCTCACGGACTCTTTCCAGGGGCCGTGACACGAGATTTTTCTTTTTTGGATCGGTCGACGGGGTCGCGCCGATCCTTAGGCGCTTGCTGTGCCCTCACGCTCGGAGTTGTGTCCATTACCTCTAGCGAAGCACTGGACAAGCGCTCTTGCGAGCGCTGCAGTTGTTTTGAGGGCCTCGCCTCTAAAGACAAGGCCTTCGCGGCCCCCAGCCCGGAGGTTGGTGGGTCCTTCTTCGATGGCGGAGCAGCACTGGCTGCAGCCGCCGAGGGGGCGGATGGCGTCACCGCCGGCTCACTACGCGTGTGCCAGACAGGCGCCGGGGGCCGTCGTGGCGCTGCCCCCTGACGCGCCACCTCGGCAAAGCTGGTTTCTGGCAGGTAGGACACCTGCCTTCGTGCCTCCCTAAATGAAATGTTTTGTTTTACTTTAATCGTGACAATTTCCTTTTCTTTTTTCCAGCTTGGGCATGACCGTGAGTATGCGGCATGCTCCCCGTTACAGTTCGCACAGTGAGGAGAGTTTTCACAAGCATCAGATGTGTGTTCGTCAGCACTACATTTCGCACAAGTTAGGCGGCCTCGGCAGTTCTGAGAACTGTGGCCGAACCGCTGGCATTTGAAACATCGAAGAGGGTACGGTATATATGGCCTCACTCGAAGCTTGATGTACCCAGCCTCAACGGAGTCGGCAGTACACTTGGATTGAAAGTAAGTATCAGGTGCTTAGTCTGATTTTCTTTGCCATTGCGCCTCATCTTAATTCGTTTCATGTTGATGACATTCTGTTCGCTAAACTCTCCAGGAGTTCAGCCTCCGCCAGCCCTAACAGGTCATCATCTGAAACAACGCCATGAGTGGTGTTCATGGTTCGGTGTGGGGTTACTATTAATTTGGTATCTCCAAATTTCACTAGATTAGACAATTTTTCATATTGTTTCTGGTCGCGTAGCTCCAACAGGAGGTCACCACTTGCCATTCTCCTTGCTTTATATCCTGGGCCAAAGATTTCCGTCAAAGACTTTGATACAAGAAAAGGTGAAAGTGTTCGCACTGATTTGCCGGGTGTGTCAGCGTGGATAACATGGAATCGGGGAAAAAATACTTTCTGGTTACCAAAAAACTGGAAAACTTCATCGGTGCGCCCTCTTTTCTGAGGGCGATCAGGGAGTGTGGGGAAGGAACAAGCCATAAGTAAATGTTTACTTTCGGCAGCGGCGCCAGCCACCCACCATGGAGTCCTACAAGGGGACGCTGCAGGGTCTGCAAGTACAGGCCCCGCAGACGCCAGCTGTACGCCACCACTATAACCGAATATGGTGTATCCAAGGTAGGATAGCCACACAGGGTTAACCCTGGCCTCCAGGAAACACGGAAGTCAATGGAAGTGAGTAGAGGACAGGAACGATTTAAAGTGAGAGAAAAGACGAAGATGTGAGGTGGGGACAGGAAAAGGCAACTGCCGATTCCCCCCGTCGGGTCAATCCGGGGGTGCTGTCTACGTGAAGCCGGGCCAAAGGGGTGTGTTGCCTCTGCCGGGGGGCCTTAATGGTCCAATCACCTAGCGTCGGCTCAACCCCCAGGATCCCCTTTTCCCCGGACACGGCAAAGCCACGCACGGCTAGGCGTGGGAGGGAGTAGAAACTCCCCCGTTGGCTCGGGTCCGTGGTGTCGCTACACACCAAACGCCTACTTGCGCAGGCGCCCCTGCGGGGGTCACTTATACAATAGGCGAGAGTTACGTGACACATGAATTCCCAGCTTTGTTTATGAAATACGCCTCTTCGATTTCCCACGCTACTGTGTCACTGAATCTAGCTTTAACTACCATATCATCAAACAAGGGCGCGCAGCCACACTCTCTACAATGTGATGATTGGTTAGAGAATGGTTGTCCCTTCATGGAAGCTTTGTGATATACAATTATAATATTAACTATAAATAATACTGGGCACACGACAGCGCAGTGCCGTACACCACACGATGTCCACACTGTGAAAGAAAATAATCTGATGTCTTCTCATCTAATTATCTTTTTCACCTCACGTGTTCTTGTAACCGCATACATATGTCTAATTTCTCCAATAAAGTTTCAGTTGTTATTGTGCGCTGTGTCCAGTTGTCTTCCTTTCGGACTTCAAATTTTTTCGCGCAACTAAGTTAGGATGAAGTACCAACTCGCCCAGCACAAAGTGCTTCTCAATATTATGTGTGTAAAATGTTTTAGATCCTTATGCACCCACTAAGCAGTCGTGAGGGAATACGCGCAGTAACGTGTGTGCCTTTTGTAATGGTTGGCTGTCTTTAGACCACGAAGTCACGTTGGTAATAACGTGTTGTGATGCCCAATGACAATTCACGCTTGTATCATGCAATGTTGCTGCGATATTAAATGTTGTGCTGTGAAACCTGTATGCAGAATACCTCTATTTGTTAAGTATGAGAGTTATTTTCCTTGCATTTCCAACAAGAGGAAGTTATTCATGCTTTATTTCCAAGCAGATGCATAGCTGTGTGGTAGAGCACTTGCATGCCATGCAAATGGCCTGCATGATTTCGATCATCACTCAAACCCAAAAATTTATAATATTTGTTTTATTTGCTTTCTCTCAATTTTCGAACATGGACAAGACAATTTTTCACTGACAGCCACCGATGCCTACGCCGGAACTTCTGCGGAACGAGCTCTTTACCGCTGTTACGTTAATGATGCATTATTAGCAGAACGAAAAGTGGTTACATTTACAAAAGACATTTTTTAGTGTCCCGTTGGCAAGAAATATCGCTAAAAGCCTCCATCCCTACGCACACCGAGACCTATAGACACCAGTTTTAGCAGTCGTTTTATAGGCCATTAGTCACAATACTTGTACATGAGAAGCTTTCATACCAATCACTTTTGACCGAACTCCTTAAAAGTTGATTATCAACTCAATTAAAGTATTCAATGCACACGCAGTTTATACGGTCAACAGCAAGTCAATATTTCGTTTTGACTCACTAAAGACGCTCCATTGATTCGTCAGAAAAGTTTTAAAGAAACACACTGTGAAAAATACCTTTACGAAACTCAAATTGGGTTCTTTTATGCTATTTATTATTGTCGAGTCGGAATCGATAAAGTGGAATATTTACTTGCACCGTACTAAGTCTCAGACCGTGTTGACCATAGGTTCAAGATAAGAAAAATCGCATGCAAGACTGAAGTATTTCAAAATAATTTTTTACCAAACAAATTACAGGATGGAACCAACTGCCTTCTAGCACTGCCTCTACGCTCTCAAATATTTGTTTCATTTGATGTTAGAAATCCTGTGTTGCATTTTTGGGGTGTGTCACACTTTTTTATTTATGTATGTATTCCTCTTGCAGATTGGGATTCAGGTGACTTTGATTAATTGTTTGGCTGACTATGTATTTTTTGTATTCTACTTTTCGTAAACGCTCTCCCACTGTAATGCCAATTGGTGCTGTGGATAATGAAATAAATGGATAAATAAGCAATGAGTTTAAGCACAAAGAGTGTATCCCTTCAGGGAAAGTGGACGAACAGTGACATATGCCCACCACAAACTTTAAATATGATGCCGAGTTATATTTTTAGCAATTAGTTATTGAGAATAACTCGAGATATAATGACGATAACCTAATTGAACAAGAATGTTCAGGGGGTATGTACTGCCTTTGTTTTGGAGATGATGGTGACTGCATGCAAACCTTTCAACAAACAGCTATACTTCTAGCTGAAGAATGATTTGAGCAGCTATTATTTTTGCCGGTTACACAAGCTGAACTAATATAGATGAATCATCTGAATAGCTATATATGAAGGTATTCATATAAGGCCATATATGAAAGCATCCATATAAGACCTTATATGGATGCTTCTATTTAGAGCCATATATGGGCATATACAGCAACACCCCTACATGGTTATATAAGGCCCATATATGGCTACATTACGAATTGGGCATATTATGTTATATAGGGCCCATATATGGGAATTGCATATAAAGCCAGATAAGCCCTATTCCTGATGTAGTCATATATGGGGATATTCATATAAGTCCAGATATAGGATTTTTGTAAGGGGTGGCACACGCGAGACCCGTGCAGAAAAACTCTTTCTAAAAGCGTGGCTAATATATACATACATACAACGCCTCCAGGGGGCCAGAAAAGCAGTTCCGAATCCGAAACCATAACCACAACATCCCAATTAGCAGCTATTGTTGTTCTTGCATGGGGCTTCAACAAATGCAGTGGGGCACAAGAGAATTCGTTCAGGCACACGATATTTACTCAGGGTTCTGAAACTGTGCCTCATCAACCCCCAACTCACAAAATAAACTAAAGCCCACAGAGATAGTTCAGCCAGTGCCGATTGCGATATTTACTATCTTACCACCTGCGCCACGGTATATGACCGCGTAACAAAAAAGAAAAGCTCTACATTCATGCGTTTATAATTCATGAAAGCTACGTTCTTTCCGCTGTCAACTAACAAACATATATTTGCCAACACACGAATTTGGGAACGACGGAACTTTCGTAAGCTCCGTGTGCAGCGCCATTACAAGCTAATTTTCAGGCTCTGTTTGACTTTCTATGACTTTCTTGGCTGCTACATGTTACGTGGACGACATTACTTATTCACTTCTTAATACTGTTCACCGTCATGGCCACAACAAAGTAGGTAAAATAAATTTTAACCTAACACAAGAACTAGTACAACAAATTGTAAACAAGGCAAAACTAGCAAAACGTACATTTTTCGAAAAAAGCAAAATAAATTTAAAATATTGCGCTTACAAAAAGATACAAGCATAGATCGGGATGGTGGCATAGTAGGCAATGTAAAATATTTAAAAATATTGGACACCGTGGCAAACTAAGTACACACTACACTAGCAATAATCCATTGTGTAAAACATTTTAGCGTTTTTTTTCACAGCTTCCACAGCCAGTTGAAATGAACAGACACCCTGAAGTATTGTTCCACTCCATTATCGTTCAGGCAAAAAAAGTCACAGTATATCCACGCAGTCAATGATGATAAGTGGGGCGAAGCGTCCGTCAGCCCATCCTTGCTTCCGTCCATCCGTTCGTTCTTGCTTCCATCCGTCCGTGCGACCATTCATACGTCCATTCATGCGTCCGTCCGTCTCTCTACTATGCTGTCCGCGGGTCCGTCGATCCATTTGTCTGTCTGTCTGTCTGTCTGTCTGTCTGTCTGTCTGTCTGTCTGTCTGTCTGTCTGTCTGTCTGTCTGTCTGTCTGTCTGTCTGTCTGTGTGTCTGTTCATCCATCCGTCCGTACGTCCGCGCCTCTACTCATCCATCCGTCTGTCTGCTAGTCTGTCTGTCCGTCCATCTGTGCGTCCATGTAGTGAACACTTCAAGTACCACCACCTCCCATCTCGCATTCCCTGTGGCACATACCCGCTGTAGAGCACGTATGTGCCACCGATGGCTACGTACTACTACATACATACAAAATTCGACAGACCCATGCCTTAAGGAGCTTCGCCCCTAAAAACTAAGATGACGTGTGTACATCAAGACCAGATTTGAGAACCGATAAAGCAAATTGATTGCTTGATGTGACATTGCTGGTTCCCCTAGGTACACATCAACTTTTAGAGCCAATACTGGTATACTCTTTCAATAACAAAAAGTCACAGCTTTTCCGCGAAGACCAAGCATGAATGCAAAAGCAACAAACTGGAATGTCACGTGAAGAATAGCAAGCACATCAAAATGCGCACTGCGTTGTTCTCGCCAAATGACATACGAAGCATGGCCACAAGTACAGATTAACGCAAATTAGTTTATGGGTTGTTACCTCGCTGTGTCTAAAAAGCGCGCTCTTTTCGCAATTGGAGACTGTTCTGTGAGCGCAGTGACCAAAGCATGCGCGGTAACAACAACACAATCACTCCGGTGAAAGCGCAAGGCGTGAGATTTTCCTCATCAAGAGATAATGTCGGGAACATACGAGCGTCCAACCATCCCCTCCCAAGGGAAAAGGCATGACGGCTGCGGTCAAAGGCGAATGCCATCCGAGAGTGTCCATATGCTTGGCATTCCTATAACTCTACGAAGTTTCTGGCGGTTGGCCAGCATAGGCAGCTCAAGCAATGGAAGCATCTCAGACAAAAAGTGATATCAAGAATAATTTGTCCAGGTTATCCTTGCAGCTTTTCTCTGTACTTTTTCAGCGCAAATAATAAACCTGATTGGAATGGATATCATACTACGCTGCATTCATTAAAAATGGAGTGATCCTCGCTCCTTCAAGGAAAAAGGGGGGACGTCCCCTATGCTCGTATTTAAATGGAATAACTTTCCTTCTTTTTGCCACGCAGAAACCAATGCTCTTCCGTCAAAATAAAGATGGCTGACTCCAGGTTAGCGAAGTGACCAGACGTAGCTAGTACATCGATTCCCGACTGCTAAATAGTGCTCGCCACTGATAATCGCAAAAAAAGCAGTCCCCCTGGCCTCTTTAACGATCGACATGACAATCAAATCAAGCAGGCAAACCTGTGCTGATGAAAAACTCGTAAAACAAAACGACGGAACTCGCACGTTTCACTCGGCCAGCGAGACCACGCTCAATTTGAATGAGAAGGATACTGTGAAGTTCGCACCCGAAAGAATGCATGCCAGGCTTTACGTCTTCATTTCTCAAGGCACGCTGTATACTCGAAGACAACTTTTCTTTCATTGTAGCTTAAGCTAGAGAACTACCAGTGAATGTGGCTCCACAACAGAGCTTGTATTTCATTGTGAAATATAGTCAATGAAAGTTCCCCTTTTATTTTCTATGTGGAGCTATCTAAGACAGAACGCCGCTACCACCATTAACATAGTCGTATTAACTTTCATTTATTCTTCATGACTTCGCGTTTTTGAAAGCGCGAGAGAGTCCAAACCTTTAGGGGCGAAGCTCCTTAAAGCGGCACCGGTTCGTCCCTCGTCGTAGTACGTAACATGTCTGGCGCCTTGACCTGCAAGGTGGTGCTGGTGGAAGATGTCTCCTGTGCGGTATTGAAAAATAAACAAAATCGAGCATGCGCGTGAACTAAAACCCGAATTTTCCTGTCTCTCATTAGCACGAGGAATTCTCCTGTACCCATTAGCAGCCATTGGCATGTACATTGAGCACTATCTGACAAGAAAGGTTTACTACGTTATACTTGCTGGGCTTAACCTCCTTGGTTTTAGAAAGGCTTAGCGAGCGTTGGGCCGCAATGCCATGAATACAGTGAACAAATATATACCATGAGCTCGAGATGGTTAAAAGTTGGAAGTAGACACAAAGCGCAAGCCGTAAGTAAGTGTGCGTGTGCCACCTTTCGTATAGTCCTTGGAATGTCCGCTGGGTGGCGGTGCTTCTGTATGCGGAATATATGATAAAAAGTTGCGAGATGGTGTTACATGGAGTGTTGACTAGATAGACGAACGAACACACAGACAGATGTATGGACGGACGCATGGATGGCTGCACGGACGGATGAACCGATAGACGGATGCAGGGGTGGACGCATGGATGAACGCAGGGACGGACGCACGGATGGACGTGCCGACGCATGAACAGACCCACGCAAGGACGGGTGGAAGGATGCATGGACGGTCACACAGACAAAAGCATGGACGGACGGATGCTTCGCCCCACTCTCCATCATTCACCCAGTGGATATGCTGCCATTGTTTTACGTGCACTTCAAACGCTAAGCGGCGTCAGCGTCTACAGGTTACGTTGATGGTGCGCCCCCGTGACTCTCCATAGCGTTAAGAGACGCGCGGCCGAACAGACAACTTCGCGCAGTGCTACGTGTGCAGAAGCTCCGCCTCCATAGCTTCCCCTTCAGGGTCAAGAAAAGTTGTCGCCGAGTATAGCATGGTTATCTAAGTGTTTACAGAGCAAAGGATCACGAGAGGTGCCTCCGAAACGTGCACTGGATCGCAGAAAAACGATTACGCTGCTGCAGTGCATAGCCTCCATAAACAAACATTCAACTACATTAAGGTATGTGGAGGCATGAGAGCGCCGCAGCCATGAAGTAGTCGATAGCAAGTGCCATCTCATGAGATTCACCAACTTTTTAAAATACGAAACACTTCTTAGCGAACTTCAGTGACTTTCAGCATATCTATCTATCTATCTATCTATCTATCTATCTATCTATCTATCTATCTATCTATCTATCTATCTATCTATCTAGCCGCCTACGACTTTCAGCTCTCCTGGCCGTTTGGAGAATGGTATCGATACCAAACTTTGTATGGCACAACATGACTGTATGATGAGCATATATGGCTAATCATAACTTGAAAATCGTAATATGTATGTCATGAATGTCATGATACACGGTCTAGCAGCTCTGGCGGTGATCTAGTTCACATTACATGTTGAAACACTGGTGTGGTATGACATGATTGCATGGTGAACACAAACGACCGACCCTAGCGAGGAAATTATGACATGTGTGTCATCTAAGTCATGAGTCATGACTACGCGCCACGCTCATGATACACTCGCAGCCATTTCGCTAGCTTCACATATGCCAAATTCTGCGTTACGGGAAGCGAATGGATGAAGAAGGTATGTGAATAATGCAAACATGATAATCATGACATGCATGTCATGTGACATCATGACTACACGCCACACTCATGATGCCCTTGAAACCATTTTGCTAGCTTCACATACATCAAATTTTTGTATTAAGGGACGTGAATGGACGACAAAGACGTGTGACTGGTGCAAGCATGATATCCATGTGAAGCGTGTCAAGTAACAACACGACTACATGCTACGGTAAAGATGCGCTCGCGGCCGTCTCGCTAGCTTCACATGTACTAAATTCAGTATTAAGTGACACGATTGGACGATATATGCAAAGGACATGTCCAAACATGATGGTTATCACATGCGTGTCATGTTCAACACAACTACTTGCCGCACTCTAGATGCGCTGGGTGCCGTTTCGCTAGATTCGTATACGCCGAATTTGGTATTACTTCACGTGAATTGATTGATTGATATGTGGGGTTTAACGTCCCAAAACCACCATATGATTATGAGAGACGCCGTAGTGGAGGGCTCCGGAAATTTTGACCACCTGGGGTTCTTTAACGTGCGCCCAAATCTGAGCACACGGGCCTACAACGTTTCCGCCTCCATCGGAAACGCAGCCGCCGCAGCCGGGAATCGAACCCGCGACCTGCGGGTCAGCAGCCGAGTACCTTAGCCACTAGACCACCGCGGCGGGGCATTCACGTGAATGAAAGAGGTATGTGACTGGTGAAAACATTGTAAATATGAGCGGCGTGTCATGTAAGAGCAGGACTACATGCCACACTCAAGGCGCCAATACACTTAGACGTGACCCGGTGCGCGTGTGCTCCAGCGTTCGTTTCGTCACGTCATGCCGGCTATGCCGCTCCAGGCACCGATCTGCCTAGTATATACTCGCAGGCACGCATCGCACCGCGTTGCTTTGATGCGTGCGCGTTGGAACACGCCCGGCATCCTTTCGTCATGAAGCTAGGCAGACGGGGTGCATTCTTGGTAACGTGTTTGGTGCGAAATGCAGTATGTCGCATTTCGCACTGGTTGCCGCTGTGCTGCGCCGACAGACGCTGGTCACGTCTGGCGTCAGGCTATAGAGTGTTCGTGTTTGGCTAGCGTAGCGTGGCTGCGCCCAGCGTGCGCACGTCAACGTTACGTCGCAGTATATTGGGCTTTCATGATGCTCCTCCCACTGTTATCCTAGCTTCACATATTCCATGTTCGGTATTACGGAACGTGAATGGACGACGAAGGTATTTGACTGGTGCAAACATGTTAATCATGATATGCGTGTCATGTAACAACAGGACCACATGCCACGCCCATGATGCGCTCACGGTCGTTTCTCTAGATTCACATATATTAAATTGGTATGGCATGACGTCAATAGACGACGAAGTTAAATGACATGTCCGAACATGATAATCATGATAGGCGTGTCGTGTAAACCTTGACTACATGCTACGGTCATAGCACGCTCGCGGCCGTTTCGCCAGCTTCACATATACCAAATTTGGTATCAGATGGCGTGAATAGAGGATGAAGGTAGATGACACGTCCGAACATAATAATTATGGCATGTAAGTTATGTACGACTAAACTTACTTCCGCCTCGTAACGCTGTTCTGATTTTAAACTGATATATAAACCTTCCTCATTCGTACTTCGAATATCATCGATTCCCACTGTACGTGGGATCTGCCAATTTTTTTTAAAAAAAAGGGCAACGCTTGTTGGTACTTCTTAGCGTATAGTTTGCGTGTCAGCCCATTGATGTGTTATACCGGTGTCACACGGGTACTCTTAATCACGATCAGGACAATGCAATACGACGCAGCTGCATCAGTTGTCTTGATCGCGATCAACATTATGACCACTGCTACACGGCCCAAGCTAATCTGGTTCAAGCTTGGATCAGATCGAATGCCCCAGGTGGCGCTTGCGTTCTGTAGAACATGCCACTGACAAAACTCGGCAAGCGGTATATCTATAGAGCCCTTTATCAGCATTGGTACTCGTGCAAGAACCACTCGAACGTAAAAAAATTGGAAAATTCCACGTAATGTGGGAATCAATGCTATGTGAAGCACAATTAAGAAAGCTTGATATGCCACATTAAAATCAGTTCAACGTTACGAGGCAGAAGTAAATGATGCCGTACATTACTTTCTTGTCATATTTATCATGTCTGGATGTGTCGTTTACCTTCGTCATCTATTCGCATTACGTGATACCAAATTTAGTTTATGTGGGGCTAGCGAAACAGCCGCGAGCACGCTATTAGCATGGCATGTTGTCCAGTTCTTACATACAAGCGCCTCGGCATTATCATGTTTGCACCAGTCATATATTTCGTCATCCATTGACGTCGCTTAACACCAAATTAGGTATATGTGGAGCTAGCAAACGGCTGCGACGCATCATGAAGGGCCCAATATACTAGGCGTTTTGTGTGATTAAGAGTCCCTCATTAAGCGTTTGTCCCTGCCTTATGTTATGCCTACGGACACTTAAGACTTGAATAAATGAAATGAAATGATATGAAATGAAATATAGCATGGACGCGCGCTCACGCTGGGCTGAATGACGCTACGTTAGCAAAACGCGAGCACTCTATAGTGTGACGTTAGGCGCTACCGATGCGACCAGCGTCCGTTGGTACGGCCCGACGGCAACCGGCTCCAAATTTGCACCAATGCATTATCCCGGAAACACTGCGTCTCCCTCTTTTCGTGACGCCAGACGCCCTGAAACGCGCATGCGTCAAAGCAACACAGCGCAATGCGCGCCTGCGAGTATATAGCAAGACCGGTGCCTGGCGTGGCAACGCCGGCGTGACGCGACAAAATGAACGCCGGCGAGCACGCGCACCGCGTCACGTCGAAGTGTATAGGCGCCTTGACTGTGGCATGTAGTCATATTCTCACATGACACCCATGACAAACATGATTATCATGTTTGCACCATTGTTGTCATCCATTGACGTTACGTAATACCCAACTTGGCATATGTGAAACTGGCTAATCGGCCGCGAGCGCATCATGACCGTGGCATGTAGTCATGTTGTTACATGACATGCATGTCGTGATTAAAATGTTTGACTGTGGCATTTACCTATGTCGTCCGTTCGCGTCACGTAATACCGAGTTTGGTAAATGTGAAGTGAGTGAAACGGCCATGAGCGCATCATGAGCGTGGCATGTAGTCATGTTGTTACATTACACGCATCTAATGATCATCATGTTTTCACCAGTCACATAACTTCGTCAACCACTCACGTACAGTAATACCAAGTTTGGAATCATGTGACGCTAGCAAAACGGCCGCGAGTGCATCATGAGCATGACATGTAGTCATGTTGTTACATGACATGCATGTCATGCTTTTCGTATTAGGGTCTGTCGCTTGTGCTCGCCATGGAATCATGTCATACCATACCAGTTTTGCAACATGGCATGGGAACGAAGTCGCTGCAAAAGCTGCAGGACCATGAAATAAAAATCATGACATTCATGACACAGATGTCATGAATTTCATGTGATGACTAGTCATACATGTTCTTCATACAGTTCATACAGTCATGTTACGCCACACCAAGTTTGGTATCAATACCATTAACGAACGGCCAGGAGATCTAAAAGTCTTAGTTGGCTAGATAGATAGATAGATAGATAGATAGATAGATAGATAGATAGATAGATAGATAGATAGATAGATAGATAGATAGATAGATAGATAGATAGATAGATAGATAGATAGATAGATAGATAGATAGATAGATAGATAGATGGATAGATACGTTAAAAGTCACCGAAGTTCACCATGAAATGCTTCGCATTTAAAACTTTGTGGGCCACTACAATAGTAATTTCATTAATCCATCATTTGATAAAATTTTGCTAGCACTTGCCTGTATTGCTGTGTGAGATTTTTAACCTTCGTTTTTATTTCTGATGGACCCCGCTCGTAACCGTGTAGTCGCAGCGAAGCGTCAATCTCGTAGTACGCGCAATGTTTCACTTCTGGCGGCTCAAGTCGGTTCCAGTCGATCCCGCCAGCGGTCAGTTACTGTAAAGTTCTCTTTATTCGACCATGAAGTGCGCGTACGTTGCGACGTAGTCAGAAGGCTTGCTACAATCATAATCATTTTGCTTCGAGGTGATCCAACAGTTCTGACGGGACGAGAGTTGAACTACGCACTTGAGGCAACGGTCAATTGCTTGTCTGCTTGTCGTCTGCTTTTCCCGTAACTACACGTGGTTGAAGCGAATCCTAAAGTATGCAATACTTCAGATATTGTTTCCATTTGTGCAGTCTTGAATTTGTTTTTTTTAAATACTTAGCTGTTTTAAAGCGGTTTTAAAGAACTGTGCTCGATTTCCTTGTTTATTGTGCTTTCAACAAGCTCGGCTAGGGGGTGCAGACGACAGCAAAATCGCGATCTCTAAGGCAGATCGCGATCCACGGATCGAAATAGTCTTGATACTGATCACACCTAATCGTTTATAAAAGTTGCTGTGTCTAATCTGGATCTTGGTTAATCCGGATCAACACTGAGCGCGATTAAAACTGCTCATGTGACACCGGTATTACTCAAGGACACTGTAAAGCTGATGCGGTGCATTCACATATACATGTGTAAGTCAATGCTTTTTTTTTGGAGTAGTTTTTTATAGTAGTTTTTTTAGTACTTGCTTTTATGCGATAAAGAACGCCCGATGTCCACTGAAGTTAGTGAAGCGTACTTGTGGCCTAGCACTTTCAATGCTTTAATTGAATGCAGAATATTTTCATCAGCACCACTCAAAACTTCAGACATTTGCTTTAGCACATACAATCTGGGATTCTTTTGAAGGCAGATTCAAGCTTTGAGGCAACCCTGTCAGCGACGGGTCTTTTGGAGACGAGGCGAACCTTTCCTGCGTGTCCGAAAAAAAGGCCAGCCTTAA
Organism: Rhipicephalus annulatus; assembly: GCA_013436015.1. Lineage (NCBI taxonomy): Eukaryota > Metazoa > Arthropoda > Arachnida > Ixodida > Ixodidae > Rhipicephalus > Rhipicephalus annulatus. The sequence goes on from WOVY01010386.1 coordinate 334,932, forward strand.
ACTTTCCCTTCAAACGTTGAACGCGATAGCGATCCTGTCTCTGATGCACTTAGTGCTCCCTTTATTGCACAATGTTACTCGACAACTTTGAATTGTGGATTACTGTACGGTATTATCAAAAATGTTGAAAGTGGCTTGTGTCAGTAAAGCTTCAACGAATGGCTGCTTTCTGTGTAATATGTGCATGCGAGTTCTGTGGTTGCGAGTTCACAGATGTGAATATAAAAATAACAGCATGAATCTGTGTGCTTGTGGAATCACAACAAAATGGATATTGTTCGCACAGATTCAGGGGTTATTTGATAATTTGGCATTTGCATTTATTTATTTATTTATTTATTTATTAGAATACCCTAAGGGCCCGTAGGGCATTACAGAGGGGGTGGGTACAACATTTATAACACACAAGAAAAAAAAGACAAAATAAAGAAACAAGTGTCAGATGCGCAAATCAGGAAGACAACATAAGTCAACTAAAAATGTATAAGTAAGAATTCAAGCACATACAAGACAAGGATAGATAATGGAAACTGCGTATTTCATTTATTGCATCCTTAAAGGCCCGAGGGCATTACATAAGGGGAGGCAAAGAATACGCTGTGAGTGTGTATAATTCAAGTTGAACAAATTATTATAAACAGTACAGCTCTAATATGGTAGTTTGGTCAAAAAAGACAACAAAAATGAATCAAATAACACACAAAAGAAACGCTTTGGCTGGGAATTAGAGTACAAACAACTAGGCACAAGCAAATTATACATACAGTACGTTGGTAGAATATATTTTCAGCCATGGGTTAATGGGTGGAATCAAAGTGGGATTCCAATTTTGCGCGGAATGATGTGCGGTCAGGTGTGGCAACAATGGTGTCGGGAAGGCGATTCCAAAGTGTTATTGCTTGGGGGAAAAAGGAGTCGTTCATTGCGGATGTACGGCCGTTGATTCGTGCAATGGGGTTTGAATGGGTAATGCGGGAAGAAGTTCTGTTTGGGGGCTGTAAAAGTTCGTGTCTTGATTGGGGTCGGAAAAAGAAACTGTGGAGGAGGCATAGGCGCGGATGAGGCGGCTGATAGTTACAAGCATTGCTGAGACATTGCAGTCTTGAATAACAAAGGGTCTGTTATTGTTACAACGGAAGAGGGAAGGTGGTTCCAATCGGCGGCTGTTTTCGGTAAGAAGGCTTCTGAAAAGAATTTGGTGCGGCAAAACGGAATGGCAACCTTATGCTGGTGATCAATGCGCGATGAGTGGTATGACGGTTGTGAAATGAGGCCTCGCTTCATTGATGGATTGTGAAAAAATATCTTATGAAAAAAATGCAGTCGCGCCAGTTTCCTCCGGACAGTTAAATTGGGCAGGTCAAGGTTAGATTTCATTTCTGATATGCTAGCAGTACGGGAATAATTAGAACAAATGAACCGAACTGAGCGGTTCTGAACAGATTCTAATGCGTTGATTAAATTTTGCTGCACGGGATCCCATATAGCGGACGCGTACTCAAGCTTTGGGCGAATTAGTGATCGGTATAATAGAATTTTGAGGGACAGCGGAGCGCGAGAAAAGTTGCGGTGTAAGTATCCTAGCGTTCGGTTAGCGTTATTACAGATGTAGGTAACATGCGTGTGCCAAGATAGATTGTTGGTAATGTAAACGCCGAGGTACTGATATGAAGAGACATGCTGGAGGGGAACGGCGTTAATTCTGTAGGTACAGGGGGGAGAAATAGATCGCCGGTTTATTGACATGCATTTAGATTTGTTAGAGTTGAGAGTCATAAGCCATTTATTGCATCAGGCTGAGACAGTGTCAAGGTCTGACTGTAGAAATTGGTTATCAGATTCATTGTTTATTTCGCGGTAAATTACACAATCATCTGCAAATAACCTTACAGCGGAGTTAATGCTGTCGGGGAGATCATTAATATATATAAGGAAAAGTAAAGGGCCTAATACGGAACCTTGGGGTACGCCGGATGTTACTTTAGAAAGAGGTGAGTTATAGTCATTAGTTGTTACAAACTGAGTGCGATTAGTCAGAAAGCATTCAATCCATTTAAGAATGTTCGGGTCAATGTTTAAGGCACTAATTTTCAGGAGGAGTAATTGGTGAGGTATTTTATCGAAAGCTTTTTGAAAGTCAAGAAAAATGCAATGCACAAGTGAGCCGCGATCTAAAGCCGATGCTATGTCATTAGTAAAATAAAGAAGTTGGGTTTCACATGAGTAACTTTTTCGGAATCCGTGCTGGTAGGGAGTAAAAAAAGAGTTTGATTCTAGGAATGAGACAAGGTTGGAGTAAATTATATGTTCTAACATTTTACAAGGAACACTGGTTAGGGAAATTGGTCTATAATTGAGAGGAGACTGTGTGTTACCAGATTTGTGCAGAGGGACCACCTTCCCCACTTTCCAGTCAAGCGGCAAAGTGGAGGTCTGAATAGATTGCGAAAAGATTAAGGACAAGTAAATTGATGAATACAATGCAGTGTTTTTTAGAAACTTTGAGTTGATTTCATCTACGCCACAAGAAGAGGATAACTTAAGCTTGTGAATTAAATTTTGCACTCCAACGGCATCAACGGTAACAGGATACATGGGTAAAAAATCACGACTAGGCATTTGTGTCAACGCAGAAGCAGAACAACTTGAAAAAGAAGTAACAAAAAAATCATTTAATGCAATGCAACACTCTTCACAGCGAACTGGCTGCCCGTCTGAGTTCGTAAGCAAATGTTTTTCTTTTCCCTAGGTTTAACAGTTTTCCAAAACTTAGAAGGGTTGGTTACAAGAATTGAAGGAAGGGTATCATTAAGAAAAACGCGCTTGGCTTCCTTGATAGCTGCTCTGTATTCGGAAAGGACAGATTTGTACACGTGCCAACGGGCTAACGAATTAGTCTGCTTTGCCTGACGGAACAACCGTTTCTTTTTATTCCGCAATTTTTTTAAGTCAGTTGAGAACTAAGGGGGGCGTTGGCGACCCTTGATAACGTATGTGGGAATGTATCGCGTGATTAAAGATTCAACTTTCATTTTGAACAAGTTCCAGTTTTGTTGAACGCTGCGATCAAAGAAGCCATTAGCAAAGCTCTCAAAATTCGATTCGAGTTCACTGTTGATTGAGTCATAATCGCCGCGTGAGTAGTCTCTTATTGTTTTCCGATTGTTTGACCGACGCCTTAAAGAACCTGTTAGATTGAGGTGCACGAAACAATGGTCACTTATGCCGGGGATATATGAAATAGAATGGACAAGGTCTGGTACAGTGGTGAGAATCAGATCAAGAACATTTGATGAAGTGGGGCCCATTCTTGTTGGTTGCGTTACGAGTTGGGTAAGGTTAAAGTCTTCGCACAGTTCCACGAAGTGTAAACTGTCGGCTGAAAGTGAGCTTAATGAACAGGAAGGAAGTGACCAGTTTGTTTTCGGGTAGTTAAAATCGCCTAGAATAAAAACAGGTGTATGCGGGTGCCTTTTGACAATACCATTCAAAGCATCATGGAGTTGCTCGCAAAACACTGGCGTCGCACTCGGAGGGCGGTAACAGCCACAAATTATGACATTTTGATAGTTGAAATGGAGGGAAACACAGACAAATTCTAAAGGTGATGCTATTACTACATGGCTAGAAACTATATAATCAGCTACGGCTATAAGTACATCACCTCCTGGCGATTCTTCTCTATCACATCTGTAAATGGTATAATTATTTTCACAATCGAACAGCTCTACACATGCAATGTTAGGGGTAAGCCAGGTTTCCGTTAACACTACAACATCGGCGGCGCAGTCATCAAAAATTGAAGATAATGCATCCCGTTTGTTAAGAACACTTCGTACGTTAGAATATAAAACTGAGTAGTTACGATAAGTGGCCGAGGGGTGAACTTTGTTAGGATAAGAGCGTATCTTCGTCGGCATGCGTAGCATGCATAACCAAGTTTGGAAGCTTTATTGCTATGCGTGGTACAAAGCGGACATTAAACTGAAAATATTGTTCACCTTTCCAATTTCTTCTCCCCGACTTCTCATGTGAACCGTTTCTAGATTGACGAAGTAGCGCTGTGAACCACTGGTCCATAGCCTGAGAAGGTCATTTTATGCCTTCTCTTTATTCCGCATTGCTCGGCAAACTTCGGACAGCTACTGTTACAAAAACATAAATGCCAACAAAGCTTATGTGTAAGACGATAGTTATGGGGCGAGAACAAAATGACGACACAAAGACAAGAAGGACATGAAGCTGTAATTGGCTGCGCTAGGCTAGCTTAGTTTCGGCTGATTAGCGTACGTTCTAGGTACACTGTACTCTTGCCTCCCAAACGCAACTACCGAGCTGCACTAGTCTCGCACATAGCGACGGGGATCTTCACTACTCTTGCACCTAGCGACGGGCATCTTCAAGGGGCAGTGTATACACTAGCGCTAGCCTCTCCTCGCTTCGCTATGGTACACTCTTGCCATGCTCAAGCAACCGTGCTCCACTACTCTCGAACCAAGTGACGAAAATATTTTAGGGGGGCCTGCTAGCGCTATAGGGACAAGCCTCACTCTTACTCGCTGGGGTACAAGCCCCGCTCATGTAAAAGCGCGTTTAGAGTGCGATGTTTTCAGAGCAATAATAAACGTCACATGAGTCGGAGCACATTGGTCAAGCCTAGATATACATTGGTTGTGGCTATGTGTCGACTTATGATTTGTTTTAGCCAATTTAACACAGTGTATGCGCGTGTCGATCCTACGCCGAACCATAATCGCACCTTTCCAGTAGCTAAAAACATGAACAACAAAAGAAAAGCTAGCACTCTATGTAGAGCTCATTTAAGCAAAACGTTTACTCGATGAACGTGCAAAGACATTTTAGGCACTAAAAAGCTCATATAGGCACAAGGCTCAAAATAGGCACAATAAATATGTGATTAATATGTTTCTTATCGCTCAGTTCGTGTTTGTATATAAAAGACGTTTACAACGGGCTCCAAGAAACAACAGGCATTTTGCCTAAAGTTCTGGTCTTTAATTATCAGGGACGCCGTAGTGAAGGGCTCCAGTAATTTCGACCGTCTGTGGTTCTTTAAGATACACCCATGTCTAAGAAGACAGGTCTCAACCATTCCTTCTTTGATCGAAATTGCAGTCACAGCCAGGGTTAGATTCTGTGGCCTTCAGCAGTCGAGGGTAACGTGAAGGTTATACAGGTTGTGGGCTGTAATCTTGCGTCCAGTGATGCATGTTAAGTAGAGCAGTTTGCTGCCAACGAGGAATCTCTGCTAGATCTCTTATTTGGTGTTTGTCACATTGCTAATTTACTGCAACATTCAATTATTTCAGCATGCACGTGGTTTTAAGCAGCTTTGGGTGGTGTGCGCGGATGTATTTTATCACATTCCTGATGTTTCGCAATATTCAATGACTGTCGCATGTATTATCAGTCAGTTGTGAAGTTATGATTGTTCCTTCTTTTATAATCTGTGAGGCTGCATACATTTGTTATTAGCCTGTAAAGCCGAACAAGTCGTTGTGATACACTTGCATATCGTACATAAGATAATTAATTTGGGTGTGCAGAGCCTATCTATGTAGCTCATAGTGTTTTGAATGCCTTTCAAATTGCCTCGTGATCAGAAGTTACGGTTCTGAAGAGTGTGTTTTTTAGAAATGAATGTATTCTTTATTATATAGAAAGATGCTGATAAATTAAAACCTCTAAAATGTTATGGTTTTACTGAAGCTTCACAAGGTTAAGGCTGATCTATTAATCTTATCGTTCTTCAGCCCTCGACAAATGTACATTACCTGTTTTATTATTGTCTCTAAAATGCTCTAAACAGTAGTAAAAACGATAATAAATCAATTATTTTACAAAGTTCCGTGTACATGTCCATGTACATTTCAAAAGAGCAGCCTTATTATGCCGCACCGTGCAGACAGGGCAACGGGCCTGACTACTTGTCTGCATAAAAGGTGGCTACTTAAAGTACACATTCAGGATGGAGACTTCGAGGCGACATAAAAGTGGTGGCCGAATCGCGACAGTTGGAAGACATACAGGACGGTGACAGATAGGAAACATAGAGGACACACTTTGAGGTGGCATAAAAGCAGCGGCCAAAACACGACATTTGGGACAAATACTGGATGGTCACAGAGGGGAAACATACAGGATGACGCCTTGAGGCAACATAAAAGCGGTGGCCAAATCGTGACAGCTGGGGAACATACAGGTTGCGTCCGCATGTTGTCTGGGGGAACCATGCAGTGCACTTACAGGATGTTGCCATTTACCTAAAGGTCTTTCTAGTACGTCCAAGCTTTCTAGGTCTTCGAGACACATGGTACAGAAACGCACCTTCTTTGGTAAATTCAATTTATTCATGCATACCACCAAGGAAGTTATGCTAAAAAGGGGCGGAGGGCCTTTGCGGCTGACGCCGACGCGCCGCCATATTGCTTAGGGAGAAAAGCGGATGGTCGTTTTTTAGCGCACGTGACTTCCGCGTTGTTTTCGTGCTATTAACGTTACGTGTGGTGCCTCTAATCAAACAAGACGGTTCTGGACACATCTGTGATCACTTTTTCAGACGACGCTGATGGGCTCTCGGGTAGCATTTGGCAACGTGAATTGTGTAAAGCAGACACCAGGCGAGTCTTTCGATTGTAAGTAGGCATGCTTCGCTCACTCGCTTTTCCTCAAATATGTTTGCGACTACGACTGCATTCGCGAGTACATATATTTCTTTTTTGCGTCCTGCTGCACAGAGACACCTCGAATAGTTTTTGTACGCTTTAGGATTGCGAAAACGTCATATTAGCTACACATGGGAGTGCGCTGTGAGGCTTCAAGGTAAAGCGCCAAAAAATGATGACGACTTATGTTCAGTTCACATGTTGAAAAAAGCTGCTTCGGGGGGACAGTGTAAATAATGAGACGACGGGCGTGTTACATAAATACTTTGTTAGAATAGTTTCGAACACCCTCATAAAAGGCAGTTCCTGAGTGCGCTAAATACAAACGATTGCTTCGCTTTTGGAAGTACTTAAAATAGCCCCGCCTCTGCATTTCTGAAATTTAGAGTTGCTTATATTTGAATGGGCACTGGGCTTTCTTTGCCTAAATTCCTGATTATGCGATATATCTCTTTTTATGTAGGAGAAAAAGAAACGAGCTCATTTGAAAAGTCATAAAAATAAATATTTTCGCCTAAAGCGCCTTTCATTGATAGAGCTGTCACAATCCCGCCGCTCCCTAACTTCACCCACAAAAGAGTGGTACAGGCAAAAAAAAAAAAGAATTCACAGCTTTTCCGCAAAGGCGAAGCGATGAAGGCCATAACGACAATTTGGAAGGCCACGTACGTACGCGAAGTATGGCAAGCAAATCAAAATGCGTCCCGTGTATCTCACGCACAATAGAAGCACGAAACATACTCTTAGGTAAAGATGAACGCGAATAAGCGTCTAAGTTCTCACTTCGCTATGTTTGAAAAGTGTGCCCTTTTCGCAAATGGGAAATGTGGAACAAGTGAAGCGACCATTGTGTGCCTGGTAACTACAAAAGACTTCTTCCTGAGAAAGCCCGAGGCGTACGATTGCCCCCACCGCGAGATGAGCGAGTGCACGCGAGAGCGTCCCCTCTCCGCGGGGCAAAGTACGCGTGGGAGATGAGAGTGTGCTGCCGCGTCTTGACGATCTGGTGACGCGCGCTCATAGCGCCATCTCACTGGTAGTGCCGAAAACACGATAGCAGTTCGCCCGAGATGCCATTCCTCAGCAGTAAGTGGTAGATATAAATAGCTTGCCCTTTGAACGTTGAAGGAGGTACTCCTTCTAGGCCCAGTGGCTTACGCCTCGCACCAACAATAGGTGGATAACATAATCGTGGCTCACGCATTGAATTGTTGGGGACTTCTGGTTCGAGACGCCGTGATGCCATGCGGGCATTCTTGCCAGTGTCGGTGCTTTTTGCGTGGTCTACTTTGGGCTCGTGGTCCCTCTTTCTTACAAATTGCTGCATAATACTTTTGGGTGCTATGCAGCACGGTTGAAAATTCCATGGCTGCGAGATAGTTAAAAAGGTGCAAGCGGTAATTTTTTCATAGAAGCGGCTTGCACCTCCGAAAACATGCCTGTTGTTTTTCAGCAAACGTTATCGCCCATGTTTCATCAAACACCAATATTTTCTGCACATCATAAGATCACAAAATACCCATTCATTTCTTTTCAAGTCACCCACGTACCCATATAATGATGTATTCATTTCTAGCTTGCAAAAATACCATTCCGGTTTGGACATAGTGAATGGACGTAGTAGATTGTGTTTTGAACGTTCTAAATGAAACACGCCGGTAGCTCTCTCTCTCTCTCTGTTTTTTACACCTTTTATTATTCCTCTACGTGAGGTGTCGTCTTTCACACCCTCGAACCTTGTTTTTCAACGCATGCAACATACTCCGCACACGGCGTCTATTTGTGCAACATAGCTTTTAGGGCTGCGGGTTGGAGAATAACAAAACCTACTGGCACTTCACGCTAGCTGGGATAACAGAGACGACATACGATGCTGCTCGTTCCTTCAAAAGCGACTTACATTGTTTTACGCCCCACGATATTATCATTTGAGTGGCCATTTCGTTATATGGGCTTCTAGTGCACACCTGTTCCCATAAATTTGACAGGCAGGTAGCGATGCGGAGTATCAAATAGAAATATACTATGCGGCATGCATCTTCGCGCAAAGTACGCGTATTTATGTATACATAGTACGTATATGTTGACATTTGAGAGCATGTGCACATATGTGTCAGCAATTTTAAAGTGGCCTCTGTATATGTGTGCGCTATAAATTGGTAAATAATGTGATTCTGCACAAAAATTGCACGCGGTGCTCACTCCCAGCGTTCCTCGTTTTTAGCCCATGTCTACGTTTCACCTCGTTCACTAAAATGCACGAAACATCCTTTATGCAATCGCCCAAAATTTGAAGAACACAATCATTGAACAAGGGCTTATGTTTGTGTGCGAGCGGAACTTTTATTTTCGCTGCATCTAGGCACTGGTTACTTCTGCAGCGAGGCAACACTTTAAACATATATTACGAATTGACATCCTTGAGTACCTGACACGCCTGAATTGACATCCCTGAGTATGTGACGTCAATGGATGATGAAGGTGTGTGACTGGTGCAAGCATGATAATAATGAGGTGCGTGTCATGTGAGAACATGACTAAATGCCACAGTCAATGCACCAATATGTTTCGACGTGACGCGGTGCGCGTGCTCGCCGGCGTTCATTTAGTCGCGTCACGCTGGCGTTGCCACGCTAGGCGCCGTGCTTGCTATATATACTCGCAGGCACGCGCCGCGCTGCGTTTCAGTGCGCTCGGCGTCCCTCCGTAACGAAAAGAGGGAGACGCAGCGTTGTCTGGGTAACGCATCGGTGTGAAATGCAGCATATCGCATTTCGCGCCGGTTGCCGTCGGGCCACGCCGACGGAAGCTGGTCACACCGGTCGCGCCTGGCGTCAGACTATTGAGTGCTCGCGTTTTGCTCACGTAGCGTGGTAGTACCCAGCATGCGCGTGCATCAACGCTACTACGTTGGAGTATATTGGACCCTTCATGATGTGTTCGCAGCCGTTTTGCTAGCTTGGTATCACGTGACGTGAATAGATGATAAATGTAAACGACACATTAAAACATAGTAATCATGACACGAAAGTCATTTACCCCTACCTTGTAGCGTTGTGATGATTTTAAAGTGACATATCAACCTGTCTCATTTGTGCTTCGCATGTGATTTATTCCCACTGTACGTGGGATCTGCGAATTTTTTGTCTCTAGCGTATATATATATATATATATATATATATATATATATATATATATATATATATATATATATATATATATATGTATATATATATATGCCTATACGCTTACGGTGAATAACGGCGACGCCAACGCCGGCGGCAGAATCTAGTTGAGGGTGTCGATAAATTTGCTAACGCAATAAAAACAACAACCTAATGAATCAATTACTAGGTTAAATTAACAGCCAAAATAAGAAGGTCGAATTACCGTAGTAGTGCCAAGGAGACCTTTTAAAATGTATCAGGCTTCTCAGAATTTATTTGACCAGATAACGAAGCAGGACATTTTATCGGATGAAGGATTGGAAGCGTCCCGAGCATCGTTTGCTCCTGATATCCAGGAGCTTCTCAAACGAGTCCGTGATAAGGCAAATACCCCCCACAATAGTAAAAAGAGTTTTCACGCACACTGCAATGATTGTGTGCGAGCGGTACTTTTATTTTCGCTGCATCTAAGCACTGCTTACTTCTGCTGTGAGGCAACTGTGTAAACAAATCTTACGAATGGACATACTTGAGTACCAGTTTTTTAAAACGCTAAGTGTCAAAGAAAAAGTAAAACAAATTTACAATAAAGTCACTCCCACGTTCCCTCGCCTCCTAAGAATATAAAACAGGTGCTTTAATACCTTTAACGAAACGCATGGCCACAAGCGCCCATAGAATACGGCGCTATAAGGCTGTCACTGCCTCCATCTGCCCGGAGCAATATGGCCACCACGGCTTCACTTCGACACATGGGTGGGTATGCGGGATCGCCACTCCAGACGCTTTAAAACTCCTTGCATACCACACAACCAATACTATGAACACTTCACCACAGCTGCGCACGCACTGATGTGTTTATTTACTTTTTGCAGTAATTCGTTTTGTAGACAAGCATCAGATAAGTTTAAAAATTATTAAAAGCTTGGTCGTCTAGCTCATGGGAGGGATTCGTAGTATTTTAAGGCCACCAAGACTGTTGCAAAGCAGTACCCTTCTTCTCCAATCATGTATTCATTGCCTTGTACTTGCTCAAGTGCAAAATACTCTGAATACAAGTGAGGTATCTTTGACTGCACTATAGGGTTCTCTACAAACAAGCTCTGTGACATGAACCAATATACGTAGTTTGGGACTACGGGCATGCCGTGGTATGGTTTGCCGCATGCATACTGCCTCACAACGGGCAAAGCTCTCCTGCAGACTTGTTGAGACGAGCACTTTCCCAGCCGAAGCGATCTCGCTCATGCTCGTTACCACAAGTTGCTCCCTCGAAAGGCCTTCTAACCTTGTAATGGGGGATACAGCGCAAAGACAGGACTTCATTTCACTTTATTACCTTAAAGACCCCCCAAGGGTAAGTTACATAAGGGGTGGGTTGTACAGAGATGTAACTAATGCCACAATTTATTAACGAGACAGAAGCGGAATGACCACAGTGGCCCTGCAAGACATCTTTCGGCATAATTTAGTAAGCACGATTAAGTATCGTATTTTAATTGGCACAGTCTTAGCATTACAATAATTCATTAACATTGTACAATTAGTGATTGGCGTAATTACCTCGTTTTAGCATAACTTCGCCTACTTACTTTGGTCATAGTATGTCTTGACCTAACCAGAAAAGTATACCATTCAGCCAATCAGCCGGTGGCACATGCTCGGGGACTTAGCAGGTGATGAAGATGGCGAAGAGGGCGCGCACCATCCGAGCAGCACGTTAGCGTGAGCAGGCCGACTTTGATGATTATATACGTGGCCTGAGGTATAGTTGTGGTCGTGATGTTGTAAGATACTCAGCCAAAACTAATCTCAGAGGCCATCATGCTGATTATTCTCCAAAATACTCAGTGCTGGCATCAAAAAATTTAAAAAATTTAGACAGCCTATATGTACCTTTAAAAATTAAAAATATCACCAGGAAAGTTTGTGACACATTCATTGCAGGAGTACACTTCTGCACTCAGTGCAACAAATTGAAGATGATGCGCCTGGTTTGAAAACCACCCAACTTTGTCGACCGTCCTCCATGTGATCTGTGTTTTATTGTAACCAATGAAAAGCAGCGGGCTCAGGTGACGATGATTCTTTCAGAAAAAAGGCACTACTCACCGCATGGGATGGCCACGAAGCGTGCGGCAGTAGAATTTGTGAAACAAATTAAAAAAAATAAAATTTATAACAAAAAGGAGAAAAAAAGAAAGAAAAGGAGAGGGGGCGAATATGCGAAAGAAGATAATCTAAAAAGAGCCATAAATATTCGTGTTATTTTTGGGGTCTTTCAATGCAGTGTCACACAAAGATAAAGATATGGAATAATTATTTGATATAATTAAGATAAATAACGATAAATAAAACATTTCGTTTTAGATGCCCACACGGAATCACCATGGCATTCTCTTTAATTATTTTAAATAATTAACTATAGCCTCGTAAATGATCCTGTCACAGTCCCCTAGGGACGACGACCCGAGGGAGAGCAATTCCGATGTACAAATTCAAGGCCCCTTTTCGATAAGGTTGTTTTAAAATCTTTGCCTTAGTTTCTGATATATTCGACACTCCAAGAAGTGTTCGATCGTTTCTGCTTCATTATAAAAGATACATCGGAATGACAAAACTGGTTCCTGTATAAGAAAAGATTTAATGACGGCATTCCGCGTTCAGGGATAAATTTGACCTTTTCGTACTGTCGTGCTGTTTATCGTTTAAAAGCGGTTGTCCCCAGAGCTCCGAAAAATTCCGAGTTTCGCCAAGGTCGCTGCATAGCACCCCTAGTGTGTGGTGGTTACCACGTTTATTTGAAGGCATAGTCAATGCTTCGCTCCTAAGAGAAAGCTATGGTGGTGGCACCCTGCAAGCCCAGATAGGAGTGCATGCCCCGATGAGGATTTTTGAACACCATCCGGAGGCCAACACAACCGGCTTTTTGGATAGACCTAGAGGAGTTTGTATTTAGATCCATCAGGAACTTTTTCAGGTCAGTAGGGGAGTAAATTTTTGCCACAGAAGAAAAAAAAAGTTTCGGCGACCATGTCCAAGCGTATCTTCGATTAAACTGTGTTCAGAAAAAGTGGTTAATGATTTAGAGTACTTGGTACTCTACTATTAGAGAGCTGAAAGCCTTCCCGTAGCTGTATAGAAGCAGTTTTACAATTTACAAGCAATGCCCTGCGAAGCACACAAGGTTCGCAATATGCTGCCCACAGCTCGCCGCGTATACGCTGCATTGTTCGCCAGGTGTTTTGACCTCCCATGCAGCTCTGCAGAGACCTTGCTTTTACGAATAATTAAGCAATAAACATTCATGGCATGGATATACAAACATCTGTGATGACCTCATGGAAACCTTTCAACACGCATGCCTTTTACTCCGAATCCACCTAATATTGAATGCTTTTTAACACTTGCGAAACCTAATTTTCACTTTGGTGCTTTGCCGCATTGACAAAACTTGCTTTAGCAGTTCTGTGTGTGAACCCGTAAAACGCATTATATCGAGCACAAAGTCCGAGCGACCATGCATGGGCTTTTCAAGGTGCAAATTTAGAAGCACCGGCGACGAACCTATAGACACCACCGCTGCCACCTTACTCAGGAGTACGACACTGCTATACGGTCGATGAGAGCTGGCGATCACAACATTCTTGCCCTATGTAGTTTTCGTCATCGTTCTTTTTCACATGCAGAGAAGTAGGTGTCTGTTGTCCACGCAGTTTAAGCTACGGAGCGATAAACTTAAACGAACGAGACGGTTTGCAGTCGCGGATACTGTTGCTCGCCGTGCATGAGCGTGCCGTACGCCGTTTCTGCGTGTCTCTGCCCCGGTCGGCCCTCGCCTTCAGCCATTTGACAGCTGCGGTCTCATGGCACCGCAGAGAATATAAACTGGTGTTCATTCCAGCAGCCTTTATTTTCTATGAAACACGTTCTTTGGTTCGCCGGTGTTAGCTCAGCTCGCACGGCGACCGTGCGAGCTCGCTACGCTGCCAGCTGGGCACTGACGTTCACCTAGGCCTTCTTACCGCTTATAAATTGCGGCCGGTGAAATACCGGAGACACTTCGAGAAGCCACCGTCGCCGGCGCAGCTCTCACACCGGCGGCCGGCCTGCTTGCAAGCTCCCGAGGTTGAGCGAAGCCTACGTCAGATCCCTTCAAAATTTCAGGCGGTGAAACTTCAGAAGCAGCCGCTGACGATCACAACAGCAGCGATCGGGGCCTGCGCGTCGCCAGCGCAGCTTCCACACTGGCCGCTGACGAGCTTTTCAGCTCCCGTTGTCAATTGAAGGCTACTTCAGATCACTTCGAAGTCTTAGATTGTGAAACTTCAGAGGCCACGCTTGCGATCGCGACACCTAACTTTTGTTACCATTGAAATTATTCCTCGCAATTCTTCGCAACTCGGAACTTTGAAGCGTTTGGTTGAAGAATCGAGCCGATGTCCAGCGCAGTTCAACTGTACAAAACACCTTGAACCATTCACTATAAACACCAACCCGCCATTGCAAATCTTCACTGCACTGATGATTTCATTGTCTGTCGCCAGTTCTCATACGGTCACCCTCACAAGGCACTGGTTTCACACCGGCGAGCAAAAGATGCCCGCACACACATACGCAAGCACGTCATGACTTAAAAAGGATTTTTATATCTCCCTTCAGGAGTTTCTAACCACGTGACCTGAAATTCTATGGGGAGTTTATCAAGGTCATGTCCTTCATGAACTACTCCATAAACAAGGGACGTTCTACGACGACATGTGCCAAATTCACTCCACAACACAGAGTAAATGATTGCGGCAAAAGTGTTCTGAGGGCTCATATGCTGAAAAAATGCTCATCTCAGCTAAATTTTGCTTATAGTGTATGCTTGAAAGGCCTAGAAGGCCACTCTTCCAGCTTTCACTGTTACTGTGCAACACGTTCCGCGCAGACGTGGCGTTTTGTTTTTCAAACTTCTTAGCAACCTATAGCCAAGATAATTCAAAGTGTAGTGTGTGCACACGTCCGCGCGCAAAATTTCACTTACATCGAAGTATTTTTCGCACACGTTCCTACATTCCTACAGGAAGTAGAGCGCAAATCCAAACGTCTTCGGTTGCACGATTGCATGGTTTCACCTGTTCTGCGTTGGCTACAGAACAGGGTGCTTCTTCCACTGTATATTTGTATCTAGCGTGACAGCCTGACACACAGCAGGTGTTTGAAGTCGCTGCCACAACGAGTTGACAAAGAAGAACAAGCAGAACTACTTCGCGGCCACACTCCGCTATTGGCATCCAGCAGCAGCCGGCTTCCTCACCCAGCTACGCCGCCACTGCAGTACTGAAAGTGCCGGCGTTAAGCTCTCCCATGCTGATGTGAGGGAGTTAATTGGCACTGAAAAGAACGAAAGGACTTTAGTATTACGAACATCGCAAGTTGTAAGGTGAAGTGCTTCGCTAATGTTTGCGAGGATTGTAGCTCTGCATATGACTACGTCGACCAACTTCAGGAGATAGCACGTAAGTTCAGTTGACGCAAACCCGACGTGACGCCCCGATTAACGTAGTACATATGTAATTTTTAGAAACGTTTATGGGCAGCGCTGCAACCACGATTCATGTTTTACCAACATCACGCTTGCATAGGTTTTTTTTTTTTGAACAGTTGAGAGTTCGTTGCTAGGGGGCCACGGAGTGCACAAACGCGCGTCGCATCGGCTCCACGGATTTTTATAGTTTGCGGCATTCGCTTGCCTGTCATTCTGTTTACAGTCTTTATAATTGACTGCGAAAGACTTGCGGACTCTCCCTAAACCATATATAAGCAGTTGAGCCCAAAGTTTGGCTACTCTGAGAAGATTTTCCGTACAGACACGCTGCCCTGACAAGCCAGTTGACGGACACGGTAGGCCTGAGGCATCCGCGTCGCGAACAGGTGTTACCCATCCGCTGTGCCGGTGTCTGCAATGGACGTCGTGCAAGTAGATCGAGAGGAAATATCACCGACGGAGTTCGGTAAAAAACAAAGATAATGCGAGATCAAAGTGTAATACCAAGAAAGCAGCCGGAGACGCCGACCGAGCGATGAACCAGCAAGCAATGCCAGCGTGCTCCAAGAATGAGGCATTTATACGGAAAGCAACGCAGCATGTGCGGAAAATTACCAAGGCGAGCCAAATGCCAACCCATCGACGGATGATTACAAGGTCATCGTACGACCCCGGAACGGCTTCAACGTATCGCACTACCAGAAGGACCGCGTCCACTGCTGCATACGCAATTCGGCAGGGGTGGGAAGCGAAGCAGCAGAGGAAAACGGCGTTTTTCTGAATGAGCGCAAAACTTGATTGTGGTAAGCACACCGTGAGATGATCGTGCAAGGCTGTACGGCGGCATTTGCAAGCTGCCAATCGGTGACCACGAATGTGAAGCGAATGCCTACAGAGTGGCGGGGGAGAACACTTCCAAGGGCCTCATCAAGAGCACATGACTAGACGAAAAGCCAGCGAACGTGGTGAGAAGTCTCGTGAACCACCGTTACCCGCATGTTCTGCATGCCAAGCGTATGGACAACGCGACCAACGAGAGCATCCTGTTCGATGGTTACTACGAGCTACGTTACGTGAAGTACGGGGTAATGGTGCTAAGGTGCACACTCTACCAAAAACATTTTCTTTTGTGCTTCCAGTGTGGTCGTCAGAGACATAGGGCCAACCTGTGCCCCAACCAGAACAACAAGAAGTGCCGCGAGTGCAGATGCAGTAACCCACCTGATGATCATCGATGCGAGCCCATGTGCCTTCTCTGCGGAAAGGATCACCTTCCCGGAGACCGCATGTGCAAAGCTAAGTACAAGACACCCTACCTCGTCAAGCGACGACAATGGGAACGCAGAATGCGCTAGGAGGCTGGGGCGACCTATAGCAGCAGTAGCACCGTCAACGACAGAGAGGAGGGCTCTCGCCGACGCCACGCATTAAGATGACGCAGCGGCCACAGGTGAGTGGCCTCGAGGGAGAGCCACGCGCGGAGCCGCACTCGCTCCGGTACTCGTTCACGGGCGCACTCCCACAGCGTCTCCCGACCCAGTTCAGCGATGGCTGACAGCAAGTCCATGACCCAAGCCACCTACCCCACTGCAGCCAAGAGCGGAACTGTATTTGACCCCTATAACGTCACGTAAGTGGACGTCGCCTCCAGTCTCGTGTCTCGTGCACCGAAAACGCAAGTCTAAACTGCCTTTATTATTAAACTCGATGTAGACAGGCACAAACATTTTGCTGCCATTGCAAACAGCGAACCAAAAATATCAATACACAAACGGCTAGATGAGTTTGAATGTTTATTAAAAACACTACGACAGGAGCCGAGTTGAGAAAAAAATTGTAACGTTAAGGGAGGAGGCGCCAACAGCTTCTTTACCTTCTTTTCTTCCTAAACCCGTCACCACCAACACAGCTGCTAATACCGGCCAGAGTGCGCAAGAAACCATGGATGCGCAAGACGCGCACCATCTAAACGTAGAGCGTTAGACCTGGAGGCCGTGACCCGGAGCAGGCTCAGGTCAAATCGCAGAAACGCGATGAACGACTCCGCGAGTTAGTCGACAAACTCGACGACAAGGTAGACACGATAATGGCTCAACAAGTGCAGCAAACGAAGCAAATTACCAGCGAAATATATCAACAAACCCGGCAAACCAAACAGTTGAGCGCTGCAATATCTCGGCTCACACAGATGGTCACGACGCTGCAAGCGCGCATGGACGACATCGAAATGCGTCTTTCAGGTGGAGTGGGTCGCCCCTTGCAGAATTCCGGGAAACGTTACTTTAGGCTGTTTCCTGATGACGAGACGCAGGATCAATTGGACGGCAAATAATAACACGTAGAGGCACCATGGATCCACACGAAACCACACAAACACAACGCTCACGACAGCGTAACTCACGGAACACGCTCACTATCTGTCAGTGCAACTGCAGGAGGTTCAGAAGAAACCAAGCACGTCTCCATCAATCCCTACGAATCCGTGAACAACCACACGTATTACACTTGCAGGAAACCAACGTCCGGTCAAGCTGGCGGGGTACAAAGCTATACATGAGTCTATGAACGCAGGAGCATCACAAGTCGCTGCGACGGTAAAGCGACGCAACCTCGCCGTGGCGTGACGCGAACTTACAAACGTCAGAATACCGCAAGTACTCATAAAGCTCATTCCACCGAAAAGGCGTGGCCCTGGCATGTTTATACTGAACGTGTATAGCAGGCCCAAAGCCAAACATCGTTTTAGCACGTCGCTGCGAAAGGCGCGTGAAGCAGCTGGCGATGGGCCATTTCTCATCGCGGTGGACTTCAACACACCCCACGCGGCGTAGGGGTACAGATGCAAAACGCCAAAGGGTAAGCGCCTTTGGTACGATGTGCAAAATTAGGGGCTTGAGCTTATAACAGACCCTTCCGTGCCTACGCTGAGGGGCAACAGCGTATGTGCAGATACTTCACCCGAACTGGTGTTTATTAAGAACGTCTCTAGCCCGCCATGGCACAATACGCAGTAGCACCTGGGTAGTGGTCACTCAGTGATCGAAATACTGGTCGACGCTGGACGCCACCACCACCTTCATCGATACGCCGTCAGGGGTAAGTATTGGGAGGCGTTTCGCTAAGTCCGGAAAGAGCAGAAACGTTGCGGCGTGGCTATCGAGGATATTGAGAACTGGACCGCGACGCTTAGAGGCGATATAGAAACGGCACCGCGGGAAGTTCTGCCGGAAGCAGAGCTAAAGGTGATAGATAGTAAACTTGTACATATGTGGAAAGCCACGCGCAGCCTGCAAGACAGGTGAGAGTGTCAACGCCCCAATAGAACGCTACGCAGACGCATTGCACGGCTGGGCAGGGATATAGAAGAGCAGGCCTTACAAGTATGCAGAGCACAATGGAAGAAAACATGTAACGGGATGGAAAATCAGCTAAGCTTGGCCAAGACGTGGCATCTCCTACGACATCTCTTGGGTTCCGAGAAGATCAAAACAGCGCACGCGCATAAGCTAAACATGTTACTGGACAAGTACAAAGGCACGTCCGCGGGCTTTCTTGATGACGAACGCAGCCGCTACTTCAAGTCTTCAAGCCCCATTTTGCTTCCGGCGTACAGACGAGATAGCGAGAGTAACGCGAAGCTGGACGAGGGCTTCAGTGTGGAAAAGGTGAGGGAGGTACTGCACAAGCTCAACACGGAATCGGCAGCAGGTCCGGACCGGATAACAAAAACAAAATACTGCTTAACTTGGACGATGAGTCGATATAACAATTCATAGCTTACAGAAGCGAGTGCTGGAGCGCAGGCGCTATACCGACTTTGTGGAAATCGGCTCGCAAAATTATGGTCCCAAAACCAGGCAAACATGTAGATATTGATAGTCTTTCACCAATATCTCTGACTTCATGCGTTGGCAAGGTCATGGAACACGTGGTTTACGCTCGTCTTACGCTCGAAGGAAAAATTACCCGAAAAAGGAGTAACGGAGCCCTATAAGCGCGCGCGATGAACGAATAGACCGTTGAGGAGCAACCACAGGAGAACCATGCCGCGTGCGAACCATATAATCTCCAAACAGGCTCAAAAAGAATAAACCGCCCGGTGAATGCAGGCAGTACGCAAAGCGTTGCCAAGGTCACTAGCCGTTCTCCTCCACTCCTGGCTCAGTCTTTCCCCGTATTTTGCTGGCGACCGTTCGCGTCGCGTCGCACTCGATATGCTCGACCATGGCCGCCTGGATTCGACGATTTACGAATTATGATGTAGTGCTTTTGTGTACGCTTGGATGAGCGTGGGCTGCTACTTTTACGTTTCGCTGCACCCATGAAGTCTGGAGCAAGTCTCGACACGTCACCACGCCAGGCTCTATATCTCTGGCTTCAAGATAGTCATGACCAATACACGACAGCAACAGTTGGGAAGGCCAATATGGCGGCCGAGAGGACCGCGGGCCTATCGGATATATTCCTCAGTCCAACTCAGGGCAAAAATCAGAGCTGGATTTTTTCGCAAGTAGGTTATCATTCTTTATTCTACTATACTTGTCACGTGTGTGACACAGATTGCACTTGCCTGCAACGAACTCGGTTATGTTGTATATCGCACGCACAACATGCACCGCGAAGGTCAGCTTTAGCGTCTCCAGTTCGCCTGTGTTTTGCGACCACCTGGAAATTAGCCGACATTGCGTTGGCCTCCGGTACGTTCACTCATCGAGTGCTCGCCTGCCTTCGCCGCCGCGATGAGCTCCGGGCTGACAATATTGGGCTGAGACATCGTCGCTGTGTTTGGAGTCATCGAAAACACGTTGCGGGTTCTCATAACGAGCTTGGTTGTAGTATGTCACGCGCTGTAAGTGCACCAGCACGGGCTGGCGGGGCTTTCGCTAGCGTCGGAACTCAGTGAAAATTGGTCGCCAATACAGTTGGCTTTCCCGTCAGTCGGTCGCAAGCAGCTTGGTGCCGTTCGTTGGCCACGGCGGCGGACTCGCTCCATACCTCCACCTACGCAAATCCGACGAGAATGCACTCGAAGTCATTCTCCGCAAAATCTACAAGCGCGCCCTCGACCTTCCTGTCAGCACCTCTAACCAGCGCCTTTTGGGCTTGGGAATGGTGAACACCTTCAAGGAGCTGAGAGAGGCGCACTTGACAAACCAATATACTAGACTCTCTAAAACACCGTCGGGTCGCCGCCTCCTTGCCCGGCTACACATCAATCACTCAATACACACGGAAGAGCGCGTACGGATTCCAGAAGTTTGGCGATACTCCTTGCACGTGCGCCCTCTTCCGGCTAACATGACCCGAGACGACTACACTGGCCGACGCCTCGCGCGGGCGGAAGCCTTGGCTCGACACTACGGCCACAAATTCGGGGTATTCTACGTGGACGCCTCCGGCCCGCACCACGGTGGTTGGTATACGGCTGCGGTCGTCCACGAAAACACCGTTGTAAACGGACTCACATTCCGTGCACATAACATTACGCACGCGGAGGAGATCGCCATCGCACTAGCCGCCGCAGATCAGGACTCGAGGGTCATAATCACCGACTCAAGGGGTGCCTGTCGCAATATTGAACAGGGATACATTCCGTACCGTGCTTATAAAATACTGCAGAACAGCAGCTACCTAGGTGCCCCCGCGCACCGAACGATCATATGGGCTCCGGCTCACACGGGCCTCGATGGTAATGAGACGGCCGATGCCGCTGCCCGCGCGCTCACTCTCCGGGCACCATCCTCGTCCCCTACCGATCCGGAACTCGAACCCAATCCTGCCTACACCTTTAAGGAGATCACACAATTTTATCAATCCGGCCATAACGTCTATCCTAAACCCTGTAAGGGCCTCACGAAGGCGGAGGAGCGAATCCTCCTTCGCCTTTATACTAAAACTCTATTGTGCCCGGCAATCATAAAACACTTTGACCCCGCTTGCACGGGGAAGTGCCCACATTGTGAGGAAAGTTCCTCTGACATTTTCCACATGGTGTGGGCATGCCAAAAAACCCCAAATCTTACCCCACTACCCAACCCTTCGCGGGAGGACTGGGAGGCAGCCCTGCTCGGCTGCTCTGACCTGACGGCCCAACGGGCCCTGGTCGAGCGTGCCCGGGCCGCGGCCAACGCCAATGGGCTCCCGTAAGAGGGAGCCCACCTAGTGTTTGTACGGGGCGGCCCCTTAAGGACCGTTCCCACCCTCCCTGTAAATAACATCTGTAAATAAATGTTTTTCAGCAGCAGCAGGCGGACTCGCGTTTGCGCGCGGCACTCGCTCTAGTTTTTGGAAAAGAGCCGCATTACTGTCAATTTCTTCGGTAGTAGCTCCAAACCAGCTCAGCGCTGTTCATGGCGGCGGCCAAGCGTACGCTCGCTCTCCTGTTCGAAGTTCGCTGGCGGCAGACACTCCGCGTGCAGCACCGTGTTTGGTCTCGCGTTTGCTTGCTACAGCTGAACGACGTCACTCGCTTAGGACTCGCTGACTTCTTAGCGGCACGGTGGTTCGCAAAGTTGTGGCTGCGGCCGCCGCTCCTAAGCTGTTGCGCTACGGGGATCGAAATGAGTCTTTGACGATGTGTTACATCACGGTGGAATTATTAGCATGTCATATATCGCGTATATTTTTATTTTACCTTGAACGTATTCATCCCCAGTCACGTGTGAGTGACTATTTTACATACTCATTGTGCAGCCATGGGCACACACCATGCTGAAGGCTGTGTGCGCTGGCGTCTGCGATGCATGTCTTACATCTGTTTTGTCAGAGCAGCTCCAAAATGATTGTTCGAGATGTGAAGGTAAAGGTATTTGTGTGTCATAATTTACACGCATGTTTTTATAATAACTTGCACGTACTTGTCATATGGGCGCATGGTCATCTTCTTTCACGTGTGTCTAACTATTAATACTATCTTATTGAACGTACAGCCGTGGGAACATAACAGGCAGAAGGCTGCGCGTGCTAGCGTCTGCAATGCCTGTCATCACTCGCTTCCGTCGGAGGAGCTCCACAAGGAGTGAAAAAGATGTGACATCGAGACTGCACATGTACACTTCACCATGAATTCACTTTAAAGAATGGAGAAACCTCATGTGTAAGTAGAAAAATAAAATATAGCGTTGTCTCACTTTTTTCTTTTGTTGTTGCTGTGACTGTGAATACAGTTAAACATAGGTCGCTAACTACTTTTTAGCATGTTCTTTTCTGTTCTATTTGTTGTTCACTGCGCAGAAGTATTAGGCCTGGCGAAGAATAAACAAAAAAACAATGTTTGAACTGGGGCTAAAAGGTTCATCTGATTGGAGTATTAGAGTTGATCAACAGTTCGTCCAACGAGGTGCAACTGTGAGGACTAACGGTTGTACGGTAAGGTGTAAATTTGGGGTTTAACAGTTGCCTTATAAGGTGCAAATGTGAGGAATGTGTGTTAGTCCTTTAGGTATATTATTACTAACGGCTACTCACTAGGGTGTAAATGTGAGGACTGAATGTTAGTCTTTTGAGCTCGTCTGTGGGGACTAACTGTTGACCTGGTGTCGTTGGTCCTTAAAGGAATAATGGTTGTGGCAGCCCAATTTGTTCCCAAAAGGACGAAGCGCGCACCCTTTTCACATCCTTTTGCCTTAGAGTGTACGAACTACCTCGAGGACCGAGACACGCTCCCGCACACGATGTTGGGGTTCTGTCGTAACCTTTGCACGCAGGACGTTATGGTTCAACTGAAACGCGACTTTTTAGACAATACCACGTGATCTACAAAAGCGATACTCGGGCTTGACCTCAAGAAAGCGTTTGACAACGTTAAACACGCCGCCATACTTGAAAGAATACGAGCGATCAGGACTGGGCAAGAAAACGTATCACTACGTATGGGATTTCCTTACAGGTTTCTGGGCCCACTTAGCTATCGGTGCTCTAAAATCGCAAGATATAGACATGGGTTGCACGTCCACGCTACTGGGCTTCTTAATTCCGCCCATGCTTTTTAACCTCGTGCTTGTCGGGCTACCACGAAAATTAGCTTTGATAGAAGGCCTCCACCACAGCTTGTACGCCGATTATATCACCCTGTGGGTTGCCGAGGGAAATGACGGAGAGATCCAGCAAATATTTGAGGAGCCAGTTGACGTGTTACAGGGCTACCTTCGCGGCACGGGACTTGAATGTTCCGCGGCTGAGTCGAAGTTCCTTCTCTATAAACCCACGTGCAGGGGCCGTCAACCCAAGAACGTCGATTCTTCCAGCGAGCGTGCAGACGGAGGTAATAAAGTAGTAACATTTGACGGCACCATCCTCCCAAAAGTCAACATTAGACTACTGGGCTAGCACCTGTTGGCCAATGGCCACAACGGCGAAAACATACGCCGAGTAGACGGTGCTGTCAATGGAACGCTCCGGTTGCTAAAGCACATAACAAATCGCCACAGCAAAATTAAAGGAAGCAATACCATCCGTCTGGTACGTGCTCTCATTATAGGCCACATAACGTACGTCGCCTACTACCTCAAGTGGCAGGCGGCTGAGCGAATTAAGCTAGACCGCCTAATTCGCAAGGCGTACAAAAGCGCAGTAGGCTTACCAATAAGTACTGGCACGAAAAAATTTCTCGAGCTGGGGGTGCACAATACCTTAGTTGAAGTATTCGAAGCACACATTATCGCCCAGTTGAAACGTCTGGCGAAAACAATAACAGGTCGACACATCCTATAGAGGCTGGACATAAACTACCACATGCAGCGTGGCGAAAAGGTCGGAATACCCAGACATATTCTAGAGCGCATCATCGTTTTGCCGTTGCCCAGCAATACGCATCCCACTCATCACATTGGTCGGCGCAACAAACGTGCGCGAGATCTGGGGGGAAAATTCCGCAACAGTTAAGACACCGTTTACGTAGACGCGGCCAGTTACGAGTGGCAACGCGGTTTCACCGTAGCGATCACGAATCACGCAAGAACTTGCATCGCGAGTGCTACAATGCGCACCGAAGAAACGTAGGTGGCTGAAAAAGTGGCGATAGCCCTCGCTATAGCTACCACGGACGCCGAAGTGATCATGGGCGACTCTCAGGCGGCCATACGCAAATACGCCAGCGGCCAGATCTCCTGCGAAGCAGCACACATTCTTGAAATTCGCGAAGGCAGTATTTGCCACAAAAACGATGGTTTACTCGTATAGACCCACGCCCACACAGATCCTCAACTCGCGGGCAACGCGTCTGCCCACGCCGCGGGTCGAGGCCTTGCACCCAGAGCTGTGGCACCAGCTGGCAGCCCCGATGTCTCGCTAACATCAAGGACAATACGGGAGTGGACGGGGGGTATCGCATGATCACTTTCAGAGATATCACCGAACACTACAGACTAAATAGATCCAAATATCCACCACCACACAAAAAACTAAAGAAACAGGAGGTTGCCTGGAGACAATTACCGACTCACACGTACCCGATTTCCCAGTGACCCTACGCCTCTGTTAGGCAGATATTTCCGCATCCTACGACTGTAAAGCGTGTGGAGCCAAGCGATGCTGCAGCACATGTTGTGGGAGTGCACCGGTAGCGTGCACCAGTCCCCTATGAACCAAGTACACACGGCAGTCTCGCAACGCGAGTTGCAATGGAAGGCGGCTCTGCTCAGCCGTAACCTCACCGATCAACTGCGGGCAGTCTGGCACACCCAGGAAGCCACCCGTGTCCAAGGACTCGAGGCCATCACATATGCTGGGGTGCTCGTAGCCCCACCCCACTAAATACAGCCGGACATTCTCAATAAAGTTTTTACTCACTCTGAAGCAAATCCGAGACATGATGTGGTTCTGCGGTAGACTGCCTTATTGCCACTTTGAACGCTTGCCTTCGATTCTTGTTGAGACCAAAACATCCACTATTTGCCTTGGTCGAGTCAATGGCGCCATTGTTGGTTTTGGGTCAATGGCGCCATTGTTTGTTTTACTTCAGTGTCTCAGATTATTCACCATATCTGTTCTCGTCATTCTTTTGTATAGGTGTAAACTGTCTGGAAGGACTGGCGTCGCTAGCAGGGGGTGAATGTGTTTCGCTTTTCAAGAAGCCAGGTCTCAAGAGGAGATGGTCAAAGCGCAGCGGCACTTGTTATATAGTACGAGAATCAATGTGTGGTGACAAACGCCGCTTCCCATAACCATTCGAGAGGGGAAGGCGCAGTCTGTTTTCCATCGATTTTAAGGATCGACGCGGCGGCCTCCAGCCAATGGGGTGGGAGGAAGCGGCGTGAAAGCATCCAGTACGTTGGTACCCATACATATCGGATGGAGTCCACGAAGCGCCTGTCGCGCAGGGTGTATGCCACCGTGTTTTGACGACAGGGGCCTGGTAACTAGCCGGTCTTACTGGGCAGCATGATCGGGGCGACTGAATGCGTTGTGTGTTGGCAGCGTTGTGTGTTGGCAGCGTCTCCTGCGCCTGGTGGCGCAGCAGCCAGCCCCACACAGAAGTGGCTCCTGCGCCACACGGAAATGACGTCACTTTAAAAATTATTACCTAAATTTAGTTAAATGTGTAAACTATTCGTGTGTAATGCATTAAACCTACAAACATTTTACTAAGCAGGTGTTTAGCGAGTCAATTAGCCTAGGTTTGTCATTTAAATACATATCACAAATATTTTAAATACAGGGGGCGCCATGGGCGCTGCGGCTCCGAAAGGTAAACACTGCGAGATGGTAGCCGCCTGCGATGTGTGTAGGTGGTGAAACCACGACCTCCTCTATAAACTTACGACCTCCTCACCGGCGCCATCCCTACGGAGGCGTATGGAGCTAAAAATTGGCGTGTAGGGACCGGAGGTACCGCCAGATGCCGCCACCACTTACCCCCATAGCAGACGACGCACGACCGTTGTGGTGCACTCGTGTGTGCGCGTTCCTCTCATTGTTCTAGTTTCTAACGCGTGGATCGAGCAATCCACTGATTTAACGTCTCGAAGCAACATTCTGGTTGTGAGAAGCACCGTGGTGGATGGCTTCGGGATGCTCGTTACCGGACCTCAATCTTTGCGCGAGCGCTTTTGCGTCCCCATCTAAGTGCAGGCAAACGAAAGCAATATGCGACACATAACCCAGAGAACGTAAGCCTTATTTCCTCGCTTTATTTTAAGCAGCGGCGCCCCACCTAACCGCTGTCTAGCAGATTTCTCAACAAAGCAACACCGCTGTGCATCAGAGCGGAATAGTTGAAAGTAAGTGCTCTATAGTCAAAGTAAGTAAGTGCTCAAATAGTGAAAGTAAAACCTTGGCTATTTGAGAAAAACGCCTATTTTTATTATTTATTTTTGGTAAAAACACATAGTTCAACAGAATTACGTGCCCCCTCCCCCTTTCCCTTGCTGAGGGCCTGATGGGCTGTGTACACGATCGGCGTCCACAAATCCCACAAACAGCACTTGTGTTTCTAGACGCCAGCCAACAATGCTAAGCAGCATACATAGCGCGCAAAAAAGTTTGAACTGCATTCCACTAGTCAGATCTTGCAGTGCATGCAATACAGCACTTTCAGTGCCTTACCTTCAGCCTGTCGAGAGATCTTCTTCAACCACTCCTGTCGAATCTGGGTGACGAGGAACTCGTGAAACGATATCCCAGTTGACCGCCGATCGCTCGAGTTGCAAAAAGGAACGCAGCAGTACACCATTGCGGGAATGGTGCTGCTGCTGTCGTTATCTAACGCTCCTGACTGCGCAGACTACTGGTGACAAGCGATAGCGGCGATAGCCTTCGAGTGCCACAAGATCATGCGAACGCACGCACGCACCAAGCAGAACAGCGGCTTGGCGGCTGCAGCAGTGGGGGTTAGTTGTGGCGCCAAGGCGTGCTGCGGCACTTTCGAGAACTAAAAAAACTAAACAAGCAAAAGCAAAACCGGCGACACGGGGAGCGGTGGCATGAGCAGGTCGTAAGTTTATAGAGGAGGTCGTGGGTGAAACCTGCGATGAAATCGTGGCCATGGCCTAGGCCACTCCCAAGGAGGACTGGAGTGTCGTCGCTGCTTCATGTGATTGCTGGATGCTTAGTTGAACCTGGTGGTTGGAGCTAGCGGGGCCATCCACCGCGCCGCAGCTTCATCTGAGTGTGTGCGCCATAGTTTCTCAGTATGATGTGCGGATTACAGTTGTTGGACGTACGGCATTTTCTACATTGCGATGCCAAGCGTGGTGTTGTCAAAGGTGAAAGTGTTCTTGCAGCCGAGTTTTGCTTGTGGCGAAGGGCAAGGTCGACGGTGAAATAAATGCTTTCGCACAGTTCACGTGGGAGTGACCGGACGCACATGCATGAAACCCCAGTGCGTCAGCGAAGTGTTCATACGATGGATGGAAACAACGTTATTGTAGTGTTCTTACGAAGCGTGTGATCTCCGAAGGCCAGAGCTACTGCATTGCCGGCTGTTTTGTGAAGTTCGAACACGTACGGCCGTTCTTATCCGTTGCTACGTGAATGCTCCCGTGCTGTCACAGGCCGCGCGTGTTATTCAGCAAGGCAGACAAGCTGTTTTCTAATTAGATGGGCTAACGCCATCGGCACTTGCGCTTGGGCATTGTTTATCAAGTGCTGATCGCCTAGAACATTGCGGTGACACGTCAGTATGTTCAAAGAAAGCGGCCTGCCAGTTACCTCGTCAGGTGATGGTACACTGAGCGACATAAAAAAAGTTGCCCGAGACTACATTGCAGTGCACCTTTCTGTCATCAAAACTTTAATAAACCGTGGAAATCAACATTCCTGACACCTGTGCCGAAGAAACCAATACAGCCAGATGCATTCGAATTTTTCGTGTTTTTTTGCGTGTCGCCGATTAAGAGTACTAATTCTCAAAACACTTTATCATAATAAATATAGTCAATCCTGCAAAAGTCATCGAAGATCCAATATTAAAGGGCCTGTGGACGGGACCACCACCACCACCACCAGCAAGTCGGGCTGATGAGGAGGCGCAAATGTTAAAACAATAGATGCGTGAACAAAAAAGACAAAGTATCGATAACTGCAATGGGACTTGAACCACCGACCTCACCAGTTCATGTGTTGCTTTAACCAACTACGCCACAGCTGCCGATAGTTTGAGGTAGCAAACAAGCCGGTACCTAAAACGTACCTAAAAAGTACCTAAAAACGCATTCCTTGTCACTTCTGCCGGCTGACAGGTGGTGTTGCTGCACTTCCTCGTTCAATGTTTAGAGGAGAACTGAGATCAAAGATACTCATGTCAAGATTTTTGCGCCAACGAGTAGATATTGACCCCGTTGTAGCGATTCGCGAGCTATAACACATCTGAGTGACGAATGAGTATTTGTAATATTCATTATTTTATTGACTATCGAACGCGGTTCGAAATGGGTTGAAAGCCCGCCAGATGGCCGCATCGACGTGGCCGCGCTACCTCGTGGTCACGTCGAAGCTGCTGCACAGCCGATGCCCCTTTCACAAAAAATAGTGACGTTACACTGGCATTTCGTCTGCTAGGAGCACACGTAGTCCGTCCAGCTATGTCTTTGAATGCGTAGACATGCTTCTGCCGCCAATATCGTTGTCCCTGCCATTGTCGCGGTTAACATCGGCAAGTGATGAAGACAGCGACCTGGCATTGGGTATCGCCGCGAATCGTGACGATCCTTGCTTAAGAAGCTTGGCGTCAAATGCAATGTATTTATTAGTCCCGGCCGTACTGTTGGAGCTCAGGAACGCCAACTACGCAATTCATGTCGCGGACGTTTGCCAAGTGAATCACTGCTTTCAGCTGCAGCAGGGCACACTGTAAGAATAGCCCCGGCCTCGAGAGAAGGCCTCGTACTGCACTGCCAGCGAAACCCAACTGGTTCGCATATACAGAATTTACCCTGTAGCAGCTCACCGCAAAATGAAGGGAGTAGCATACAGCTGTTCTTCAGAGGCGTACAGTACCTCTGTCCAACGCCGCGTACGAAGTCAACCCGCTGACTGCGTGCCGGTTCGTGGCTTGGAAAGGCATGAAATGCCACGCTACTTCCCGCTTTTTCTGCGCCTCGACTTGCATGTTCTCACTACGCAGTGGTTCCCCGACATTCTGGCACGTATTGTCGCTCTGAATGATCCTACTCACCCGCAGTAGAGCTCAATGCAAATCAGTCGATGCGACACGATGAATCGCACGCACGCTCCAACACAGCAAGGAGGGCCCCTAGCGAGAGCATGACTGAGAGTCGGCTCGGAGATTGTCGACGTCACCGTTGCTAGCGCATGATCACCCAGGATGGTATTTGTGGAATGTATCACACCGCATCTAGCCCCAGTGACCATGTCACAGGGCAGTCTATCGTTTGTGGTTCCTCCTTGGCTTTTCTACGCTGTTTGACGTCGAAAGAAAATAACTTCCACGTGATGGACGGCGTTCAAATTTGGCCACGAAGACCTATGCATACCGAGTGATCGAATGATGGGCACATCTCTATTTTGAAATTTGATGTCAGTGCTCCTTTAAGGTGAAAAATGTACAGGCAATTAAGTCAAAGATGATATTTGTCGGGTTCAGCTTAAAAAGCGTGAAAAAACTCTTACCGGCGCTGTGGAAGTTCGAAAGCTTTCAACGGCGATAGACAGTTTAAAAAAAGTGAAGCCTTTATCTATTATTTTCTGAGAAAACCTACTAAACTGACTGCCATTGGCGGCCAAGTGTAACAGAAAAGGAACCTAGCAAAGTTGGTAGCACTTTTCCTGTAGGAAAAGCTCGAAACTATAACAATAGACGACCTTTTTCGGTCAAAAACTCTAACGCTGTCATTGACATTCTTGGACGAACTAACATAGGACTTCAGACAATGTCTGTGGATATTAAAGACTTATTTTACTCTTTGATGCATTATCAAATTATAATCGTGTCTTGTTAAGCAAGCTTGGCGATTAAATTTTCAGTGTTGCTGAACTGTTATAGTCAAAATTTTCAGGCAGTTTCCTCTGACGTTTTGACTTTTTTCCGAGAGTGCCTGACACCACTTATTCTAACGTATGAATCGCCCACGGATAACAGCCTGAATTTTTCGATTTGAACCTTTTCTAGGATTCTCGCATGTTTTCTGTATGTGTGAACCAAGAAGCGGCAAGCCGCTTTTGCCTTTCAGCTCACCTCACTCAAAATTGGTCAAGCGGAGCATGGCCAACTTCTGCCTTGCCAACGCCTTAAAAAGCCCTGCCCCCACATGGTACACCACAGCTTTGCTCTACAGGTGGAGCGTCTGACCAAAGCTGGTTACCCCGCACATGTTCTCGTTTCGGTGGCGGAAAAGCAGGTCACTGTCGTGAAGCGAGGCGAGAAACCGGATAAGTGCATCAGTGTCAGAAAGAGCCAGCCTGTCATACTACCCACGTGCACGACGTCTCACACAGGTTAAAAAAGATTGCTCGAGCTGCGAACGTTCTTGTGGTTTTCTCTGCCCCGGAAAAATTGCAAACCCTTTGCAAACGGGTTACTACACCTCGCGCAATCTTTGCCCGGTGCTCTGTTGCGCACAGGTCACGTTACGTCCCATGCGCATTGGGAGTCTTCCACTTGATTCCACTGACATGTGCGAGCGTTTATGTCGGACAAACCGACAGGTGCATAAATGACCAGCCTCGAGAACACCGGAACAATGTGCATAATGTAGTACAAGGGCACCTTGGCATTCATTACCTAGATATTGGGTGCACCCCCCTCTTTGATCAATGCTCTATATTGACAAGGCATAGGAATCAGCTTACCCGAGAATAAATTGAAGCCGAATAAATACACTCGCTGGGCGATAAATGCGTAAGCACCTCATCGGTTGCATTATCACAGGCAAAACGTGATTACTTGGCTGGGTTTTTAGGCAATAAAGGACCCACCACACGTGCTTTGATGCTGGCGCCTCGATTATGCTTGTATTTTATCTTCGTGTTCTGTAATCTCCCTTTTTAGGCGTACATATTCTTGCACTCTGTGCAATAAGTTAGTTGGAAGTCAGCGCTCTTTCTGTCTACCCTGTCCCTTTTTCCTACGTACGTAGGCTAAAAAAACTTGTATATTTGAGCGCTTTCAACCTGCCTTTTTTTAAATAACAGAACCAGATCATATCACCCTCGGAAGTCGAAGTTTATAGGAAAAATTCAAATTGCGAAAGTTTCTACTGGCGAATGTTTATCCGTTTTGACGGATAAAACCAAAGCACGGGACCCCATATATAGGGTGCCTGTAAGCTATTGCCGCTTCTACGTGGGACAGTAAGGCCCCTTTGTTAACCTGATATTATTGGAGCTGCCTAACCTGCGGCTCATCTTCTAAACTTTCTTTTCGGTGTCGAGAGTGTAAGTGCACGCCTAAATGTATTTGAAGCTACGCAGTTCTCTACCAACAGCGAAATGAATGAACGGCTGTTATGAAGTACGATAATAGTGGTAGAGCAAGCATAAGTTAGCCATCGTTTAGCTTTACGGTGTAATAAATCAGATTCCTTATCATTCACGTAGACCACCACGCGTGCCGTATTGGAACTGTTTTACAGGCAGGCAAGTTTTTGTGGCCCCTTTCTTTTCCTGCGCATTGCGCCTTTGAAGTAGTTAAATTCTTCCTTGTGTCCGTGTTAGCCCTCTACTTTATAATCAATCGATTATGATAAAATGGACAATGGTACCACATTCAACAGTAACTTTGTTATTGAACAGTTTGCGTTGACGTTTACATCCGCACAGCGTAACCCCGAGTGACCAGCCACTCTCATATCAACAGCTTCAATTCCAATCAATTTCCTGCTTGAGAGGATGCTCTTGTTCAAGCAGGCATTCCAGATGCAACACTGTGCCGCGCCTTATTTAGAGGAGCTTGCTCTTCCTCGCGAGCGCGATGGGCGGCGCTGTCGGCTGCCGAGAGAAGAGGCCGCGATTGGCGGAAAATTGGCTCCTCGCTCTCCCAGAAGCGATGCTTGTTATTTGCTCAGTCTGGGCATCCTCTCCACGACGGGGAGTCCCTTCCTGGTACGTGACTTCGTGGCCACATCCTCAGCACCCACAGCAGGAAAGACAAACAAAAAGAAAGAAATGCTGGCTGGAGTGGGGCCGGGTGCACGATGCTGCACCTGCAATGAATCGACGCATGCGCAGGTGGAAGAGGCTGTCGAAAACCGGACGCGCCTAGAGTGGTTTCGCGCCCTCTCGCTAAGGTAGCTGAAGGGGCCCTCGCCCGAACAGTACGGCCAAGGAAGGCGCCTGGCCATTTTATGGCGAGAAGACTATCGTAGTCGCTGAGACGACTGTACAGCGAAGTTCCCACGCTTTGGGATGGGCGTTTTGGTTTGAAATTTTTGCAAGCACTTGGCGGCTGAAACGTTGTCTTTTATACACGACAAATATTTGCGTACCATGTAAAATCATGCACCCGTGAGCGAAGCGCGATTAATAGAAGCCAGAAACCGGGATAAGGGGGGGGGGGGTACAAACGAACGCTCTGATGGGTGTTGTTTTATTCTTCCTGAAGAGGAGCTACTTGACAGAAGGCTGTTTCGTGATAATGGTACGTGTATTCGTTCCGAAAAATCGAAAATTGTACGAAGTGAATATATTCAACATATCTAGCATTATCAGAGTTGTTTAAGAAAGCCGCCTGCATTTTCGCACATGGTGGGGAGGACTCGAGAAGAGAGAGAATAAATCATTTAGGGGTAAAGAGAAGTAACAATAGTGGTAGGACCTCCTAGTTCAGAAGACCATTGGCTCTTGCCGCCGTCTGGTCTCGGTCGACCAGGGCCTGTTGCTGCACTGAGTCAGAGCTGGACAAAGTCGCCACTCAATCGACTTTGTAGGATTATGATTGGTCAATTTCATCATCATCATCGTTATTATTATTATGATAATCAGCCTGACTACATCCCCTGCAGGACAAAGGTCTCTCCCGTGTTCCTCCAGTCAACTCGGTCCTGTGCTTGCTGCTGGCATTTTACACCCACAAACTTCATAATCTCTTCTGCCCATCTAACTTTCCGTCTCCCACTAACTCGCTTGCCTTCTCTGGGAATCCAGTTAGTTACCCTTAATTACGGACAGTTATCTTGTCTTCGCGCTACATGCCCGGACCATGGCCATTTCCTCTTCTTACAAAGACTTACAAAGACTTACGAACAGGGGGTGAACCCTCTTTGTAAGTCTCCAGGTCTCTGTTAGCAGAGTACCGGCAAGATGCAGCTGTTATATACCTTCCCCTTGAGGTACACGGGCAATCTACTTGTCAAGATTTGAGAGCGCTTGCCAAATGTGCTACATGCCATTCAGATTCGTATAGTTAGATACTTCAATCCCGTGGTTCAACTCCTCGGTTATTACATGTCCTAAGTAGACATAGTCGTTTACAATTTCTATAGTGCACTATTACCTATCTCGAAGGGCTGTTCTCTTCCGAGGTTGC
Organism: Rhipicephalus annulatus; assembly: GCA_013436015.1. Taxonomy (NCBI): domain Eukaryota; kingdom Metazoa; phylum Arthropoda; class Arachnida; order Ixodida; family Ixodidae; genus Rhipicephalus; species Rhipicephalus annulatus. Next base: position 368,739 of record WOVY01010386.1, read on the forward strand.
TGTACGTTACTGGAGTTATTTTGGCACTCCCAGATCACGTGAAATAAATTTGCTGTCTGGAGACAGAATTTACACTGCGCTTTGTACACCGAAGTGTTTATCTTGGAAAATGCATAAGGATTTGGAAATTATGATGATTGTAATCGTCTCCACGTGACCTGCGTCGCCTTATGTATTATAGGGTCAAATGGGGGTAGAGTGCGTCTGCTCAACCTGATGTGTTGCAGGATGACAGTATAGAAGAGGAGGGGCTGAGGTTCATTCTGGTCGGCAAAATGTTGCGCTGTCCTTCATCACGACGGGCATGTTGGAGAATTGAATGTGCTAAGCCGCCGACTTGACCCCTGGCAAAATTTTGTTACGCCACTTGGGAATCCGTGAGGACAAAAATGGCTTTCGGGTTACGCATGGCTAAAGTTATAACGGCCATGGATATGGTATGTATTCTGGTAGCTCAGGTGCAGTCCATGACTTGTCCTCTGTTAACTACGAGTGTCGTGACGTGGTTATCTGGCGGCATCCACAAAGAAGGTGTCTTCACAATTCAAATAGTTTGGCTCTGGAAGCTCGTCTGCTTTTGTAATGAACGGAGTGCATATTGCGTATCAAACACCTAATATGCACTTTATTTTGTCATTCTTGTTGTTGTGATAGTTTACCTGTGACCTGCATTGGAGGATTTAGGCCGATTGCGTCTAGCGTGGCGTGACTTGCCTTGGCACGTGCGAGCCAAACCACTTGGTTTGTGTGATGAGCTTCGAAGAGCTCTGACGCTGTATTATATATGCCCATCGCAAGTAATCTGTCATTCATGGCATGTAGGGGTATATTGAGGGCTTTCCGATATGAAAGACGTAGTAGATGGTCTAATTTGAGTTGATGTGTTTTTTCGGTATGCACTGGTGCGGAAAGCTATAAAAGACGCGACTGGTGACAAAGGGTTGTACCAGACGCAATATGTCCGCTTTCTTTATGCCTCGTTGTCGATTGGAAATTCCAGATATCCTTCGTGAGACACTCGTAAAGGTGTGAATAACTTTTCGATCGCGACCTTGTTGATGCCGTGATTAATATGTGCAATTCCATGACGCGGATGTTTTCTACTTTCATGAATTAGGACTGATCAAGTTGAATATTCAAAAGAATGCATTTGCCACGTTGCTTGAATACAAGCAATTCCGATTTAGTGGGAGGACAGCGAAGCCCACATGTCTGACCGATGTGTTCTGCAGTATCCGCGGCCCGTTGAAGCTCTTCTTCCATCTGTCCCATGCTGCCGGTCTTCGTCCATATGGTGACGACATCAGCGTACATTGCACGCTTTATTCGCGTATCTAGCTGAGTGCTCTAAAGCGAAGCAGTGAGCGACATTTAATAATAGTGGCGATATTACGGTCTCTTGCGGTGTTCCAAAGTCTTTCATTGTCATGGGAGCTGATTAAGCGCCGCACACTCGTAGGGTCAGTTGACGATTGTGCAGAAAGTTGCGCACGTATGCACGTTGACTGCTTCCTATTTTAGCCAGATTAGCCAGGATAGCCGACTGACAGAAATTATCAAACGCTTTTTTAAAGCCTATTTCCAGAATGGCGGCTTTATGTTGCGTGGATATACTGGGGCGATTCATTTTTTCATGCTTTAAGTGAAAAAAAATACATCCTGTTCTGAGAAATGTTCTCTAAAGCCAAATGTAGTGTTTTGAATCAGGTACTTAGCCTCTATGTATTCAGTGAGCCTAATTCGCAGTGTCTTCTCCATTACCTTGCCGGCACAGTAGTGTAGGAAAGGGGATGAAGGTTGTCAAAATTAATCGCGGCTTTCCGTGTTTGCGAATAAAAATAAGTTGGGGTGATTTCCATGTTTGGGGAAGTATGCCATCGACACAATACTTCTTAGTCAGATCAGTAAATATATTGAACATGTAGTCATTCAAGTTGGCCATCAACGTGGTAGTAAATTGATCAGGACCTGGAGCCATTCCACAAAGCATCATATCGATGGCTGCTCTAATCTTAGGAGCCGTTAAACTCGATCCATTTCCGGGTTCGCGATTCCGTTGTAATCGGGGACGTGGTCAGCGCTCACGCCGTTATTGATGTATTTGTCCTCTAGCGTCTCCAGCATTAGAATGAAATGCCTGTTGAAGGTTTTGATGAGTGGCTCCGCGTGATTTTCCTGAATCTATAAGGTTCCGAAGTGAGTGTGAGGCTGATTTAGTGTGTAACGTATAACGTTTAGTGTGTAACGTGCCCGTGATTGCGTCACACTTCGCGAACCAATTATCTTTTGCAAGTTTGATGGAATATTCCTGTGCTTGTGCTGTAACTTCTGCGATGCGAAGCTTTAGGTTGCGGTTAAGCTTCTGGCGCTTCCATCCTCTCGTCAGCTGACGTCATGCATACCAGAGGTGAAGCAGACGCTGATCTACTGCTAGTGTTTCCCGGTCGGTTTTGATTTTTCTGGTCCCTTTCTTCCTAAGCTGAATGAGTGTTCGTGACCAATCGTCATAGGAATTGGGCGGCTGGAGAAATGAAAAGTATTCCGTTTTGCGGAAAGCGTGCCAACCTACCAGTTGGACAGATTCATCGCGTGCTTTATGACAGTCATATTTTATGGTAGCATAGATTAGATAATGCTCACTTCCCAACGCTTTCAGGGAGTTAGGCCATTTTGGTTGTGGAGCATTGGGCGTCATCGTGAGGTCTGAGAATGTGTCTTATGATACGCTGTTGCCTATCCGCGTGCGATAGTCTGTGAGTAGCGTCAGGCCTGCTATGGTCATTATGATTGTGTACCATGCACACTTTCGCATCTTCAGCGACGTAACCCAATCTGCATGTGTGGCGTTGAAGTCACACAGCACTATATATATATATATATATATATATATATATATATATATATATATATATAACTAAGAAATTCAAAGCAGTATCACGAATGCCGAGGCCGACGTGCGTCAGAGCTGGAGTCATTGATCGGCTTTGCAACTTATGGCGTAGTGGTTAGAGCGTCCGCCTCGCAAGCAAAAGGTCCGTGGTTCAAATCCCGGTGCCGCGCAGCTCCCAACCGGATAAAAAAATCCGCGTGTTGATGGAACTGGATTAAGAGGCCTGGGGTGTGACCTCACCGGTAACCACCGCCGGGAACGCACTCCCTCACCAGAGAAGGATTGGCCACCCTGATGCAGTATCTGGCCACTACCCTCCACATGCCTATGTCAAATAAAACACGACCCTCAGTCCCCAGCAGCTGCGAAGCAACTGACCACGGCGGCGGTTAGATCTGCAACGCAGCAGAGAGTGCTAAGAATCTCTGGATCCGGACAGGCCGCCATTGAAACCTGAACTTAGCTACGTTTAATGCTAGAACCTTATCGAGTGAGGGAAGTCTAGCTGTACTTTTCGAGGAGCTAGAGGGTGTTAAAAGGGATATAATAAGGCTCAGTGAGGTTAGGAGGACAGATGAGGCCTATACGGTGCTAAAGAAAGGGCACGTCCTTTGCTATCGGGGCTTGGCAGCCAGAAGAGAACGGGAAGTGGGGTTCCTAGTTCACATAAACATAGCTGGCAACATAGAAGATTACTATAGCATTAATGAAACGGTGGTAGGTATCGTAAATATATTTGAATAAAAGATGCAAGATGAAGGTGGTGCAGACTAACGCGCCTACATCCAGGCATGATGACGCTTCAGTTGAAAGCTTCCATGAAGACTTGGAATCGGCAATGAGTAAGGTAAAAACACAGTATACTGTAGTGATGATTACTCTCCCTCTCGATAAGCATCAACTAGATGCTTTCAAATGTATGAAAGCAAGAGCAAGTCTTAAGCGTGAGTAATACGGCTTCATCCTAGCCACGTGGACGATGTCCGGCTGGGCATCACGACGGGAGGACTGCACGCTGGGCTCTCTGATAACTTCGTAGTTTACTCATAGGGGAGCTGAAGAACCCGGTAAGGGCCGAAATAACGACGCAAGAGCTTTTCAGAGTGGCCGCGTTAGCGTACTCGACTCCAGATCCATACTTTTTCTCGGGGGTGGTAGGTGAATTCTCTGTGCCGAAGGTTGTGCCTATGAGCATCGTGTTGTTGCTCAGAGCGATTGCACAAGCGAGCTAGTTGTCGAGCTTCTTCCGCGCCCTGCGCATACTGGTCAGCATTTTCAGTGGTAGTAGTAAATGCGTCAGGTAATAGCATGTCACCTAACATCGTAGTAACTTCGCGGCCGTGAAGCAGGCAGAAAGGTGTAAATCCTGTAGTTTCTTGAACGGCGGTGTTATATGCGAAAGTTACGAAAGGTAGGACACTGTACCAGTTCCTATGGTTTACGTCGACACACATAGAAATCATGTCTGTGATGGTCTTATTGAGCCGTTCTGTTAATCCGTTCACTTGTGGATGGTAAGCTGTCGTTCGGCAATGTACGGCGCCGCTGATTGTCATCACTTCATCTAGTAGTTGGACAGTGAAGGCCATGCCTCTGTCTGTTAGAACCACGGCCGGTGCACCATGGCGGAGGACGACAGCATGAATGAAGAAATCCGCGACATCGTTTGCCGTACCGCGCTGGAGTGCTCGTGTTTCACAATAACGGGTGAAATAGTCGCAATTATTATCCAGTGATTACCCGCTGAAGGTTTCGGAAATGAACCTAGCAAGTCCATGCCAACTTGGGGTATCTCCGCAAGGTGTAAAAGACCAGCAGATTTCATGAGTGGAGTTTTGCCAGGCTAACAGTCTCGGCAGGTTTTCGCGTAGTGCTTGACCGTAGGGACAGTATGGGCCAGTAGTACATGTGGCGGATACGTGCCAGAGTACGTGTGAACCCTAAATTCCCGGAAGATGGTTCGTCATGGCACGCCTTAAGGATGACGTCTAGCATCACAGATGGTACGGCCAGTAGGGCGGTTCGAGCGTTGGAATCAAAGCTCCGCTTGTACGGGACATGGTAACGAAGGAAAAATTACGAAATCGTGCGCCTGAATGTTCGTGGTGGCTGTTCAAGCTTGTCCTCGAGATAGTTGATAATCGGGCGAAGTTTTGTGTCATCACGCTGCCTTTGAACCAAGTTGGAGGCAGTGACGGCCATGAGGGAACTTTCGTCATCAGTTTGGTCAGAAGGAATTGACTCGACTGGGGCACGTGAAATGCAGTCAGCATCGGTGTGCTTGCGTCCTGACTTGTAAACCACCGTAACGTCAAATTCTTGTAAGCCGAGACTCCATGGAGCTAGGTGGTCTGATCGGTCTTTAAGGCCTGCAAGCCAGCACAAGGAATAGTGGTCGGTGACTACTTTGAGTGGTCGCCCGTACAAATACGGTCGGAACTTGGCTATGGCCCACACGACAGCTAGGCATTCCTTTTCTGTGGTGGAAAAGTTTGTTTCAGCCGATGATAACGTACGACTAGCGTAGGCGATCCCTCGCTCGATACCTTCCTGCCATTGCACAAGGATGGCTCCAAGGCCGACATTACTTCCATCTGTATGCACATCATTGTTGGCAATTTCGTCGAAGTGACCCAAAATTGGAGGAGTCTCGAGACGTCGTCGTAGCTGGCAAAAAGCGTCGTGTTGTTCTCGGGCCCACACATAAGAGACGTTGTCCCTCGTGAGGTGATTTAAGGCATGATGATAGATGGTAGCGCAGACAACGGACACGGACAAGAGAAGGCACATAGACACAACACAGCGCTAACTTTCAACAACAGTTTATTACACGCAGATCCCCGTGGTGTATGCGATCCACCACGCCAACGTCGCACGTGCGTAGCTCTAAAAACCATCAAATATAACCAACGCGCATGTTCCAATACTTTACAATTTTATATTTTTCAAACTTTTTCTGCTTTTTCTTTCTTCCTTTTATAATCAACAGTTATAACGGTTATAATCAACAGAAGTAGGCACGAGATGACGCGATTGGTATTGGAGGCCGGCAAAATTGCAGCGCTAGGTGACACGTGTGTGAGCAGCCCATCAGTGGTGTTGACAGATAAGGAACTTGATTACATGTATTCGCGATAGGGTTGTGGTAGCGCACGGGATAAAAGGAAGAAAGAAAAAGCAGAAAAAGTTTGAAAAATATAAAATTGTAAAGTATTGGAACATGCGCGTTGGTTATATTTGATGGTTTTTAGAGCTACGCACGTGCGACGTTGGCGTGGTGGATCGCATACACCACGGGGATCTGCGTGTAATAAACTGTTGTTGAAAGTTAGCGCTGTGTTGTGTCTATGTGCCTTCTCTTGTCCGTGTCCGTTGTCTGCGCTACCATCTATCATCATGCAACCATACCAACAAGCCCAAATCGCCACCCTCAGTGATTTAAGGGTTCTGCTATTTTAGAAAAGCTCGGAACGAAGCGACGATAGTACGCACAAAGGCCCAAAAAACGGCGTACGTCGTGTTTGTTCGTCGGAGTTGGAAAGGCAATGACAGCCAATGTTTTCTCGGGGTCTGATTTAGTGTGTAATGTGCCCGTGATTGCGTCACACTTCGCGAACCAAATATCTTTTGCAAGTTTGGTGGCATATTCCTGTGCTTGTGCTGTAACTTCCGCAATGCGAAGCTTTAGGTTGCGGTTAAGCTTCTGGCGCTTCCATCGTCTAGTCAGCTGACGTCATGCATACCAGAGGTGCAGCAGACGCTGATCTACTGCAAGTGTTTCTCGGTCGGTTTTGATTTTTCTGGTCCCTTTTTTCCTCAGCTGAATGACTGTTCGAGACCATTCGTCACAGGAACCCCCGAGCCGCTGGCGAAATGAATATATATATATATATATATATATATATATATACATATATATATATATATATATATATATATATATATATATATATTCTTGGGAACGAATTTTAAATTGGAGGGCTTGTTTTCTGTGTTTTGACAAATAATAATGAGATATAACCGACAATATAGCCAAGCAACGTATAGGGGATGTTATTAGAACCAATGTAATGAATATGAGAATTAGGAAAAGTGTGTGAAAAATTAACTTGCCGTGGGCAGGAATCAAACCTACAACCTTCGAATAACGCGTTTGATGCTCATCTTTGTTGAGATCGAATCGAATGATATATATATATATATATATATATATATATATATATATATATATATATATATATATATATATATATACATAGATTATAAAGAGTCTGCTTTTGGTTGCCGTAGAATTAAGGGAAAATTAGTATACGCCTCTAAGAAACAGTTTATTGGTGGCATTTTGATCGGAGACCAATCTTCATCAGTCTGACGAAGATCGCTCTCCGAAAAGTCACCAATAAACAGTTTTTTAGAGGCGTATACTTATTTTCACTATATATATAAATATATATATATATATATATATATATATATATACGGTAGAAAAAGAGCTCGACAAACGTGCGAAAAAAACACTAGTTTTACTATCGTTTCGGCAGGTGGGCCTGCCTTCGTCGGAGTGATATATATATTTATATATTTATATTTATTTATATATATATCAGGCGAGCACATTGTGCGATGGCTTTTGCCTTGCGCGGATGACCTCAGCAAACGTATAGTGTTGGTCCGCTGGGTGACTCTGCATACATTTAGAACGCATATTGAACTTTGGTACGTGTTGCGCGGCAGAGATGGGGTGAAAACATATTGCAAGCTAGCGTACTTGAGGGCAAGGTCGTCTGTAGCCCGGCATTATATTTATTGAGGAACGTAACTACTGAAATGCAGACGACACTAGCGCAAGCCATATACATAGAAAGCTTGTCTGCATGTTGACTGATATCTTGTAAATCTCGTACTTCTGGCACCGACTGTACTGTTTTATTATAATGATGCGTTGATGCTGCTTTACGGCGCAAACTTGGACAATTCTACTTTAATACTGTAAACTGCGCGCTTCTGCTAGCCATCACGGGTCAAAGTGGAGGCGTCATCGCTATTTAAATTGATTTGTAGGGCTGTAGCTGGCATATCACGCCACCCAGACAGATGCTTCACCCCCTTGAGATGGTTGCCTTCCTCGAGTTGTGTAACTTGTTGATTTTATTTGGCACTGACTGATTTCTTCTTATTGATATAAAGAATTGTAAGTTAACAAAATCGATGCAAATTTCTGGCTTCGCGTGTGCTAACGTGGATGAAAATTGATTGCTCTATCGTCTTAGCTATAGTTGCTGTAAAAGCACTGAATTTCTCTCAGAGGCACTTGTCTAACATGTCGCCTATTGAGTCCTGATTCTGCGAGGTCAAGTCGCTTCTTAGGGTAGAACCAATGTCCGTTTTTTGTTGCTCTAGAAAGTACCACGGGCCTATTGTAGTCCGCGAAACCTGCAGAGGGTGTCTGGAGACGCTGATTTCTCTGTGTAGTTGTCCGTCGAAGGCAGTCCATTGCCTGTTTCTGTTGCGCAACTAGCTTCTGGAATTGGGCCTGCGTTTGATTCTGCTTCTCTATATATTGCTTATGAGCTGTTCGATTAACGGGAATTTTGTAGTTTGAGAGCTATTTTCTGTACCCTGGGAGGTAACCTTTGATGCCCAGGTGACTTGAGGACCTGTTGACATGAGGGATGGGGACGGCACTGTAGAAGTCTTGTCATGCTCGGTGTGCTTATGGTCTGACTAGAGTACCCTGGACCAGGACCATGATTTGTATCGGGACCCTGCCCACTTCTTGGATCGAGGCCGGGACGATCTGGCGCTGGTGCCATTGCCCATCATGTAGCTGCTTTTTCGATGTTCGTTGTGGTCACCAGATGGAGTCTGGTTGCAGTAGTGGGTTTGGCCAGCCTGCTAGAACAAAGGCTTGGCGGAGGCTGGTTGGCCATATCTGCGCGGACAGTCGCGAGAGCCGGTAGCATGTGACCCACCACAGAGCACACAGCTTGGATTACACTCGTGTGTTTGCTACACGTCCAGTCTAGTTTTGGCGCAAAGCGAAAACCGTTCAGTCTCCGGCACGGGCGTGGGGCACACAACCGTTCGGTGTGCAGGCTTTCCATACACGACACCAACTGCGCTAGTTTCTTTCCGTACCGCTGCACTAAGGTGGGTTCATTGAGGAAGAAGACGAGCTTTGGGATATTGCTGTGTTCAAATGTGAACGTCACTACATTAATGGAGTCAAGCCTTCAGGCCCCAATGATTGGGTTGTTAGGCCAGGTGGTGTTCACCAGAATGTAATCTGTGGTGAACTTGTGCGCCAGCCGGATTACGCCCTTGTTCGTGTTGCCAGCTTTTTTGGGTAAGCTTGCACGTTAATGGCTTTGTCGGTCATCGGAAATTGCTCCAAGCTGACGGGGATGCTTTGCAAACACTCTTCTTTGTTGCCGATGACTACGAGATTCTGTTCCAATATTGGGTATAGGCAGTATTTTTGTTTCAGGTTCTTGGCTACTTTTGCAGCGATGCTACGTTGAGGGATGGCTGCCAATATGGCGTTGCCAATGCTGCCTGTGCCTCTATAGAGCTTTAGGTTGCAAGCCTGGCTGGGTTTGATGACGATCACGTACTCATCCGGATCCATGTGAGTAGAGTGGAGTGGTGCACCTATATTCTTGCTGGGTTCACCCCCAGAAAGAGTAGAAATAGCTCCTGTAGCAAAGTATGTGGTTGTTAGCGTCTCCGCGTCTGCTCGAGGTGTGCGAGTACCTGGGCGGTTGCAACGCATTTCTCGAAGTACCCCCTCGTAATGAAGGGAAAAGTTGGTCGATTATGAAGCGACCAGCTGGATGTCTTGAACTTCCGTGCTTACTGGGTCGTAGCCGCGAATGACGGGCTGTAGATGTTGCGTCGACTTGGCTTTAGTGGCAGTCGGGCGTTCTTGCTTGCTGCTAGGCCCGAGGCGTCTCACACACTCGCCAAGGTTTTTTTTGCTGATAAAGTAGTAGTTGTAAAAATTGTAGAAATTTTTATTATGTACCTAATCAAGACAGGCTAGTATTCCAGTGCACCGAGGAATACACAGTGTGAAGGGCGAAGTCTGTCCGGCAGGGTGGTGCCCTATTCTACAATCTAAGGCGAAAATTACCCAAAAAAGGACCAACGGAGCCCAATAGGCGCGCGCGATGAACGTATATACCGTTGAGGAGCAGCCACAGAGGGAAGCGTGCCACGCGAAACCACTTAGTCTCCAAACACGCTCCGAAAGAATGAGATCCAATACGGCCACTCCCATCCAAATCACCCAGTGTAATTGTCGGGGCTTTAAGGCTCACACTAAGCGCGCCAACCTCCGGCTTTTCCTCGCAGCATTTCAAAACCTTCCTGCTGTGGTAGCCCTCCAGGAGCCAGGGAGTGCTGCCACACTCACAAACTATACTACGTTTCAGCAGGACCCTTTATCTTGCATCTGCGTGCACAAAAATTATACGGCCAACCTAGTTGATCTCGACCTTAAGCCAGCTTTCTCGTACGTGATGGTGACACTCCTTCCGCTGCGTAAACAGGACCCGCCACTGCACGTGCTAAACATTTATTGCTCACCGAAACTAAGCAACATTACATTCGCAGACCTTTTTAGCCGCGCTTTAAAGGTTGCGGGCAGGGACCCTCTGGTGATTGTGGGTGATTTCAATGCCCCCAGCACACTCTGGGGGTATGCACGTGAAGAGAAACGTGGACGTAAATTGGCGGAACTTATGTCCACGCTGGGCCTAACTCTTCACACCGACCCTGCCTACCCAACTCGCGTGGGTAACTCCGTGACCCGGGACACATGTCCGGACCTTACCCTCACAAAAAACATTCAGTATGCGGATTGGGTCAACACTGAAGAGACCCTCGGCAGCGACCACTGCATACTCAACACCACCATTCGCACCTACCCTTTGGCAAGACCCTACGGAGAGGCAAAATTACCCGATTACACGAAGTTTCGGCAAATATACGCCAATTCGACACCCATTGAGGAGCAAGGATACCATGCTTGGTCCCAGCAACTGGTTTCCTCATTACGCTCCACAGAAACACAAATTAAACTCTCCGAGGCGACTCCGGCGGTGGATAACCATCTCCTTCACCTCTGGGAGGCCCGGCGCAGCCTCGTCCGCCGATGGCGCCGGCAAAAACACAACCGAAAGCTCAAAATTCGCATCGCTGAGCTCACCCAGCGAGCAGCAGAGTACGCGGCCCAGCTCGCTGACTCTAACTGGGTGGACCGTTGCAACACGGCCGCTCGACAAATGTCCAGCCGGAGTACCTGGCGCCTCTTCCGCGCCTTGATTGATCCGACCCAAACTCGAACAGAGACACAAAAGCATCTGCAACGAGCATTTCACAGCTTCGACGGAGACACAGCCAAATTGGCATGTAAACTCCGAGACCAATATCTATGCACTCAGCAGGACTCCCAAGGGCCGGCGTACTCGTATGCAGGTACCGAGAACGCGGAGCTGGATCAACTGTTCCAGTTACACGACCTGAAGGCAGCCCTAGCAAGAATGAGGCGAGGAACGGCGCCGGGAAGGGATAAAATTACCGTGAAATTACTTGCCAATCTTCCTGACTCGGCCTACACCATGCTCCTTGCCTACATCAATTCCATTTGGATCGGGAAAACAAGCCTACCAATTGAGTGGAAGACCGCCCTGGTCACCTTCATACCCAAAGCGGGCAAAGCCATTAACACGGACAACCTCCGCCCCATCTCCCTTACTTCTTGTGTGGGAAAATTAATGGAGACGATGGTGCGCGACAGGTTGTCCGCGTTCCTGGAGAGCAAAAATGCATTTGCAGACACCATGTTCGGGTTCCGCCCACACCGGTCCGCGCAAGATGTCTTGCTTCAGCTCGACCATGAGATCCTCGATCCAGTCGAGTATCCCCTGAATGACAAAGTTGTGCTCGCTTTGAATCTGAAGGGGGCCTTTGATAACGTGACCCACGAAATTATTCTAACACATCTCTCACAGGTGGATTGCGGCCAAAACACTTTCAACTATATTAAACAATTCCTCACTGACCGACAATCATACATTCGGATTCAGGACATTGAACACGGCCCTTACCGATTAGGCACGAGAGGGACTCCGCAGGGAGCGGTCCTCTCGCCCCTCCTATTCAATGTGGCAATGATGAGACTCCCCGCTCAGCTGGCGAAAGTCGAAGGCATACAGCATGCGCTGTACGCCGACGACATCACCATATGGGCGTCACACGGCTCGGCAGGAGACATGGAGGCAAGCCTGCAGCAAGCGGCGGACATCGTGAATGACTATGCCCGTCGCTGCGGCCTTCAGTGCTCCCCGTCCAAATCGGAATTCGTGCACATACGCCCCTCACTAAAGTGCACCGCAAAGATCGACCTCTCCCTTCACAGCGGACCAATACCCGAACGCGATGAGATTAGAGTACTGGGGCTTTTTATACACAAAAATCGCAGAGCAGACACAACATTGGCCAAATTGCGTAAGGTGGGGGACCAGGTGGGCCGGATGGTCCGCCGGGTTTCCAACAAGCGCGGGGGGTTACGACGCAACGATGCCTTGCGGCTGGCGCATGCATTCGTAACCAGCCGAGTCCTGTACTCGGCTCCATACCTCAACCTACGCAAATCCGACGAGAATGCACTCGAAGTCATTCTCCGCAAAATCTACAAGCGCGCCCTCGACCTTCCTGTCAGCACCTCTAACCAGCGCCTTTTGGGCTTGGGAATGGTGAACACCTTCAAGGAGCTGAGAGAGGCGCACTTGACAAACCAATATACTAGACTCTCTAAAACACCGTCGGGTCGCCGCCTCCTTGCCCGGCTACACATCAATCACTCAATACACACGGAAGAGCGCGTACGGATTCCAGAAGTTTGGCGATACTCCTTGCACGTGCGCCCTCTTCCGGCGAACATGACCCGAGACGACTACACTGGCCGACGCCTCGCGCGGGCGGAAGCCTTGGCTCGACACTACGGCCACAAATTCGGGGTATTCTACGTGGACGCCTCCGGCCCGCACCACGGTGGTTGGTACACGGCTGCGGTCGTCCACGAAAACACCGTTGTAAACGGACTCACATTCCGTGCACATAACATTACGCACGCGGAGGAGATCGCCATCGCACTAGCCGCCGCAGATCAGGACTCGAGGGTCATAATCACCGACTCAAGGGGTGCCTGTCGCAATATTGAACAGGGATACATTCCGTACCGTGCTTATAAAATACTGCAGAACGGCAGCTACCTAGCTGCCCCCGTGCACCGAACGATCATATGGGCTCCGGCTCACACGGGCCTCGATGGTAATGAGACGGCCGATGCCGCTGCCCGCGCGCTCACTCTCCGGGCACCATCCTCGTCCCCTACCGATCCGGAACTCGAACCCAATCCTGCCTACACCTTTAAGGAGATCACACAATTTTATCAATCCGGCCATAACGTCTATCCTAAACCCTGTAAGGGCCTCACGAAGGCGGAGGAGCGAATCCTCTTTCGCCTTTATACTAAAACTCTATTGTGCCCGGCAATCATAAAACACTTTGACCCCGCTTGCACGGGGAAGTGCCCACATTGTGAGGAAAGTTCCTCTGACATTTTCCACATGGTGTGGGCATGCCAAAAAACCCCAAATCTTACCCCACTACCCAACCCTTCGCGGGAGGACTGGGAGGCAGCCCTGCTCGGCTGCTCTGACCTGACGGCCCAACGGGCACTGGTTGAGCGTGCCCGGGCCGCGGCCAACGCCAATGGGCTCCCGTAAGAGGGAGCCCACCTAGTGTTTGTACGGGGCGGCCCCTTAAGGACCGTTCCCACCCTCCCTGTAAATAACATCTTTAAATAAATGTTTTTCAGCAGCAGCAGCAGCCGAAAGAATGAACCGCCCGGGTATTGCGGCAGCACGAAAAGCATTGCCAAGGTGACCAGTCCTCTTTCTCCTCCTCTGATGGTTCAGTCTTTCGCCATATTTTGCCAGCGATGGTTCGCATTGCGTCGCGCTCTGAGTGCTCGACCACGGCCGCCTGGATTCGACGATCTAAGAATTACGGCGTGGTGCTTGTGTACGCTTGGATGAGAGTGGGCTGCTGCTTTTGCGTTTCGCTGCACCTATGAAGTCTGGAGCAAGTCTCGACACGTCACCACGCCACGCTGTATATCTCTGGCTTCAAGATAGTCACCACCAACACACGACAGCAACACTAGAAAGGCCAATGTGGCGGCCTAGAAGACAACAGGCCTATCGGATATATACTTCAGTCCGACTCAGGGCAGAAAACAGAACTGGATTATAAGGCATGTAGGTTATCATTCTTTATTCTACTCTACTTGTCGCGTGTGCGATACGGATCACGCTTGCCGGCAGCGAGCTCAGTCGTGTTGTATATCCCACGCACGAAATACATCGCGAAGGTCAGCTTCGGCATCTGCAGTTCGCCTGTGCTTTGCGACCGCCTGTGAATTGGCTGCCATTGCGCAGTCATCGCCGCCTCGATGAGCTCCGGGCTGACGATATAGGGCTGAGACCTCGTTGCTGTGTTGGGAGCCGTCGAAAACACGTTGTGGGTTTTCGTGGAGAGCTTGGTTGTAGTATGCCGCACGCTCTTATGCTTAGTTCACACTGAAACATCCGCTTTCTACAGCGACCGAAATTCCCCTGCCGCCGAAACACAGCGTCGTTCGCACTGGACGCGCCCCGCACCGCCGCATATGCCATCTACTACGGGGCGAACGCGGGATGGATGCGCTGTCACCCGGTTGTTGTCGCGGCTCGCAAACGCTACTACGCTATCCGGTGGTGTATACTTCGACGATTCTCGTACGCAAGAAGCAAGAAAAGACAGTACTGCTTACTTTGCCGGCAAGTGGCTGTCTTGTAATGCACGAAGAGCAGGAAAACCACCGACGCCAGTGGCGTTGGTGGGTTCGTTTTGCTCTGCAAGACCACAACAAGCTCGGTCATGCCAACAGCAAGCTCAGTCACCTCTTTCACGAAATACGGAGGCGAGGTAGGCACAGAGTAGATTAAACTTCCGTTGGTTTCAACATTCAGTTACGTGCACTGCAGTATAACAAGTGAGTAGGGCTTGGCCGCCATTTTTCAAAATTCCTTGACTAGCGCTCCTTTTGGTCCGCGGTGACCGATTCGGCGGCAGACGCCGCAAAAATCGGTCCGAGAGCGATCGGCGCGGAGAGGGCCCTTTCGGCGGATCTCGCTGCCGCCGAACTGGATTCGGAGCACTTTAGGCGGCCGGGATGCTCGGTGTGAACGCGGCCTTAGCGCACCAACACGGACTGGCGGGGCTTTCGCTAGCGTAGGAACGCACTGAAAATTGGTCGCCGTTACAGTTGGCTTTCCCGTCAGTCGGTCGCAAGCAGCTTGGCGCCATTCGTTGGCCATGGCGGCAAACTTGCGTTTGCGCGCTGCACTCGCTCGAGTTTGTGAAAAAGGGCCGCATTACCGTCGATTTCTTCGGCGCTAGCTTCAAACCAGCCAGGCGCTGTTCGTGGCGGCGGCCAAGCGTACGCTCGCTCTCCTGTTCGAAGTTCGCTGGCGGCAGACACTCTGCGTGCAGCGCCGTGTTTGGTCTCGCGTTCGCTTGCTCGAGCTGAATGACACCGCTCGCTTAGGACTCGCCGATTTGTTAGCCGCACGGTGGCTTGCGAAGTTGTGGCTGCGGCCGCCGCTGCTAAGCTGTTGCGCTACGGGGATCGAAATGAGTCTTTGACGATGGTTGACATCACAGTCAAATTATCAGCATGTTAAATCTTACGTATGTTTTCATTCCACCTTGCACGTATTTCTCATATGCATTTGTATTCATCCTCTGTCATGTGTGACTCACTATTTTACATAATTATTGTGCAGCGGTGGACACCGTGCTGAAGACTGTGTGCGCTGGCGTCTGCGATGCCTGTCATTCGTCTCTTTTGTCAGAGCACCTTCAGAAGGACTGTGCGAAACGTGAAGGTAAAGTTATTTGTGTCTGATATTTTAACACTTTTCATATTAACGTGCACGTACTTGTCATATGGGTGCATCTTCATCTTCTGTCACTTGTGTCTAACTATTTCTACTATAATATTGTACGTGCAGCCATGCGAACACAACAAGCAGAAGACTGCGTGTGCTGGTGTCTGCAATGTCTGTCATCTATCGCTTCCGTCAGAGGAGCTCCCCAAGGATTGAAAAGATTTGACAACGAGACTGGACTTGTACACTTCACCATGAAGTTCAGTAGGGTTGAGAGCTGGGCTAGTTGGTGAGACATCTTTTAACCATATGGTGTAGTAGCGCAAATTCGACGGGGACGTCCTCTTCGTCCCCGTCAAATTTGCGCTACTACACCATATGGTAAAAAGACTTCACCATGAATTCACCTAAAAGAATTGAGAAACTTCATGTGTATGTACAAAAATAAAATATTTCTATGTCTCACTTTTGTCTTTCGTTGTGGCCGTGACTGCGAAAGCAGTTATCCATAGGTGGCAACTGCTTTTACGCGGGTTCTTTTCTGCGCAATTTGTTGCTCACTGCGCAGAAAAACAGGCGAAAAAAGTATTTGGCCTGGCGGAAAATAAACAAAAAACAATGTTTGAACTAGGGACAAAAAGTTGATCCGATTGAAGTATTTGAGTGGCAAGGGCAACTGTGAGGACTAACGGTTGTGCGGTCAGGTGTAAATGTTGGGATTTACAGTTGCCCTATGAGGTGCAATTGTGGGGACTAATGTTAGTCCCTTGAGGTGAAGTTCGGGACTAACGGATACTTACTAAAGTGTAAATGTGAGGACCAAATTTTAGTCCCTTGAGCTCGTTTGTGTGGACTAACGGCACCGGGTCTAACAGTTAGTGCCCACAGAAGAGCTCAAGAGACTAACTGTTAGACCCAGTTCCGTTAGTTCTTAATGGGATGAATGGTTGTGGCAGCCCCATTAGTCCCCAAAAGGACGAACTACACACCCTTTCAACACAGTTATGCCTTATAGTGTGGGGGCCCCACTGGCGCGAGCCATCCGTTCAGCTCTGTGGAGCAGTTGTCGTTGATCCACCGGGGCTTGGCTAGACAGCCGCGCCTCCCATTCCTCCCATGCGCCATTTGTGTCGTGTTCTTCGTCGTGCTCTGCGCACTCCCACGTGATGTGAAAGAGTGTTAGGGTGGCTCCACACCACGGGCATATATCTCTGTACGACGTGGGGTAAATCATATGAAGAGTGTGCAGATAATATGTGAGTGTTAGCATGTGTTCTTCTTAGCGCTTTTGCCTTATGAAAGTGCGAAATAATTGGCCAGCCTGGATGTTTGATTGTCGACGAACGCCTGGGCGAAATAGAGGGATATTTATTACAGCGTCGTAGTCCAAATCGGCACACACAGCGATTCTCAAAACACTGAGCTTGCGAAGCATGCGTCTGCTCCGACTCACGTCGCACCTGCGTCTCAGGTAGTAGAAGAGAAGTGTCAAGCTGACTGTAAGCTTTTCCTTTCACCCTCCCTCATATTTTAAGTGAAAAAATTAAGGATATAATATTATTAAGTGGAGAGCAACGCAGAGCTGCTAGAAGGAGAGAAGTTGCCATGCGCTGTCTGGGTGCGGGTGCCGACGGCAACGTAGTACATGCCGCTGCAGTGAGATGTCTGAAAAATCAAGGTGGATTCTTATTCTTCCGAAGATATTGCGTCACGTAATGTGCGCAACAGCGGCTGCGTCGACTGCAGGCCTCCACCGTATACCTTAAGAACGTATTTGCTGATACCAAATGAGTAGTCCTGGAGACACTGACTCAATCGCAAGAAAAAAAGTGGTTTTCATAATTGCAACATCTTTTAGTGGTAAATCTTCTTATGGTCGAGGCTTGTCCCCTCTTCAATCACTGCTAACAACGATGGTGATGACGATGAAGGACAAAGGCGTTCCGGGCCACACAATTTTTTCAGCCACGACGGCACAGCACTTTTTAGGTACCTATTATAAGTCATGATGATCAAGATGACGACGAAGAGAAAGTGCGTTCTAGACCGCACATGTGATGACGCTGATGATCACTGACAACGACTTGCACTTGGAGTATATGACGTCTCGATATGCTTGTCATAATATGTGCTGCACGGACGCGAAACAGAAACTAAAAAAACGACAATAGTGTGCCGTGCGGTGGCGAAGAGGATGTGATGTGTGCGTGTATGTGCCGTGCGGTGCCTACGAGGAAGACGACAGCTCGTGAGGTGCGGCCTCGAGGGTGCGTGACCCGTGCCTTCGGCAGTGCGCGAGGTACGTCGTTCGAGGCAGGACTACCTCGTTGGGCGTCTGGCCCATAGGTACGACCCAGGCCACGTCGCGACACTCGTACCAACCGAGTGGACAGCTCAGCCTCCGCTAGACGACCGGTCTAGGAGAGCTGGCGCCAGGTTCCTGAACCTGTCCTTGTCCCGCTGGTCGTGGAGAGCTGGCGCCGGGTGCCTGAACCTGCCCTTGCGCCGCTGTTCCAGGAGGGCTGGCGTGGGTTTCCGAGGCGGACTGCAGGTGCTCAAGGGCACAACTCCCTGCCGCCGGCACACGTGTGTCGTCGGCTCCAGTTCGTCGACAGTGGCGCTGAGCCACTGGAGTTCGACGCGGCGACCCTGCGTCTCCCGACTTCGTCACTGCAGGTGACGACGCCGCACAACGTCGACTTCGCCACTGAATGGTGCCGACGGGGCATCAACGACGGCCCAGGCTACTACCCCGGCGACCTGAACTGTAGGCCGAACGTTCTACTTATTCATTTAGTTTAGCCGCGTGTTTTTTTTTTTTTTGTTAGGAACTTCGTAATGTGTGGGTTGTCCATGTGTGAAGGGTACAATAGAAGTTGGACGTGTGTTTGTGCACTGGCGTGCTGTCTGATTCTTTCTGGAGCGGTCCTGCCCCAATAACATCACAATGCTCTATGATGTAATCCATGTGGCTGGAAACAACCAAAAACAACCCCGGGAACGTGCAGCACCTCATGTTTGCCAACTTCTGGCTAGATCTGATACCGCAAAGCAATACTAATGAAGGCAAAATAAAATTGCGAACCCAACACACAATACACTTTTTGACTAATAAACATTGCAATTAATGGTACACCATGTTGTCACTCACTTATAAGTGTGAGCGGACAATGTTACAGGTGAGTTACGGTAACATTGAATGATCCGACTGCTTCGCCCACTCATCACCTTCACTTCATGAATATTCAAAACGTTTTCGACGTCGACGTGTTTGATAGCCATATTTTCCATTTGAGTTAGCAAATATTGGAGCAGTAGATGAAGGTCAAGCTGCTGCACACGACCAAAAATTGAAGCCGGCAACTTGCGACACAAGATGAGGCTGGGTCTTTGCGTTGCTTTCATTTGTAGAAATCAGTGAAACAACTTGGCGGTAACGTTCATGTTGGCTTAAGACTGATGACAATAAATAATGAATGTTTTAAAATTTCGAAAACTAAGCGTCTTATAGTATTTTAATGCGGCAAGAATGTCACCACTACATGAGCACGATTTCAATCTTATAACGGCAATCATTTGCGGAAAGCAATGGCAGCGGAAGCGCGTTCTATCGTATGTGGCTCACCAGGCGATGACCGCCGCCGGCTTCACTGTGGTGTATGGGCGAGTATAGGCGGCTTCACCTCCAGCAATATTGTGATAACTTGCTTGAATGACCATTCCTTCCGTCGTAATTGACAAAATCGTCTCTGCGCAGCTCAATGGATTCTGCCTTATCTGGATATACGGTAGACCTGCTCTCTGATACGACAATACAAACCATTCGTGTGAAGTGCCGTCAGCCGTCAATCTGAACGTCTCGCTATTCGCGACAATCTCCGCCACTGACGATGTTACTGCTGCGACTCTCGCTAGAGGTTTATAGTAGTACATCACAAACTACGTTTTGAAATCTACAGTACATTCCATACATCTATATACCATGTACCCGTTCCGGAATGGTCAAAACTTACCAGCGAATTCAACAATGGTACTACTGGATCTTGATTAAGCTATACGTCTAGAGGTTTATGCTCTATTACCCCGTGTGCCTGGGCTGGAAGCTTCCTCCGCGCCTCTCACGCTTCGTTTTGTACTCTGTATACGTTACCTAACAAGCCTCTTGGACGCATAGGCATCAATTTGTAAGGCTGCATCTGACGACTGCTGTTGCTGTACACCACTGGGTTATTGTACCCGTTGGCCACATCACATGATACTCCGAGACTTCTACGCTGCATGCAGCTGCAGTGTTTAATACCCTGTCACAAGGAATATTACAAGCTTTGGACAGGAGCCGCAAGGGGCCCATCGAACGCTGCTACACGTTGTCATTACGCAAGATTTTACATACCTTATCTCTTTAAAATTTTTTTGAATCAATCATGTGATCACATAAACTATAATTTATTCCCATTGAAAACAGAAACAGAAATTGACAGACCCCATGTACAGTGGAAATCGATGGTGTGCGAAGCACGAATGAGAAATGTTGATATGTCACTTTAAAATCAGCGCGATATTACCTGGTGGAGATACATGATGCAGTACATGACTTTCGTGTCATGATTATCATGTTTGGATGTGTCGTTTACCTTCGTCATCTATTCACGTCCCGTGATGCCAAATTTAGTATATGTGGAGCTAGCGAAACTACCACGAGCACGCTACGAGCGTGGTACTTTGGCATGCCTTTACATGACACGCGTGCCAGGATTGTCATGTTTGCACCAGTCATGTATTTCGTCATCCATCGACGTCATGTAACACCAAATTTGGTTTATGTGGAGCTAGCAAAACGGCCGTGACTACGTTATGACGGCCTTTTATACTCCAATGTACCTTTGACGCACGCGCACGCTGGGCAAAGCGATGTTACGTTAGGAAAACGAGAGCACTCATTACTCTGACGCTAGGCGCGACCGGTGTCCATTGTTGCGTTCCGACGGCATTCAGCGCAAAATGCGACGTGCTGTATTTCGTACCAATGCGTTACCCAGACAACACTGCATCTCAGTCTTTTCGTGAAGTAGGGATGCCTGATGGGCCGAAACGCGCATGAATCAAAGCAACGCAGGTAGCGTGCGCTTGCGAGTACATCGCAGGACCAGCGCCTGGCGCGTCAACCCCGGCGTGACCGAACGAAATGAACGCCGCTGAGCACGCGCACCGCGTCACGTTGAAATGTATTAGTGCCTTGACTGTGGCATGTTATCAAGTTCTCACATGACACACATCTCACGATTATCATGTTTGCACCAGTCACATACCTTCGTCATTCATTGACGTCACGTAATACTAAATTTGGCATATGCGAAGCTAGCGAAACGGCCATTAGCGCATCATGAGTGTTGGATGTAGTCAGGTTGTTACATGACCCGCATGTCGGCATTATCATGTTTGGAGGTGTCATTTACCTATGTCATTCGTTCGCGTCGCGTAATACCGCGTTTGGTGCATGTGAAGCTAGCGACATGGTAGCGAGCGCGTCATGAGCGTAGCATGTAGTCATGCTGTCACATGACGCGCATTTTATGTTTATCACGTCTGCACCAGTATCATACCTTCGTCATCCATTCACGTCTATCATACCAATATTGGTATAAGTGAAGCAAGCGAAACGGCCGCGAGCGCATCATGCGTGTGGCATTTGTGCATGTTGTTACATGACACGCATGTCATCATTTTTATGTTAGGGTCTTTCGATTGTGTTCGCCATGCAATCAAGTCATATCATACCAGTTTGACACATGCCATATGAACGAAACTACTGCAGGAGCTGCAGGACCATGAAATTTAAACTATAACATACATGTCCCAGTTTTCAAGTTATGAACAGTAAAGTGCGTTCTTCATACAGTCATGTTATGCCATACCAAGATTCGTACCGATACCATAATCGAAACGGCCAGGAGAGCTAAAAATTAGCAGATTCCACGTAGAGTGGGATTCGACGATATGCAAAGCATGAATGAGAAATTTTAATATGTCACTTTAGAATCAGCACAACGGTACGAGGTGGAGGTAAATGATGCCATACATGACTTCCGTGTCATGATTGTCATGCTTGGATGTGTCGTTTACCTTCAACATGTATTCACGTCACGTGATTCTAAATTTAGTATATGTGGAGCCAAGGAAACGGCCGCGAGCACGCTATGAGCGTGGTAGGTTGTCATGTTCTTACATGACACGCGTGTCCGGATTATCATGTTTGCGCCAGACATATATTTTGTCATCTATTGACGTCACGTAACACCAAATTTGGTACATTTAGAGCTAGTAAAACGGCCGCCATTGCATCATAAAGATCCCGTTATACTCCAATGTAGCATTGACGCTCACGCACACTAGGCAGAGTGATGCTACGTTAGCAAAACACGAGCACTCTATAGTCTGACGCTAGGCGTGACCAGCATTCGTCGGCACGGCCCGACGCCAACCGGTGTGAAATGCAACGTGCTGCATTTGGCGCTGATGCATTACCCAGACAATACTGCGTCTCGCTCTTTTTGTGACGTAGGGACGCCGGAGGCACTGAAACACGCATGCGTCAAAGCAACACAGCGAGATGCGCACCTGCGAGTATAAGGCAGGACCGGCGTCAGGCGTGGCAACGCCGACGTGACGCGACGAGATGAACGCCCGCGAGTACGCACATCAAATCATGTCGAAATGTATTATTGCTTTGCCTGTGGCATGTAGACATGTTCTCACATGACACGCATCTCAAGGTTATCATGTTTGCACCTGTCACATAGCTTCATTTGTGAAGCTAGGGAAACGGCCGCGAGTACATCTTCAGTTTGGCACGTAGTCATGTTACATAGCACGTATGTCATGATTATCATGTTTAGATATGTCACTTACCTATGTCATCCGTTCGCTTCGCGTTATATCGTGTTTGGTAGATGTCAAGCTAGCGAAACTACCGCGAGCGCATCATGACCGTAGCCTTTAGTCATGTTGTTACAACACGCATCCCGTGTTTATCAAGTTCACACCAATTTCATACCTTCGTCACCCATTCACGTCCCGTAATATCAAATTTGGTATAATTTAAGCGAGCGAAACGGCCACCAGCGCATCATGACAGCGGCATGAAGTCATGTTGTTACATGATACGCATCTCATGATTATCATGTTTGTACCAGTCACATAACTTCGTCATCCATTCACGCACTGTAATACCAAATTTGGCATATGTGACACTAGTGAAACGGCCGCGACCGCATCATGAACGTGGCTAGTATTCATGTTGTTACATGACACAGATGTCGTGATTTTCATGTTAGGGTCTGTCGCTTGTGTTCAAAGCCATCATGCCACACCATACCGGTTTTGCAAAATGCCATGTGAACGAAACCACCGCAAGAGCTGCAGGACCATGAAATGCAAATCATGGCATTCCTGACATACATATAATTATTTTCATGTTATAACTAGTAAAACATGTTCTTCATAAAGCCATATTATGCCATACCAAGTATGGTATCGATGTTAATATTGAAACGGCCGGGATAGCTAGAAGCCTTAGGCGGCTAGATAGATAGATAGATAGATAGATAGATAGATAGATAGATAGATAGATAGATAGATAGATAGATAGATAGATAGATAGATAGATAGATAGATAGATAGATAGATAGATAGATAGATAGATAGATAGATAGATAGATAGATAGATAGATAGATAGATAGATAGATAGATAGATAGATAGATACGTTCAAATTCACCGAAGTTCGAAAAGAAATGCTCCGCATTCAATACTTCGCATTTAAAAACCTCGAGGCATGCGTGGAGCGCGCACCACATTCACAGCAAAAGCGAGAAGAGTGGCCTTTCAGAGCGTTTGCTAAACACCAATTAGGTAACTGCTGCAAGCACACTTGCTTGATACCCGTTATGACAAGAAGAATAAACATTTTGGGGTAGCAGGCCGGCATTTGTTATGCTATTTTTCGTCATTCTCCTGAGAAGCGTGGTGTCCACTAAACACTTGCAAAGAAGTTTGTGCCAATTGCTCATGCAGTCGGTCACGACGATAAGGAATTATGCCTGAAGTGGGTATGCACCACAGTTAATGACTGAACTAGAAGAAGCTTCGTTATGGCTTGGAACATTAGGCGACCCACTCCTTACGCTATTCGCATAGCGCGACGACTGGCTGTTCTTCCGCTGTTTTAAATCTCTTCGTAAGTCGTAATAACGCGATTGCTTTCCCTATATTTAGCCTGCCTAATTCAAGTTTTGAAACAAGTCCCAAGCATTGGCCTGGCTCAGTGGTAGAATACTGGGCTCGCACACAGCGGACGCGGATTCGAGCCCGACTGTGTCATCGGTGTTGAGTTTTTTCTCCAATTTCGTGCGTTGTGGTTGCGGACATCGGCGGCGGTGGACAACTACGGTGCAGCGCGTGACTCGAGCTTTGATTTATTAACAACTTTCACTTTAAAACTGGAAGAGAGACCTTTCAGAACGTTTTGAGTACTCTTTGTATAACTGCTACAAACACACTTGCAGGGCGCCCACTACGCCATTAGCCATCATACTTTTTGCGTAGTAGGTCGGCATTCGCCATGCCATCGTCCGTCATTCTCCAAAGGAGCGCTGTAGCACTATACATTTTCAAAGAATATTATGGAGTTATTTTACGCTATGGCTGACAATGAATAATGTCAGAAGCTTCTGTATTTGGTTGTAGCAATTGACGACCCACCCTGTACGCAACTCACATTGTGTAACGCCTGGATTATCCTTTGCTTTTCGAAAACGTTTCATTACTGATAATAAAGCGATTCCTGTCGATTTCGAAATGCTAAATTTTGGACTGCAGAACGTTCGTCTTTTTAGCGAGAAAGCGCCGTTGGCGCTGCTGAAAGTTCTGCAGTCAGGCGTACTCCCAAAATGACTGTGACACTCCCGTGTGTGCGCATTTCATAATTTCTTCAACCATTCCTTTTATTTCTTTTCCCCTCTTTCTCTTTCTATTCCATTTTCCTTTTCCCAGTTCCGAGTAGCGAACCCTGAGTTTCTTCTCGTTGACCTCCATGCCTTTCACTGAACCTTATTCTCTCTCTCTCTATCTTTCTCAGGGGGAGTTGCCGGACTACCTCCTTAACGGAAGCGTTCACTACCAAATGTTTATTTTTCGCTATGGCAACTCAGAACTGTATAAAGCCGTGCCTGCTTAAGTGATCATGCCAGTCAATGCAACAGGCTTTATACAATTTTTTTAAAGAACGCTGGCTATGCACAGAAAATATTACATCATCTCCCGCTAAAGGGAGGGAGCCGTGCGTAGATGCGAAGCAGTGGGCGATATCGATTACTGTGGCGGTGACAATGACTCTGTTACTCATCGCGGCATTGCGCACGAGGGAAACCTAGGAAGGCACAAAGCATGCAGTGCTACCGGTTTTTAAAGACGATAGCCTTTTGGGGGGACCTTCGACGCAAACAATTTGGCCTGTCTGTCTGTCTGTCTGTACAATTGTCTGTTTGTTCACCTTTAACGGTAGACAAACAGACAATACTCCAAACGGCCGGCCCAATCCGCATCGCCCACCAATATTGCTCAAGGTTCAGCGTTCATACTTGTGCGATTGTTAATTAAAAAGCAAATATTTCGCATATCTGAGGCACCATAACAACACGTCAATATTATGTATATGTATTTTTAATCGAAAAGGCATACATAAGCAATTTTAAGGATCGTAGCATTTATAACGCTGCGCTGGCCATGCAACGCTCGCACGAAACGGCAAGTGTTTCCAACGCCTTGCTAACACGACACGGTGGTGGCACCTACCCGTCACCTTGCGTTCTACACATTATCATCTCAGAGGCGGGCGCGTACGGCACGTGCCTCATTTTCTAGGATAACTGCCAGATGGCGCTCATGGCTCGCGTGTGACGTTACTTGATGCGCTCGTTCGTCTCCACTGCATGCTCAAGGCATTATAACACAGCGCCTCTAGAATACCATTCACCGTTTTTCTCGCGCAGAACATCAAATAAGCATTTTCTTCACTCTCTCCAGACGCAAGACTGTCGTCCTTTGACGACATTTGCGGTGTAACATGCAGATACGGGGCCAACGTTTTTTTCTGAAACATGACAATTGCTGGTAATGGGCAATGAAAGAAGGAAGACTCCGATGGGATAGAGAGAACCACATTCCGCGTTTAGTTAACGCACGCGCTGCGAACTTTTTACTGTTCAACAACGCAGAGCAGAAATCTCCCGCTGGCACTACCTTGTAGGTGCAGATATGAGGAGGTCAACAGAGAGGAAGCCTATATATAAAGGGTGGCCAGTGAACTGTTGCGATTTTTCTAAAGACGATAGTTTTTCTTGGGGTCCTTCGACGCAAAAATTTTGGTCTGTCTCTCTGTCTGTCTGTCTCTTTGTCTGTTTGTACATTTGTCTGTTTGCTCACTATTGCCGGTATCAGGTACTTGAAACAGCTGACCCCATCCGTAGCCGCTACCAGTGTTGCTCAAGGGTGAGCATTCATGCTTGTGCAATTGTCATTTAAAAAGGAATCATTGCACATGTCTGGGGCGTCATAACAAAACGCATATATTCTGCATATGCATCTCTTACTAGAAAACACATACATAAGATATTTAAGGACCGTAGCGATTATCAGGCTGTGCTTACCATGCCATGGAAACACTCCTTACCATGCCATGGAAACACTCTTCCATGCTTACCATGCCATGGAAACACTCCCTGTACCGTGCAACGCTTGCACGGAACAGGGAGTGTTTCCAACAATTCGCTAAGACGAGATGGTAGTGGCACCTACTCGTCACTTCACGTTCTACAGCTTTTCACCTCTGAGACGGGCACGCACGGCCACGCGCATTGTTTTCCAAAAGAAACTGCCAGATGGCGCTCATGTCTCACGTGTGACGTTACGTGATGCGCTCGTTCGCCTCCGCTGCACCCTCGAGGCAATCTAACGCAGCACCTACGGAATACCATTCGCCGATTTTCTTGCGCAGCACATCCGATAAATGTTTTGTTCACTCTCTCCACACTCAAGCCTATCGTCTTTCGACATTTGCAGATTACATGCAGATACGGGGTCATTTTTTTCTTTTTTTTTCAATGAAGAAACTCGCTAGCAGTCGCTGCCTACATCGGCGTCGCGAAGCGAGAGAGAGTAGCGTAGGAAAGTACAGAGAGAGTGGAGGGGCGGCGCATGCGCTGTGGGGTGTACACGCCAGAGAGAGAGATGTCTCGACGAGAGAAAGGGGGATGTAAGCACAAGCTTTGTCAGCGTTGCAAGGCAAGAGAGTAAAGCGCTGCTGTTTGAGAGAAGGAAGAATTAATGTTGCCCATGCGTAGTGTGAGTGTGCACGCCGACGCCGTGGGATGTAGAGCGGAGCGAGAGTCCCTCTACATCTGAAGGCGATATAGAAAGAGGACGCATTCTTATCGTCCAGAAGGTTTGATTCTAACGCAAGAGGTGGCGTTCGTTTTTTTTTTTGCTTTTGTCGTACATACCGGCACAATGCCATGCGTTCTAATAGTCTTATCTACTTGTTTACTTCTTTAGTGGGGTTTCATTGTCTACTTGCAGCGCTCACGATGGCCACTCTACATCTTCTCGCAAAATAAATAACCACAAGACCACTGCATGACATGTAAGAAATGCACTGTCACGCTCCTTTGGTAACAAATTTTTCGTCATTGACTATATGCACGGGCGCAGCTTTGCTTTTTCGAGACCCCAGGCTGCAATTTATAAATGGCCACCTTTATGCACAACCAGAACTTACGAATGGTTTACTTCTCACATGTTAGAGAAACTGCCGGTATATAAACAGCTAAATGATGAGCTCGAGAGACTCCGAAAAGCCATCGTTCGCACGCTGAGCGCCCACTGAGATTCCAGAGCAGTCGAAGACATCGTGAGAAAACACGCAGCGCTGTTCGATCGTTTCGCATATATGAATAGCCTAATAGATGGGCGTACACGACACGCTGCTACGACCTAGGTGGTCATAAAGGTTCTTTACGATGGCTTTCTTTACAGGTGTGCATCGCGCCACAAGGTTTTTCTACAGAACCTCTCGTAAAACAGCCACAAGGAGAGTAGCTGGGCGCGCATTCCGCTTTTGACGCCCGCATTCCGCTCATCTTAGTGAGCTCTCCTGGACATTGTTCAAAAAAAATCTACACGAGGAAATGATTCAATGAAGTTTCATTGTTCCATACCTTACCTGTGATACAGTAGTGGTGCAGGCTCTTCTCACAATCTGTTCGCATACCTCGAAAGACATTCTGCTTTTGTTTGGGCTGCTCTTTTTGTTATAAATGGAAGCATTCTTTGTGTACTGCGAGCCCTATTGGCGTCAATCTGCGTATCTATCTATCTATCTATCTATCTATCTATCTATCTATTTATCTATCTATCTATCTATCTATCTATCTATCTATATATCTATCTGTCTGTCTGTCTGTCTGTCTGTCTGTCTGTCTCTCTGTCTGTCTGTCTGTCTGTCTGTCTGTCTGTCTATGTATTGATGTAGCCACTTACGTCTGGGTGCTCTCGTGATCACCCCATTAACTATGCGTGAGCCAAAATTAATATAAGAGATAGTTGTATGAGAGAATTAGTACGAGAGGGTAAGATAGACGAATATGACGCACTGGTAAAGACCTAAATATACAGTTATAATATACCGGGCTGAGCGGGATAGCGTGCTTACCGTGATAGCAGGATTAAAGTGCGCATGCGCAGATACATACTTGGCCCGTACCGCTTACGGTACGCGCGCTATTTTTCAGACTTAACGTTACCGCGTTAGCCTGGTGTTCGTAGTGTACGTAAACGAGGCGGTACTTTCGGACACTCGCTTCGAAGTGATTTTGACTGATGATTGATTGATATGTAGGGTTAATGTCCCAAAACCACCATATGATTATGAGACACCTCAGTAAAGGGCTCTGGAGATTTCGACCACCTGGACTTTTTAACGTGCACCCAAATCTGAGCCCATGGGCCTACAAGATTTTCGCCTCCATCGAAAATGCAAACGCCACAGCCGAGATTCAATTCTGCGACCTGCGTGTCAGCAGCCGAGTACCTTAGCCCCTAGACCACCGCGGCGGGGCGAAATGATATCTGTGTAGTTGAAAAATTCACTTCGTTCACAGCAAACGACTGTTTAAAATGGCTTTGCTTGCCTTCAGTTAGCTTCGATGGCCAAATAATACAGATGAGCTGGCGTAACTTTCGCGATTGCTCTCTAGGCCTAACTAGAAGATCAATGTAAAAGACCAAATCAACTCAAATCAAATAACTGTCCAGAGTCTACATGTTTCACTGTAAATGTCGTCAAAAGATGATAGTCTTGCGTCTGAAGAGAGTGAACAAAACGTTTATTTGATGTTCTGCGCAAGAAACTTGGTGAATGGTATTCTGCAGGCGCTGCGTTAGAGTGCCTCGAGCGTGTGGCAGAGGCGAACGAGCGCATCTAGGCACGTTAGACACAAGTGCCATCTGGCAGTTATCTTCGAAAACGAAGGCATGCAGCCCGCGGAGAAAGATGCGCCCCAGTCTTAGAGGTGATAAGGTGTAGAACGCAAATCGACGGCCAGGTGCCACCACCATGACGTCATAGCAAAGCGTTGGAAACCCCTTTTTGAGCATCGCGTTGCACTGTCAGCGCAGCGCGAATAAACACTACATTTTTCAGAGTTACTTGTGTGTGCCTCTTCTAAAATAAAGGCTGACATAGAAAACATCAAATCGTTGTTGTGGCGCCTCAGATATGCGCAATAATTGCTTTTGAATTGGCGATCGCACAACGATGGGCGCTAAACCTTGTGCAATATTGGTGGGCGCTGCGGATGAGGTTGGCCGTTTGGTGCCGTTTAAGGTATCGTTGGGGTGGACAAACACACAATTGTACAGACAGACACAAAGTTTTCCGTCGAAGGTCCCCAAGAAAGACTATCGTTTTCACCCTGTACAAACTTATCTGCCCATCCGCGGTGGTCTAGTGTCTAAGGTACTCGGCTGATGACCCGGAGGTCGCGGTATCGAACCGCTGCTGCGGAGGCTGCATTTGCGATGGAGACGAATATGTAGGCTCGTGTGCTCAGATTTGTGTGCACGTTAGAGAACCACAGGTGGTCGAAATTTCCGGAGCTCTCCACTACGGCGTCTCTCATAATCATATGGTGGCGTTGGGGTGCTAAACTCCACATATCAATCAATCAACTTATAGATGAAGGACTACGGAAAAGGAGCTGCCGTAAGGTGGCGTGACTAGTCCGTAGCCCAAAATACTCTATGGAATGTAGGTAGCAGTTAGGAAAAATCACAAACAAAAACATGAAAACGTTTGAATAATTCAGAATAAAAATAATCAATAGCGTGAAAAAAAATCATATAAGCGTACAACGCGAAGATCAATGAAATCGGTTTTCATATACAAACATGCATCTAGTGCAGCTGACGTACAACAAAACAAACCAAAGTCGAATATCTTAAAATAGTTTAACAATGATGGTAAAGAATAACATAAACGCTCTATACCAGTATTCAAACGGAGTGTTAGAACTTTTCGATGCTCTCTATGTCTCATTTTATAGTAGTGGTCGTTTGCTTCCAAATGTGCTAGGGTATCTAGATTATGCATATTATCTCTTACTTAATATTTATCTCGAGAACTCAGCCGATAATAGTATCATTTGTGGGCGCTTATATTACAAGCTTTATGAAAGCAGCCAATGGTTGTTGCATTATATCTAGCTAAAAAAACATTTCGTAGATATCGTTTCTGCATAACGTAAACTTTTTAAGGATTATAAAATGAAGTCACACCCCAGTCGAGCTGAAGATGTTTAACATGTGAATAGAAAAAAAGTTGCACACCAGTATTCTAGGTTTTGAACAAAGAATACAATTTTGCCGAGCGACTACTCCCATTATTCGAGCTAATTTTGTGAGCATTGAGTTGACATGAGCTTCCGACGACGTGTAGGCACTAAATACAAAACCAAGGCACCTAAAATGGTCGACCATATCAGTTGGGTGGGAAATGAAAATTATGTCCGCATGAGGAGGCATTGCTTTCTTCTTCACTCAAAATATACGTCTTCGCTTGATTTTTATTGATCTTGACGGAGTTGAATAAATACCACTGTTGCAGTTTATTAAAGCTGTCATCACAATTTGAGATGAGGTGGTCAATGGTATTTTCAGAAAAAAATATTCTTGTGTCATCTGCATAAATGATGAACAAGACATTATTAATATAGTTAACAATGTCAATAATGTAGAGGTTAAAGATCACAGGTCCCAGAATGCTGCCCTGTGGAACACCGCAAAATAGTGGCGAAATTGGCGATCGCGAATTATTTATTTGGACAGTTTGTCGCTTATGGGACAGGTATGACCACAGGAACTTTAACCCACAACCGCGAACACAATAAATATCTAACTTACTTCGTAAAACCTCACGATTCATCAAGCTAAAAGCCTTGGGAAAATCAACAAATACACCAATTATAATTTTTTGCTTTCAAAATACTGTAAAATATATTCTTTCTGGTGAAGCAACGCTCATTCTATTGATCTGTTCTTCTGGGATCCAAACTAATGTTGTGTTAATATATTGGAGTTATGGAAGGCATTTGAGACCCTACATACAATGTGTTTCTCAAGAAGTTTCGAAACAAAAAAGGTATTATTGACCGAGGGTGGTAAGTTCCTAATTCAATTTGATTCCCCTTTCTGTAGAACACTGTTACATTGGCATTTGCATTCTCACTGAAAAAGCTGATGTAGTTATGCCAGTATTGAATATTTGTGCAAGCACTGGCTCTATTATGTCTAGAGCAACTTTCACAGGTTTTACCTGAATTTCATTTTTTCTCTGCTGCTGCTGATTTTTGAGTTTGTAAGAGATGAGATGACTTCTTGAAAGGTGATTCGCGGTATAAAGCTTTATCGGTCCTAATGTTTATACATTCATATGCATCTGTGCGACTACCTGAGGTACTCATAATTAAAAAAAAATTCTTGAATGGCTCCACCAATTCAAGCCCATTGAGCTCTCTTCCTTCAAATATCAGTTTGGATACACTGTTATGGTTATTACCAAGCTGGAATAAAACGTTTATTCGTCCCAAAGCAGCTTGCTTGACGATGTTCTCAGACTCATGAAAGACGAGAACTACTCTGGTCGTGCAATGCGCAGATTTTTAGTTTGTTTCGGTATTTTTTGAAATTGCTCAGGTCATCCAGATTGCGAGTTTTCAGAAATAGTATAAAGAGCTTATCCTTTGTTCTCATTTGTTGGTTGACCTCAAGCTTAACCCATGGTTTTCTACACTTTCTCTTTCTTTTGCGTGTTTTGTCAGGAATGTGAACTCTCTAAACACTTTTCAGTGTTTCTAAAAATGAGTTGTATGCAAAGTCAGCATCATCTAAATTTAGTATCATGAACCAATCGGCCTGGAGATGCTCCTTTCTAAAAGCGCTAAGATCCGTATCAGTTGTTGATTGGTAAAAGCTATCCAAAGGTAGGCTGCG
Organism: Rhipicephalus annulatus; assembly: GCA_013436015.1. NCBI lineage: Eukaryota > Metazoa > Arthropoda > Arachnida > Ixodida > Ixodidae > Rhipicephalus > Rhipicephalus annulatus. Next base: position 401,231 of record WOVY01010386.1, read on the forward strand.
CTTGGCTATACCAGCAATATTTAAAAAAAACACAGGAAGGTGGTCACTAATAGAACTTGAGAACGCACCGGCTTTATTCTGTGATAATAAAAAATTTGTTATGAATAGGTCTAACATTACTTGACATTCAGTTGTTATTCGTATTGGATCTTAATACCATTTTCAAACCCATATGACAACAATACATCTTTAAAATAAGTACTATCTGGAGTAGTCACTCCCATATCAATATTATATTCGCCTGCAGCTTTCAACGTGCACCTGTTGTCAACAACACACGAAATAAAACATTAATAAATTTCAAATATTGCAGGGGTATGTCCACATGGTGGTTGTAACCAATTGAGTAGAGTATTTATTTGCAAATTATGTAATTACTTCGTAATCGGGTGACGTGGTATTGAACGCATCTACTAGTTCGCAGTAAATTTCTTCCTGAGCTATTAGAGCAACACCCCACCCCCCCGACGAAAATGTCACTTTAAATATGGTAAGTTTGGTTGAATAAGATCGGCAACGTAAATACTCTCACATTTTGTGCGTGGTTGATGGTAATTTACATTTATTATTACTAAAATAAACTCGCAATAATGCTTCACGTTGTATTCACCGGCGAAAATTCTTGTTTTCTTTTCTTCTTCACTGTCCTTGAACTTATCGACCCTCTTATAGGTAACGCCACCATCCCAGCTGGGGCACGTAAACAACGTAAACGCTACCCCACTAAACTGTAGAACGCTGAACTCTCTCTCTGTATATATATATATATATATATATATATATATATATATATATATATATATATATATATATATATATATATATATATATATATATACATATATATATATTGATATATATTGAGAGTGTAGGGAACTATGCGAAAGACGACAAAGCAGCATGAAACGGCAAGCCACAGCGTTGGTGCACGCGCGACCCGAGCTTGCGTTTGTTTTGTATTTTCGGCCTGTTGGCGTTCCTCGCTCTTCTGGCGTTCCTCGGCCTTCCAGTAGGTCTGTACGTAAATAAACTGCGTGACATCTGGTGGAGAAGTGTGGACTCCCGTACAAACCTGGAACTTCGCTCCGGTAAGCTTCCCCCTCTACGTGACACGAACATGGCCACCGAGACGCCTCTCCAGGTGGGACCTTCGACCGTCCATGTCACTTGCGGTGCCGTGTATCCTCAACGAGGCCCTCCTATCTTCACGGGCTCCACTGAGTCGGACGTCGAAGATTGGTTGTCGAGGTACGACAAAGTCGGCGCAAGTAACAAATGGGACGACCCAAGTAAGCTGGGCTAGGTCACATTCTACCTTGCGGACACCGCGCAACTGTGGTTTAATAACCACGCAGCTGACATTACTACGTGATCTGCATTCAAGACGGCTATTACGGACGTCTTTGGACGACCTGCCGCACGCAAGCTTCAAGCCGAGCACCGTTTACGTCACCGTGCGCAGCAACCAGGCGAGACCTACACGGGCTACATTGAAGATGTGTTGCATCTATGCAACCGCGTCAACTCTACCATGCCTGAGGAAGAAAAAATCAGGCACATATTGAAAGGCATTGATGACGGCGCCTTTCAGATGTTGCTCGCGAGAAATCCCCCCACCATTGCTGTCCTCGTTTCCCTCTGTCAAAGCTTCGATGAATTGCGTAGGCAGCGCGCAATTGCTCGTCAAGCCCTCACGACGCCAGACACGCTCGCAAGCTTGCACCTAGCTGCCCATCCTACCGATCAGCAGCCGCTGCTTTCGACAATCAAGGACTTCGTCCGCGAAGAGGTAGCGCGCCAGCTGTCGCTGCTGCCACTGACACATGAGCCCACGCAATCTTTGGCACCGGACCTCTAACACGTCATTCGGACCCAAGTCGCTGAAGCCCTTCCGCCGGTGCATCAGCAACCACCAGTCACAACGCCTCTCACGTACGCCGCCGTCGTTGCTCGGCCTACGCAACAGCGTATGCCGTATGCTCAACCTGCCACGTCACCCTATGTCGTGCCTACAACCCCAATTGCAACGCCGTATCCCTACGCGAGATCTTCAGCTCCATTTTACCGTCGCTCAGACGCTTGGAGGACGCCGGATAATAGGCCCATGTGTTTCGCCTGTGGTATCGCTGGACAAGTCGCCCGCCACTGTCGCCGAGATCCCCCTCCAGTCGACACCGTGGGCAGGCAAATGGCGTCGTCGTGTAGGACGCCATCAAGGTACACCACTGACGGTCCTCGACCCTACGCAAACCATCGGTCACCATCGCCACGACGATGCTCCCTGTCACCTATGCGTCGCCGACCTGCTACGAAAGATGGAAACTGATCGCTGCAGCTCCGGAGGCAACAGCTGCATACAATTCGAACTGCTTAAGGTCTCCATCTTTCTCGCCGCAAAACGTTATTGACGTCGATGATGAGGGGACCACCGCACAAGCGCTTATCGACACAGGGGCCGCCGTTTCTATAATCTGTGAGACCTTATGCCGCAAGTTGAAAAAGGTGACGACGCCTCTTTTGGGCCTGATGCTCCACACGGCCAACTCGCAGTGCATAGAACCTACAGCTGTGTGCACTGCACGTGTCATTATCCAAGGTGAAGTTATGCCATTGAATTTTTTGTGCTGGCATCCTGCTCCCACGAAGGCATTCTTGGATGGGACTTTCTTTCGCGTCATCGGGCCATCATAGATTTCTCACGTGCAGAAGTTGCCCTTACACCGCTGCCAACCTCTTGTTTGGTGGATTCTCTTTCTGAAGCTTACAAACTTGTCGTTGTTGCAGACACGGAAATATCACCGAAAACATCCGCCCTTGTAGCCCTGACCTGTACGGACGCTCCTGCCGGAACTGTTTTGTTCACTCCGTCTGACGTATTTACCCGCCGCCGTAGCCTACACCTGCCCTTTGCCGTACTCACCGTGGAATCCGGTGCTACCGCCATGCTCGTCGCGAGCTCGCTATCGTCGCCAGTTACCTTACTTCGCGGAGAATGTTTGGGTAACATACAAGACGTTGACCTCTTGCACCCTCTAGAGTTCGCCGAACACGCACCTCACCTCCAGCTAAATGCTATGACGCCACCTGTGACCATACTGCCCGCGCCAGACTCATTCCAGCCCTCTGTTGCCGCTGAGCTATCGCCGACACAAAGAAGCGAACTCTTGTCCCTTCTTCGAGAGTTCCGTTCTGCCTTCGATTGCGCTCAACCATCTTTGGGTCGCACAGCGAACATCACGCACCACATTGACACCGGTACTCATGCTCCCTTACGCCAACGACCATATCGAGTTTCAGCGGAAGAGCGCCGTATTATCAACGAACAAGTCGACGATATGTTCAAGCGTGGTATCATCCAGCCATCGAAGAGCCCTTGGTCGTCCCCTGTTGTACTTGTGCGCAAAAAGGATGGGTCTATCTGATTCTGTGTCGACTACCGCCGGCTCAATAAAATAACTCGGAAGGATGTGTACCCGTTGCCACGCATTGACAACGCTCTCGATTGCTTGCAAGGGGCAGAATATTTCTCCTTTTTAGACTTACGCTCAGGATATTGGCAAGTTCCAATGGCTGAACCTGACCGATCGAAGACCGATCGAAGATCGAAGAGGTCTTCGTGCTATTCTCACGTGTCTCACCTCTGCTGGCTTTCAACTTAACATCAAGACGTGCCATTTTGCCGCATGTCAGCTCACTATACTGGGTCACGTCGTCTGCAAAGAGGGTTTTCTCTCGGATCCGGCTAAACTCCGCGCCGTGGCCGACTAACCGAAGCCCAATTCCATCAAGACACTTCGAAGTTTTATCGGCCTGTGCTCATACTTTCGTGGATTTGAGCGCAACTTCTCTTCCATCATCGCGCCTCTTACCAACCTGTTGACAGCTTCCAAAGGCATTTCTGCTTGGTCAAAAGAGTGCGACGAATCCCTCACCGCGCTTCGGCGGTTATCATTATCACCTCCAATACTACGTCATTTTGACCCTGATGCGCCTACGGAGGTCCACACCGACGCCAGTGGTGTCGGTCTTGGTGCTGTATTGGCTCAACGAAAACAAGGGTACCAAGAATACGTTGTCGCTTACGCGAGTCGAACCCTCAAGAAAGCCGAGTGTAATTATTCCGTCACGGAGAAAGACTGCCTCGCAATTGCCTGGGCTTTGACGAAGTTCCGCCCATACCTTTATGGCCGCCCTTTCGAAGTCGTCACGGACCACCACGCTCTATGCTGGCTATCATCGCTCAAAGACCCGTCGGGGCGCCTTGGTTGCTGGGCGCTTCGCCTACAGGAATACGACATTCGTGTTGTACACCGATCCGGCCGCAAGCACTCCGACGCTGATGCGCTATCCCGCTCGCCGCTACCGGCTGACCCAGCCTCCTCGTCACCTTCTTCAGCTGTCATAACACCAATCGACTTCACAGACATGGCATCGGAACAACGCAAAGATGTGTGGATTGCCCAACTCCTCGCCTTTCTGACTGATCCGTTAGCTAATTTAGTCTCAAGAACTATCCGCCGTCAAGCCACACATTTCGCTATTCGAGACGACCTACTCTATCGGCGGAATTACACGTCTGAAGGTCGGAAGTGGCTGTTAGTGATACCCAAGCACATGCGTTCGGAAATCTGTACAGCTTTCCACAACGACCCGCAAAGCGCTCACGCCGGCGCTCTCAAAACGTACAAGCATCTACGTCAGCGGTACTACTGGCGCGGCATGTACACATTTGTTCGCAAGTACGTGCGTGCTTGTACTGCTTGCCAGCGACGTAAAGCCCCACCTCAACGCCCTGCCGGTGCCTTTCAGCCTCTACTTTGTCCAGCGCGTCCATTTGACCGCGTCAGTATCGACCTATATGGACCACTTCCCACGTCGTCTTCTGGAAATAGGTGGATAATTGTCGGCGTGGACCACCTCACGCGTTGCGCGCAGACGGCAGCACTACCCGCAGCAACCGCGAGGGAAGTTGCGTTGTTCATCTTGCGCAACTTCGTTATTAGCCATGGTGCTCCCCGCGAACTTTTGAGCGACCGGGGGCGTGTTTTCTTGTCTGACGCCATTCAAGCGTTGCTCGCTCAGTGCAACATCGTTCATCGCCTGACGACAGCATATCACCCGCAGACGAATGGCCTCACAGAACGATTTAATCGCACTCTCGGTGATATGTTGACGATGTACACAGCTTCAGACCAGACTAATTGGGACACTGTCCTTCCATTCGTCACGTATGCGTATAACACCGCTACGCACGCGACAACAGGGTTCTCTCCTTTCTTTCTGTTGTACGGACGCGAACCATCGTGCACGCTGGACACTATCCTCCCATACACGCCCGACTCCTCTGAGTACACTGCAATTTCTGATGTTGCCAGGTACGCAGAAGATTGCAGACGATTGGCCCGTTCTCTGACAACCGAGGACCAAGGCCACCAGAAGCTACGGCTTGACACCGACCGACATCTCTGTACTTTCCCGACTGGTGCTCTCGTTTGGCTCTGGGTTCCACCGAGCACTCCTGGCCTTTCGTCGAAATTACTGGCACGATACCACGGGCCCTACCGCATTCTCGCCCGTACGTCACCCGTCAATTGCGAGATTGAGCCATTGACACAGTCTCATGACTTACGCCGTCGTGGCCGAGAAATTGTGCATGTGAGTCGCCTGAAGCCGTATTACGACCCCGCTATAGTGACTACGCCTTAAGTCGCCAGGTTGGCTACGCTATTCACCAGGGGCCAATGTAGGGAACTATGCGAACGACGACGAAGCAGCATGAAACGGCAAGCCACAGCGTTGGTGCACGTGCGACCCGAGCTTGCGTTGGTTTTGTATTTTCAACCTGTTGGCGTTCCTCATCATTGCAATCTTTTGCTGGTTGAACAAAGAACGAGCGAAGGTGGGCAGGTAGTTGTGCGGGTATGCGCAAGACAAACAGTGTTGCGGTGGCTGGTACGAGAAGAGATTCGATGTGTGGGCAAGATACTGGATGCGTCAGACATTCAATGAAAGGATTTGTGAAAAAGGTTTATTCTAGCGGGCTTGCGTCGTAAATCTAGATTCTGAAGTTGGGCTTGGTCTTTCAGATTAGTGACACTTGAGTGATATCAATATTCAGAATAAATGAACCATGCTGCCCTATTCTAAATAGATTCCAACATTTTCGATAGATTAGATAGGTGCGGGTTTCACGTGGTGCAAGCGTATTCGAGTTTCGGGCGTACTAATGTTAGGTAGGCTATACCTTTTACAGGAGGAGGGGCAAGACGTAGGTTTCGTCTGAGGTAGCCAAGAACTTTATTTGCTTCGTTACAGATTTTTATTATTCGATGTGCTTAATTAAGATCGGAAGTTATGTTTACACCTAAATACCTATAGGAGTCGACGGGGGACAACTTAGAGCCGAAAATAAAGTATGTTGCAGCCAGGTAAGGTTTCCTATAGTGAAAAGAAATGACAGGCGTTTGTTAATGTTCAGAGTTACTAGCCAAGTTCTGCACCACGTTTCAATTGTTAATAGATTGTTTTGACGGATGCAGGAGTCATTAAATCATTATTAAGGCGATAGAAGAGACAGTCATCTGCGAATAAACGGATACTTGACGATATATTATTCGGGAGGTCGTTTATATAAATTAAGACAGGAAGGGACCAAGGACTGTACCCTGGGGTACACCTGAGACTACTTGACGACGGAATGATGATACCTGGTTGGCACATACAAACTGTTCATGGTTTCAAAGAAAATTTCAGATTCGTTTAAAACGGCAGGGTCAAAGTTTTAACGCGAAAGTTTTAGAAAGAGGTGTTTATGGGGTACCTTATCAAATGCTTTTTCGAAATCTAAAAAGAGAGCGTCAACAGGAAAATTATGATCAAGACATGTTCTGATATCGTTAATAAAAAGCTGAAGTTGGGTGTCACATGAGAGGCCTTTCTGAAAACCGTGTTTACTGGGGTGGAAAAAATTTACAGACGAAAAAAATTTCACGGTTTGAGAGTAGATAATATGTTCCATAAGCTTAGAGCATAAGCATATTAGTTATACTGGATGGTAGCTGGAAGGAGAGAATGACGGACCTTTCCTAGAAATTGGAATGATCTTGCCGATCTTGGCAGCAGCGGCGGCAGTCTTGGAACGTCGCTTATACCTACCTTTCTACTGATCGCAGATACTATCGTCGACACGCACGTGAAGCTTGTCTTGGTGGCAACATCTTTCGCTCTTTTCCGGAAGGGCGGCGTCGGTCACAATCGTCTGTGACGTCACTTCAGGGAGCGACTGTGCCGCCAGGGCTCACAAGTATTTCAAGAGGATCATCGGCCGACGTCCTTCACTTGGCAGCAGCGGCGGCAGTCTTGGAACGTCGCTTATACCTACCTTTCTACTGATCGCAGATACTATCGTCGACACGCACGTGAAGCTTGTCTTGGTGGCAACATCTTTCGCTCTTTTCCGGAAGGGCGGCGTCGGTCACAATCGTCTGTGACGTCACTTCAGGGAGCGACTGTGCCGCCAGGGCTCACAAGTATTTCAAGAGGATCATCGGCCGACGTCCTTCACTTGGCAGCAGCGGCGGCAGTCTTGGAACGTCGCTTATACCTACCTTTCTACTGATCGCAGGTCTGAAATTCTTTTGTAACTTTTTTTTTTTTTTTTTTTTTACTGTCGCTGCTGCTGCCATCCAAGTGTATTGTACTGTCTTTTGCCATGACCTTATCCCGCTCAGAGGTGTACAAACTTGTGAAGGATTTAAGACATGACCTGACTGAGATGCGTCAGTCGCTCGAGAGGGAGCTGCGGAAGGAGCATCGTGAGATCAAAACTTCCCTTGATTTCATGAATAATGCTTTTGAGGATATGGCAAACCAGCTGAAAAAAATTGAAACTGAAAATGCCGAATTGAAGGCAGCCAACAGCTCCCTCACGGATGAATGCGCGCTTCTAAGAAACAAAGTGACTGAGAATGAATTTAGGATCACTCAACTAGAACAGTACTCTAGAAATAGGAACATTGAGATTAAGGGTGTTCCCATGACACAAAACGAAAACCTGAAAAGCGTACTTGCAGCTATTGGAAATTCAGTAAATGAACCTGTTTCCGAAAGTGACATTGAGGCTTGCCACCGTGTACCAACACGGGACGCTTCACGACAAATATTGTAGTGCAGTTTCATAGCCGCTCAAAACGAAATGCCTTGCTTGAAAAAACACGACAGAAACGTTTGACCACGGCCGACATCGGACACCAGGAACGCCATCCTATCTTCATAAACGAGCACCTGTGCCCCGCATTGAAAGTGCTTCTCGGAAAAACAATTTGCAAGAAAAATGACAAAAACTGGCGTTTCTGCTGGACGAAAGAGGGCAAAATCTTTGCAAGGAAAAATGAGTCGTCACGTGTCCTACGCGTCACGAAGCTCAGCGACCTTGATAAGATAGAGTAAGTCGAGTACGTACATACCGTTTCCGATATAAAATATGGAAAACCGAGTTTGTCGGTCTCGGAAATTTGCAGGTTGTCACAAAACAAATATTCATTTTCTGCACTGCATATTAAACACCCAGTCTGCTAGAAATAAAGAGGAAGAAATACAATGTTTGTTATCGCGCATGGATTTTCAGTTCGAGATCGTGATGTTTACCGAGACATGGTATCGCGATGCTACAGAAGTGATCAAAATTCCAGGATATACTTCTTTCTTCGTAAACCGCAGCTTTAAAAAAGGAGGCGGGGTCACGATGTTAGTGAAAAATGGCATGAATTGGGTGTTATTGTGGAAGAATTTTCAAGAGCCACTGCTGATTTGAGGTTCTCACTGTCAAAAATGGTGCTAAAGTGTACAGCGTTATGTACCGTCCACCTCATGCGAGTGTGTCTAATTTCTTCACATTTTTAGATAGTTTACCTTAGTTATTTTAATGATGATGCCAGCACTGTCATTCTAGGAGGTGACATAAACATAGACTGCTTGCAACAATCAACAAGTCATGATGAACTTTCTAGGATCTTGGACGCGAAACAGTTATATTAATGCAATCAGTCTACCTACACGAATACAACCAACTTCTTCGACACTACTAGACGTCTTTAATTACAAATATTTCACCCGAGCATCTTAGTTCTGGCGTCATCAGTTCTTCTGTGAGCGACCACCTACCCATTTATCTACTATCGGCGCAAACAAAACCCGCCACTGCGTCACGACACCCGTCCACTAAATCTTACAGACAGATAAACTCTTTCACGCTGAAAAACTTTCGCTCTCATTTGCGTGTAACAGATTGGGGCAAAGTATTAGAAGTTGATGAACCCGAGACAGCGTACAATGAGTTCATAAAATGTTTTTAAGGCAGCGTATGAACAATGTTTTTCCACGTAAATTAGCGAAACGAGCTCGGAAAGCCCGTAAGCCATGGGTCACGGGGGAACACCTCAAGAGCATGAAAGAAAAAGACAAACTGTATCAGATCTTTATGAAAACAAGAGCTCTAACAGATTTACAACGCTTTTAAGCGCTTCAGGAACCAACTGAACAAACAGCTCCGAGAAGCGAAACAAATTTACTTAAGCAATCTTTTCACCCCAGAAGTCCTTAAAAAGCCACACCTTATGTGGAAACGATTGACACTGTGCTACACGGTGACCCCCAAGAACAATCCACTTTATCAATTAATAGTAACGGCGAAGCATTAACGAATGCACGCTTGGGCGAATTCCTTCAACGACTTTTCACATCACTTGTGAATAGTAAGCACGATCCGAATTGCATTCAATATTTAACAGCAACCGATACAGAAAAGCGCATTCTTGTGTCCGACTACTGTGCATGAAATTATAACATCTGTTTTGTCACTAAAAAACAGTATGTGTACGGATGTTCATGACTTCCAAATCAGACCTATAAAATTTGTAATCGATATTATCGCACCAATTCTGGAACATGTTATTAACCCTCATGTTTTCTGTTGGCACATTTCCCAAACAACTACAGATGTCAAAGGTAACTGTAATATTCAAGGGTGGTGGACATCAATAATTTCTCCAATTACAGGCCAATTTCAATTATTCCAGTCTTTTCTAAATGCATTGAGAAATTGATATATAAACGCATGTCCAGTTTTTCAACGAAGCATAGCATTATTACGCCTTGCCAGTTTGGCTTCCGGAAGGGATGCTCCACTGAGATGGCTCTATTGCGCCAAAAGGAGCTTATCTTACAATCTTTCGAAGATCATCTCTGTACACTAGGCATATTCATTGACTACTCAAAAGCATTTGACTCAATTAACCACGATTCCTTGTTTGAGAAACTGCAGCATTATGGCTTTAGAGGCACTTTCTTAAAACTTATAATTTCTTACTTTAATCATCGCCACCAGCAAGTCACTATTAATGGTTTTGTATCCGAATTCAAACCAATTAAGGCTGGTGTACCTCAGGGTAGCATTTTGGGCCCATTGCTCTTTAATTTATATGTGAATGATATAGTAAATATTTGTGCTAATACTAAATTTATCATTTACGCAGATGATACAAGTGTTTTTATTACAGGACGTGACCCTTCAAACCTCATTGAAAAAGGCAATGTCGTCCTAAATAAAATTCACACTTGGAGTATCGCCAACTCTTTGAACCTAAACGCGGCTAAAACGAAAGCTGTTATATTTCGGCCTCAAAACAAAACACTGGGCATCACAAACAGTCTAAAGTTAGGTACATCAACTATAGAATTATCACGCGTTGCTAAAAGCCTGGGAGTCATTTTTGAAGAGCATATGACGTGGACAGATCAAGTGAATGCCACCTTAAATAAACTTTCAAAAACTGTAGGTATATTGTCAAAGTTCCGTTACGTCCTGCCTCAAAACATAAAATTGTTAATTTATAAATCACTATTTTGTCTAACTTATCTTATTGTCACTTAGTCTGGGGCACGACCACCAAAACCAACGTTCAGAAATTACACAAACTTCAAAAGAAAGCCATTCGTAACATCGTTAGTGCCGCATACGATGCCCACACGGAACCGATTTTCAAGGCTCTGCACTTATTTCCAGTACATGAGCTCTATCACACAATTTTAAACAATCGCTATAAGTCGGCTACAAAAAATAACGACACATTTTCACAGAATTGTCGGCGCTAACTCGCGCTGAACATGTGCGAATTTTGAGGACTCGTGAAGTCTGGAGATTACCAAGACCACGAACCAATTACGCAACACAGATGTTGAAATATCAGCTACCGCTACTACTTAACATATCCGAAAAACATAAGTAACACTTCCGCGTACTCAATTCGCATGTGTATGATGATAAATGTACCTGTGAATCTCTCTCTCCCCCTTCATTTTGAACGAGTGCATCTCAGTATACTGTACCAGTGCCTTTTTTTTTCTTTTCTCTTTATTGTGTACATTTTTCAGTTCCACTAGCTCGCTTATGTTGTTGCAATGAAGATAACTGTTATGTGCCCGTTTTTGCCTTTGTACGCTACGATTGTACGCCACTCTGTACGCCACGTTTGCCAAGCCCGGGGGTACGGACCCTGTCAAGCCTCATCTATGGCTTTTTGTCCGTACCCACCAAGCTCCACTGAATGTCTTTGAAGCTGAAATAAATCATGATTGATTGATTGATTGATTGATTGACCTTCCAGTCTCGGGGCACCACTCCAGATGAGAGTGATTGCTGAAAAATATGAGACAGTATACCAGCAGAAAAATGTTTGGTGTTTATCAGAACTTTAGAATTTAGGCAGTCAATTTCAGCTGATGGCGTCCATTTTATTGACTCGATCACTTTAACGATACCGTGAGGCTTGACAATGACGATAGGCATAACAGGGAAATCATGAGTGGAAGCACGAGGAAGTACGTCTTTTGGTTCATCGGTAAAGACACAACAAAATGTACAATTTAGTGTTTCTGCCACATAGGACTCGGGGTTAGTAACATTTTGTGGATCGCATAACGAGATAGGTCTCACATGAGTTGGGTTAATGGCCTTCCAGAACTTTTTGTGGTTAGTGCGTATCATGTCAGGGAAGTCAGATGAGAAGAACGTTCGCTTAGCATTTGAAATCATGGATTCGTAAAGCTTTTCAATATTAAGATATTTTTCCCATGCTTGCTTAGATTTCGATGCCTTAGCCGAGTGTAAATGTCCCCTCTTTTTGTTGTTAAGGCGTTTTAATGCGTTGATGGTATACTATCATATTTATACTAACATAGACGTTCAAACGTTGTTTTGAACGTCTATGAACGTCCTTTTTGAACGTTCAAACGTCCTTTTGAAACCTCTTGCTTTGAAAGATGTTTGCGAGAGTGAGAGACAGCTAAAGAAACAAACAAAAAAATAATTAAAACACTGTGAACGCTGAGCACAAAACCAGACTGTGCACATCCAAATGTCGGTGTAAGTGCACATCTGGTTCTCATCCTGTGCTGGCCAGTTCGCGACGTGTGCACGGTCACACGTGTGTGGCTAGACACACGTCGGGCCTTAAAATTGACCTACATAGGCCTGAAAATTGACCTGCAGGAAACTAAAGTAAAACACAACAGCCTCGGAAGAGAACAGCGCTTCGAGATAGGTTCCTTGCACTTGAAGTTGTAAAAGAACACGTCAACGTAAGAAATTTAATAACCTTGGAGCCGAAGGAGAATATTGAAGTAACCAGAATAAAAATGGGTCGAGCGAATTCGACAAGCAATAATTCACAAATAATGACAGTATATCGCCACTATACCTCAAGAATAAAGTATATAACAGCTTCATCTTGCCAGTACTTACCTATGGAGCAGAAACCTAGGGGATTACAAAGAGGGTTCAAGTTGATGACGACGCAGCTCTAAATAGAATAGAAATAATAGGTGTAATCCTGAGAAACAAGAAAAGGAGCACAATGGGTCAGGGAATAAACCACGGTTAAGCATATCATAGTTGAAATAAAGACGAAGATAAGCTGGCCACGCTGGGCGAAGGCAAGATAACCGTCGGTCATGAAGTACTGGATTCCGAGAGAAGCAAGCGGGTGAGGGGAAGACAGAAAGTTAGGTGGGCAGATTATATAATGATGTTTCGGGGTATAAAGTGGCAGCAAACAGCACAGGACTGAATTGACTGGCGGAACAGGGGAGAGGCCTTTGTTCTCCAGTGGCCATTGTCAGGCTGATGATTATGATGGCTTGATGATGTCTTCGACGTACACATCCTTCACTGGCTCTGTAATGAGCCATCCTGCACAAATGGTCTCACCAAGAAGCACCCCGTGCACTTCCGAGCAAGCTCTTCTAACATCATTAACTTCGTGGATATGGCAGTATTTTCTCGTATGTGTTTTTGCCACTTTTTAATCACATCTCGCTCGGGCTCTGAAACGTGGTGAGGTCGACGGTGATCAGGCGCAAAGTTGCCAGAGTTCATCTGGTGTGCAACAATTTTAGTCTCTGTCTAAGGCTGTCGCAAACTTCACTGTAGGAGGCCAGCACCTGGCAGAATGCATGCTCTGCCAAAGCGAAATGTCAGATCTAGTCATATTTTGAAATATATCGTTATGAAAAAGGGGTAAGGGTGAGACCACGCCTTGTTCAGGAGCAAATACAGCGATAACTCTGACGTCCTGATCTGTTATGCCAGTTAGTTGGTCCAGATACATCTGGTAGGGCACCGCTTGGGGGCAAGCCCAAAATTAAAGAGCGAAACAAGCAGTCATTCACAATAGTTGCGATGTTCTACGGCAGAGTAACTCTGCGCGTAAGTCAAACTTGAGTAATCGGCTTAATCATGTTCTCCCTTACAGGAACTGGAGGGGCCGATGACAAAGACACGTACAGTCCAGGCCAAAACTTCCCAGGCTACGCTTCCATAGAAATACATAGAATAGTTTCCTTATAACACTTGCTCTCCCCCTCCACTGTACGTGATGGCTTGAAGTAGCAGGCGAAAGTGATTGGACTCAAGTGGCTGGCGGGCTTTTCAGAGTAATTGGTGAGGAGTGGAAGATCTACGTGACTGCACCCCAAGAACAGTAACAGTAATTTAACGAAGACTAGAATTTGCGCGTTTCAGTACGAGTGTGCTCAACAAAAAATCAAATCTAAATGTGAGGCCTTGAGGGCAAAAAGCTAGGACGAAAAAACTGACCACGGTGTGACAACCGACAATACTGACAAGGGCAGTGCTCATTCTACAATTCCCCAATGCTTTGCTGGCCCACAGTATGTAATAGGTCTGCTAAAGCAACAACTTGTAGATTCGGGTGAGTCAGTTTATGAGAGAAAATGAACGAGACACAATAAGCACTCGTTTAGTTTTCCGTTGTCTGAGCCTTCCACGCTCAGGTCTATTTCAGAACATTACGGTCCGCACGGTTGACTCAATTGTGTCCTCTGCCTCTCGTTCTGTACACGCCTCCTGCGTCGGAATGGTACAACCATAGAGCTTCCTAAAATTAACTATAAGGTACTCTAGCGCTGCAATCGCCCAGCGACCATAGGAATAACGAGTAGTGCGTAGACGTGCCTAGTCTTTGTGCTTGTGGGCGGCAACCGCACTTGCGGCTTCGTTTATCCCTGTTTTTATGCAATATGTATTTTTTGTTTCGAATGAAAAAACGGACGATTACGAATTTCTTGAGCCGATTTCAAATGACAAGCATGAAAAGTGAAGCTGGTGAAGCCCAAGTGATAAATTACAGCTGATAGTTGATTTGTGACTAAACAATTTCAAGCCATACGAGACAAAACTAAACGTAAAGTACGAAGATTAGACAAATTCATTATTTCCATGTTCGCTGAAGCGCCACTCATTGCGGCTCCCATAGATACCAGCGCCAGAGTTTCCTCTAGTGTATTATTATAAAAACTTAATGGGTAAAAACTATCGTGGCATCGGCTGCTGGCGCCGTATGGAGCGATAAGCGCTGCGACACCATCTATACTCGCCGATACACTTGCATTTGATATCTCAGTAATAGTACAAGCAGCGGTGCATTAAAAAAATAAGCAACACCCTAACATCAAGATTTGCCGACGTGTAGTGTATACCACACAGGTGTCCTCTGAAGTGCGTCTTGATCACCGCATTGAGCCCGGGTGTGGAGCTAAGCGCGACAGCCATGCTGATGTCAATATCGTGCCATTGACCAGCCAAAGTTATTCATATCAGCGCAGTAGAGATGAACTTTTCTATCTTCTAGTGCCATCACTTTTTTTTCGCGAACTACAAAACAGAATAAATTGAACAATAAAAATTGGTTTAGCAGACCATGAGCATGACATAAGCAATGCAAAGTCAAATGATAAGAAACGAAAATTATAGTGCGTTATTGTGGATGCGCGCGTACCAACCAAGGTCATTGTTAAGCCGTGTACATTTTTTTGTATTGGATGCAGCTGGAAGCAACCACGCTGGTCTGTAGTTGTTATTGTGATTGACTTCTGACCTGGAGGTCGCGGAATTGAATTTTGGCCTGCACCTTGCATGCAGGCGAAAATGCTTTTCTAAATGGTGCGTTTAGAGTGGCAGCAGCCGCCCTGAAGGCCCGGTTGATCAGCGTCCGCTGACCTTCCACTTGACAGCAGCTCTTCTCCTCGCTCCGCTGCTGTACTGGTGCTGACATTTTATTTATTTGATTATGTATAGTACCCTCGTGCTATGAATATATTCACAGGAGGTGGGGCATATTAAAATGAAAAAAAACACAACAATAAGAGTAAACACTGAAATGGAAGCACTACCCAGAACTACAAAAAATTTGTAAAGTACGTTAGGGAAGATCTATCGAAGTAGTTACAACAACCAATGCAGAAAGGTGTAACGTTACAGTAGGCTTGAAAAGACATTTTAAAATACACTACTTGTATTAGTTATATCCGTTATAAAAGCAGGTAGGTGGTTTCATTCTCCTGCATCCTGAGAACAAATGAGTTAGAGCGTACTAGTAGATCAAAATATGGTATATTAACTTCATAATGATCATCAAGTCGATGTGAACGAAATGGAGCTGGCTTTGTGAACAAGGAACGAAGTGCGTGGTTATGGTAGTACACTTTGTGAAAAAGGCGAATGCAAGATTGGTTTCTACGGTGTGAGGCCGCTGTGATAGCTCAGTGGTTAGAGAATCGAACGCGTTATTCTACGGTGTGCTAGAGAAAGAACGATAACAGCAGCGTTCATGTTTGTGACAGTGTGATTATAAGTGAATACAATAAGGCGAGCACAGTGACTTTGTACTGCCTCAATGCTTTGTAAAGCTATGTGGGTCCCAGAGAGATGAGGCGCATTCTAGCTGAGGACGGACAAAGGTAGCACATTACAACATGACGAAGCAGAGGGCAGAAGCCCTGCGTCGGGGTCAATGAGGTAAGTATGCCGAGGAATGCATTTCACTGAGGGCTGTGTAAATTTCACGGTCACCTTACTGCCGTACTTGCGAGAAGGTGAGCACACAAGCTCATGATGAAACAGCCTAACGTGAAAACCACGAGGCCTCAATTAGCAGTTTTTTGCACTTATTAACATACTATGTGGAACAGCCTAGGAAGCTTTCATCGCTGAGCCAAGAGCTTAAAGCAGAGGCGCTGCTGGTTAAGCTAGATAGAGAGAAACACAATTGTTAGTGAGCCCATTTTGATGTAAGAGTAAGGAAAACAGGACGAATCGGTTTGAGGACAAAATTCTAAACTTTTTGGCGCATACACAATGACGAAAGACAAGAAACAAACGGGGGGCGAACTCACAACTCCGTTAATTGGAGGAAGTAGACGAAAAATATTGTTACGTAAAATGAGACGGGACGTGACTACTTGGCAGTGTATTTACAATGATAAAATCGAAGCGCAGCACACAGAGCGAGAAAATCAGTCCTCTTCGTCGTCTTCTGATCACAGAATGGTTCACCCTTCACGCGATAGCTACGTAGCATAACGCCCCGGTTGTAAAAGCACAGACTCGGTGCACTTTATGCGTGTTTTTCAGAAGGAGGGCGGTATGGTTTCAACCTACCGACGTGCATTACATCACTGGGGGTGTTTGCAGGTAGGTTAGTCCCAGAGACTGGAATGACCTCAGAGGTAACGTCCGTTACCATCGTATGATACGGGTCCCTTGTACGGAGGTAGCAACTTCTCTGACAATCCGACACGACGAACTGCGTACCAGAGGAGAACTAGTGAGTTAGGTGAGAAGACAACGTCGACATGCTTGCTGTCGTAGAGAGCCTTCTGGGTTGCTTGTGAAGCCAACAGCCTAGAGCGGGCGATCTGACGTGCGTGGTCGGCACGAGCGATAGTATCACGTGCGTATTCGCTCGGCAGAGGTGTAGTAGTCGGTAGTATGGTGTCCAGTTGTAATGTCGGAGCACGGCCATAAAGCATACAAAAAGGTGAATAACCTGCTGTATCACGACGAGATGAATTATAGGCGAATGTCACGTGAGGTACCGCACGATCCAAGTCATGGTAGTCAGATGAGACATACATCGAGAGCATGTCCGTGAGGGTGCGATTTAGGCGTTCGGTAGGGCCATTTGTTTGAGGTTGGTAGGAAGTGGTCAGTTTGTGTTGGGTTGAGGAAGAGCGCGAAAGGTCAGCAAGTATGCGTGACAAAAATGCGCGTCCACGATCAGTGAGCACTTGCTGAGGAGCGCCATGACGTAGAATTACATTGTGGAACAAAAAGTCGGCAACGTCAGTAGCAGTGCTGGTGGGAAGCACTCTGGTGATGGCGAACGTGGTCGCACGGTCTATAGCAACAGCGACCCACTTGTTCCGAGAGCGCTATATTGCCCTGCGCTAATCCGCCTGAGTGAAAGAGGCACACGAAGACTTAGTACTCGTACTTTTATTTTAGGGGCGAAGCTCCTTATAGCGGCACCCGTTCGTCCCTCGTAGTCTTAGTAGTAGTGTGTAACTAGTGTTACATTTTGCCCTTCATTGTGGTGCCGGTGGGAGATTTCTTCCTTGCGTTGTTGAACAATAAAAAATTCGGAGCGTGCGCGTTAACTAAAAGCGGAATTCTCCTGTCTCTCATTCCCCCTTAGCAGCCATTGGCATGTACATTGAGCACTATTTGACAAGAAAGGGTTGATACGTTATACTCGCTGGGCGTAACCTCCTCTGTTTTAGAAAGGTTCAGCGAGCGTTGGGCCGAAATGTCATGAATACAGTGAACTAGTATATACCGTGAACTCGAGGTGGTTAAAGGTGGGAAGTAAACACGAAGCGCGAGCCGTAAGAAAGTGTGCGTGTGCCTCCTCACGTTCAGTCCTTGGAATGTCCGGTGGATGGCGGTGCATCAATATCAGGAATATGGGATGAAAAGATGCGAGATGGTGGTACTTAAAGTGTTGAATACGTGGACGAACGGACACACAGACAGATGCATGAACGGACGCCTTGATGTCTGCACGGACGGATGGACGCATGGACGGACGAAGCAGCGTATGTATGGACGAACGCAGGGACGGACGCACAGATGGACGTGCAGACGCACGAACAGACGCACGCACGGACGGGTGGATGGGCGCAAGGGCGGCCACACAGATGCACGCATGGACGGACGCAAGCAACAACGAATGGACGGACGGATGCTTCGCCCACTCTCCATCATTCAATCCGAGGGTATGCTGCTATTTTTTGACTGCGCTGTGCCGACTGCTCTCAGGACGACTTAGGCCTCTTCTTTAAACGTGACATTTTATCGGTGGAAGTGCTGGGTTGTGCCACCTATGCAACACTTCTTCCGGCAGCAAAAACACCAGCCAGAACCTTAGCTTACAGCAGTACATCATGCTATCCGAAGTATTCGGGATCTGGCTTTCGAGTTTGCACCTCGCTGTACAACTACAACGTCGACAGTTATGGAGGATGCTACTGCTACCTCCCCTGCTGCCGCTATGGCAGCGGCCGCTGAAGATTTACTCGCTTTTTATACTACTGCTATCTCCCCTGCTGCCGCTACTGCAGCGGCCGCTGTAGATTTACTCGCTTATAATACGCTGGAACAGCCACGCCAGCCAAGTCTCTTTCGTTGTAGCCTTTTAGGGACGAAGCTCCTTAGGGTGTGGGTTTGTCCATTCTCGGTTGGCGTATGCAGCCACCGGTGACACATACCCGTAAGAGCGGTCCTTAGAATGTCTTAGAATATCTGCTGGATGGCGGTACGTGTGTATGATGAATACATGATGAAAATACGTGAGATGGCTGTGTTTGGAGTGTTTACTAATATAGAGGGACGGACACACAGATAGATAGACGGACTCACGGACGCACATACAGACAGAGGGGCAGATGCACAGACAGACAGACACAGAGATGGCTACACGGACAGACGCATGGACGGGCGGACAGACGCCAAAACGGACGTGCGGACGAGCGCATGGAGGGACGCACGGACGGGCAGACGCACCAACGGGAGGACGCACCGACGGTCACGTTGATGGACGTACACCCGGATTGACGCATAAACGGATGTGGAAGCAAGAACGAATGGGTGGACGAAAGCACGAACGGACTGACAAACGCTTCGTCCCACCAATCATCATCCACTTCGTGGATATGCTGCGTGTTTTTTTTTGGGGGGTGGGGGAAGAACTGCTGCGTGCTTTTTTTTGGGGGGGGGCGGGGGAGATTGGCTGGCTGAGTTCGAGCACGTAACGAATTTCAACGGGTGGGACAAAAAGGTGAAGCTCGGGAACGTGTACTTCAGCCTTCTGTATAATGCACGTATATGAATCCAGAACTGCAAGGACCTCTTAACGTCATGATGGGAGTTCTGTCACAGACTTCTGGAAACGTACTCGAGCCCTGAGCATCGAGAGCATAGCAAACGGGTCCTTCAGTCCCACATTCAGCTGCGTAATA
Organism: Rhipicephalus annulatus; assembly: GCA_013436015.1. Classification (NCBI taxonomy): domain Eukaryota; kingdom Metazoa; phylum Arthropoda; class Arachnida; order Ixodida; family Ixodidae; genus Rhipicephalus; species Rhipicephalus annulatus. Next base: position 421,103 of record WOVY01010386.1, read on the forward strand.
TAGATGCGGTCACGCACGTGGGCGATCGCACTTAAAGAACAATATCCGTTGGACATCCAATTGCGAACATCTCCGGACATCAACGGACCTATGAGGAATAGCAAATGGACATGCAATACGATTCAAGTGTATTGATAAGAAGTATCACTACCAAAAAATACAAGGGAAGCGCGGGTAGAGAATGAAGACGACGTTGCCTTCATTCACACGGTAGGCTCGAATCCCCCGTCAACCAACTCCCAACTACGAACGAAGTTTTCGCCCGCCTGTTTACCCAACATGGCCTGCCTACAGTGCCCCTGAAGGGCGGCACCACTATCCCATGCCTTCCGAGAGGAGTCGTTACTCTGAGCAGCCACGTGCCCCTCGACGAATTCCGGTATGCTACAACTGTGGCGTCCCGCGTCATATTGCACGTTTTTGTGACCACCGCCCATATCAGCGACTGTCTTGGCACGTGTCTCACCCCCCTTTTGACCATCCGCTCTCCACGTCGCGGAAACCACGCGCACCTACCAGGTCACGCTACCCTCGCCGGTTTCTGATCGAAGTTTGACGCCACCACCAGCTCCCCGTGCTCCACGATCGCCGTCGCCACGGCAACGCGCACGTACACCGCCACCGGAAAACTAGTCGGTGCGGCCAGTGGGGGTGAGGCCGCGAGATCACAGGGGCTACCTACAGATATACCCCCGTCAGCGTTTATTTTGAAGAACAAAGTTCATGTAGTTGTCGATGGAGTGGCTACTATGGCACTTGTGGATACAGGTGCGACAATCTCGGTGATGAGTGTAAATTTTAAGAACCTGCTTGGACCAAAAGTGATGTTTTGCCTGAACCGTGGGGTGACATTTCGTGGTGTAAGTGGTGACGTGTTGTGTCTGGTGGGATATTGTACTGTGGACGTCTCGCTGTGTGGCAAGGTGTTTTGCACAGAGTTTGCGAATATTCCGCGGTCTACACATGACGTTATCTTGGGTATTGACTTCTTCTATGAGTGTGGGGCAACTGTAGACTGCAGAAGTAGGCATCTTTCTATACACGGTACATTCCCAACAGCGCTCTTGGAAAATTTCTGTCTGGAGGAATGCATCTTTTTCGTCTCCGTGGATACAGTCGTTCCTGCATTTTCTGCTGTGTGTGTTCCCGTGACATGTTCCAGTAACAACTGTGGCACGTTTGACGCCACGCTCAAACCGATTTCCTCAGCATGCCTGAAAAAGAACATTCTCATTCTTCATTGTATAGTGTCAGTCTTTGATGGACGGGCAGGCGTGTGGACAATGAACAGTTCCATGGAGCCTGCAATTCTGCCAGGCGGCATGAAACCTGCAGTATTTAGACCCGAGTCATGTACGACGCTGGTTGTGCTTGTTGATGCTACCAACCAAAATGAACATCTAGGCTTAGAAGGTTCAGAAGATGCCCAATTGCTACAAATAGTCAGCAAGTCACTTGACCAAAGCGAACGTAATACACTGCTCGACGTTCTATCTAAGCACTCGAAAGCGTTTGATTTTTCTAAATACAGTCAAAAGGCCCATAATCCCAGCGTCCCGTATACGTCATCAGATCCACACCGAGTCGGCGCATCCCATTAGGCAGAAACCTTACCGAGTGGCACCATCGGAGCGGAAGATCATCAACGAGCAAGTTCAAGGAATGCTGGAAAAGGGAATAATACAGGAATCGGCAAGTCCGTGGGCTGCTCCCGTCATTCTAGTGAGGAAGAAGGATGGTACGTGGAGATTTTGCGTTGACTACCACCGACTGAATTCTGTTACCAAGAAAGACGTCTATCCGCTGCCGCGCATCGATGACGCTCTAAACTGCCTGCATTCCACGTCCTACTTTTCATCTGTCGACCTGAGATCAGGTTACTGGCAAATTCCGATGCACGCAGCTGACAAAGAAAAGACGGCATTCGTTAGGACCGACGGACTTTACGAGTTCAACGTTATGCCATTCGGATTATGTAATGCTCCTGCGACATTAGAAAGATTATGGACTCTATATTGCGTGGTTTAGAGTGGCATATATGCATGTGTTACCTTGATGATGTCGTAAATTTTGGACGTACGTTTGAGGAGCACAACACTCGCCTAGACCTCGTGCTCAGCTGCATTGAAAAAGCTGGCCTTGTATTGAATTTGAAATAGTGTCACTTTGGCGAGCGACAGGCATTGGTGTTAGGACATCTAGTCGACAAAGATGGCATTAGACCTGACCCACAAAAAACAGCGGCCGTTGAATCGTTTGAGCGTCCTTAATCTGTGAAACAACTACGTAGCTTCATCGGGCTCTGCTCGTATTTCCGCCGGTTCGTACCCAAGTTTGCGGATGTCGTTCACCCCCTGACGAGCCTTCTACGCAAGAACAGCCCGTTTCAGTGGACCTCCGAGTGTGATGCCGCTTTTCACAAGCTGAAGTGTTTGTTAACTTCGCAGCCAATACTTCGGCACTTCAATCCTTCGTCGCCCACGGAAATTCCCACAGACACAAGTGGCATCGGTATCGGTGCCATTCTCATTCAGCGTTCTGGCAAGAAGGAACACGTTGTGGCGTACGCAAGTCGTTCTTTAAGCAAGCCTGAACGCAAATACGCAGTGATGGAACAGGAATGCCTAGCGGTAGTCTTTGCCGTGCAACGGTTTCGCTCATACACTTATGGTCGCCCATTCACTATCATCACAGATCACCATTCTCTGTGTTGGCTGGTCAACCTTCGTGACCTATCCGGCCGCCTCGCACGCTGGGTCATTCATTTGCAAGAACATGTCTTCACCATTTTATACAAGACTGGCCGTCTACACGCTGATGCGGATTGCCTCTCCAGAATGCCGCTACCATCCACAGAAAGTGAAGGCAACGTCGTCTTTATTCTCTACCTGCGATTCCCTTGTTTTTCCTGGTAGTGATACTTCTTATCATTATACTTTCCTACAAGAAATATTCTAAAGATATTCTGTCTCAGACGTCCGTAAAAGAATGTAGTTCAGTACACGTTTTCCGTTTTCAAACTGCTTTGGTAATTCTGACAGCGGCTTGGCGCCCATCGCGCACAAAACGAAACTAGCTGCTTTTTGCTTCTCTCATAGGTGATCATAGAGTGAAGTAAACAGGATGAAGGAAAACATATATTTCGTAAACATGAATAAAGACTAGCGACGAGGTATATTTTCAGCATGTAGATTACGTATTTATTTGAAATTTCCTGTCTTCAAAACGGGAAAGCTGTACAGGACACTCACGCTATTGAATGACAGAAATTTTGATAATGTTTGTTTATTTAAATAGCACAATATTCCATAAGTCTCTCAAAACTTGAAACAACGCGAAAAAATGTGAGTGTTACTTGCTTTCAGTGAATAACTCATGAAATGTTTGTTGATAAATAAAATTGTGAATTTCGCATTTACTCAATTTTAGCAAAATATTTTGCCATAGCTGTGTCGTTTTGTATTTTTTTTAAAAGCAAGTGTGTGCGCGCGAGTGAGAAACTCTATGGCCTCAGCTCCGTGGTTCAGCTTCTGTACAGTGATATTGTGGATGTTGAGAACATTGAAAGACCTCACAGCGGATACACATGTAAGTTCATCGTCTTTAAATACACAGTACAGTAATTACGAAGCGCCGAAACGGTATACCTGCAGATATTTCATGAGCCTGCTCGTTTCGGTGCCATGTTAGAGAAGGTGTCGCAACCAGCCTCGTTATATTGTCGCTCTCCGCCGACTCTTCGGCTGTTGTCAAGTAGTAGGCGTTTTCTGCTGTTGTAGAGAATTCATCTGGATCATTAATCAGTGTGCAGCTATCATTCCTGTGAAACAATGTTTCATGCGCTTGATTGTAGTGGTGCTTAGACCGCGTTTTGACGGTAGAAAGCGGTCTTCAGTAGGACTCACGTGATGAATGTTGTGAATAACGAAAGATGCAAAGTAGGCACTCGATTTACGTGTTCATCAAGGAAATGATGGTTTGGGGAAGTGGAGGGAGGGGAGTGTTTCTGTCAAATAGTGTAGAAACTTAATGACAAACAGACGTACCAATCAAAATCATTTAGAATTTTAGCTCTGAAGTGCAGTTGTGTATTTTTTTCGCTGCATCAATTTATATACTACAAAGTCGTCTCTCTCTGCAAGCGTTGTGTTTTGTTGCTTTTACAGAAAATGCGTTGAAAAAATTTGGCGACATTAGCTTGTCAGACACGGTCAAGAGAATTAAAAGAGCCACGCTTTCACATAGGGTGGCTACATATTATATTCAGCAAGGTGCCAAAGGAAAATTGCACTTCAGAATGCAGCATGATGCCTAGTCCTGCTTGGTATGATTCTTGCTGCAATACTTTAGCTCTTCGAGCATATTTATCTCTCACCCATTCCTTTGTTGCCGGCATATTTGAAAAGCAAATTCAGCTGCTCAACACCTGAAAGTTGAGATTTGATTATGGTGGCTTATGTAAGATGCAATCAGGCATTTACAAAAGAGTGCTTTTCAACTGAGTAGTTTTGACATTTCAGTTGCAGAGAATGCCCATGAAGTTAGTAAGTGGGACAAGTTGGTGTTGAGACAAGTGCCCGTTGTTCATCTCCTTTCATTTGCAGACAAAGCTCAGTAGAAAGTTTCAAGCAAAATATGATGCATGAGACACATCACTCGCTGACCATGTATTCGCTCTCAATATATATTGTCACGTCGCTACAGGGCGTCGACACAGTGTCCATCATTTGCTGGAAAGCACAGTATCCATCATTCGCGTGAAAGCACAGTGTCCATCATTCGCTGGAAAGTTGCGGGCACTGAGCACAAACCAAAAGGAAGGACTCGAAGTTCATACAGGTCATCACGGGTCACAAAGACCGTTTTCTCGCGGTCTCGCTCGACAACCTCAATCTGCCAGTACCCCCTTTTTAAATCCAAAGAGGAAAAATAGTGGGCGCGGCGTAATTTGTCTAACGAGTCGTCGATGCGTGGCAGCGGGTACACGTCCTTTTTAGTCACGCTGTTCAACTTCCGGTAATCGACGCAAAAACGTAGCGTTGCGTCTTGCTTCCTGACTAGGACGACCGGAGAGAACCACGCACTGTTGGAATGCTCGATGATGCCGTCGTCAAGCATTTCTCAAACTTGCGTACGAATGGCTTCTCGTTCCTTCGCTGACACGCGGCAAGGCTGTCGGTGTACTGGGTGGGCGTCGTCGTAAGTGATGATTCTTTGCCTAGTGATCGAAGTCTGGCACACCTTAGAGGAAGTAGCGAAGCATAACTTGAATTCAAGCGAGAGTTTTCGCAGTGCTCTCTGGTTTTCTGGTGTGAGGTTAGAATTAATATCGATATTGCGTAGAGACGTATCGGCGGCCTTCACTGCCTCCGACGAGAAGCAGATGAGAACGGTTCCTAATTCATCTGGAAACGCTAACGAAGTGCCACGGAAAAGGTGTCAGTGTTCGTTGCTGAAATTTGTAACGAGCAGTTGAGATCGGCCATCACGTAGCTGTATGATACTCCTAGCCACACAAACACCTCGAGTCAGCAAGTGTTCAAGATTACTTTCTGCAATCAATTCACCATTTCGCAATCCACAGCAGGTGACGTCGACTATAACACTGGCTCTTGCAGGAAGCGTTATACTTTCAGCAGAAACACGAAGAACGTCGGCACTTTGTTGGTCGTCCTGCTTGTCTATTGCTCGGTCGGTTGAGAAGGTGGTGCGATTCTCTTGAATATCAATGACAGCTCCATACTCCTGAAGGAAGTCAACACCAAGAATAACGTCGCGTGAACATTCACGGAGCACAAGGAAACTTGCTACAAAAGTATAACCGCAGACCCGAACTCTACTCATGCAGTTTCCAAGCGGAGAGACGATGTGGCCACCAGCCGTTCGAATCACGGAGCCATGCCAGGGCGTGATTACCTTCTTTAGTAGTCTCGTCATTTTCCCGCTCAGTATAGAATAGTTAGCCCCGGTATCAACTAAAGCACGTACTGCATAGCCGTTCATCAGCACCGGTATATCCAGAGAAAGCCGCACATATGGCTCAGTCGAATCTACATCTTTTCCTTTTAGCGTCGATCGGAGGGCTTCAGCACGTCGACTGCCAGGGACCTCGCCTCCAAAGGTCGCTTGCCTTAGTTTTCCCGGCGGGGACTGGGGCACCGTGCGTCATCATGTCACTGGGGCAAAGATGAAAAGCGCCTCGGCGACGGTGAGCGCGACTGCCGTCCAGAACCCAGTGGCATGCGTTGTTGAGCCAGGTAGTCCTTAATGTCCCGGGGTCGCTGGCCATACCGAGGAGGCGCTGAATATACTGAAAAGCCGCCAAGCCCGAGGCGATGGTATGGACACTGGTGGTACAAATGGTCCGCTTCACCACAGAGTAAGCACAGGGGTCGGCGATCAGAAGTGCGCCAAACATCAGATTTCCGAGACGAAGCGCGTCTGTCGTTAAGGTAGTGTGCTGGTTGTTCCGCAAGATGTACAGGGCTGGCGTAAACGAGGGGTGGGGGCGTGCGTGTATTCTCGTAGTACCGTAGAGGCTGCGCCGACTGAAGTGAAACCGTATAAGGTGCCTGAATAAACAGCGGGGAAGAGGAAGCTGGGCGCTTCAAGGCTTCCGCATAGGTCACACGGTGGTAGCCATTTTTTTTGGCAAGCAGCGTTACGGCTGGTTGACTCGCATCTAAAAACTACGCATTCTTTGTGCAGATTTTCAGCAAGTTTCCGTCGCAGCCTGTTCCCGTCGCAGCCGTAGCGGCCTGTTTCTTCTGGGCCAGCGTGGTTTTCGACAGGATTTAGTGCGCCGGCGCAGTCTGCTCTTCGAATCAACGATTTTATCGTTGAATTCATCGACGAGATCCGACGCCCGCACTTATCGTGCTGCCACGAGATCTGCTGTTACCGAGCAGCGCTTGGTGCTGCCCCTTCAGGCCTATATAAGGACGTCGCAAGTGCTTCGTCTTCATTTGGCAAGCAGCGTTACGGCTGGTTGACTCGCATCTAAAAACTACGCATTCTTTGTGCAGGTTTGTGGTATTCAAGTTGTCTTTTCTTATTTTTTTTTAATTCTTAGCCGTGACTGCTGCTTTTGCCAAGTTGTTACATTGTATACTGCACTATGCCTACTAATACCGAGCTTGCTAAGCGAATAGAAGCGCTCGAAAGTCTGTTCGATGGTAGGCTTGAACGTGTGGTTGCAGACCTTGTTTCTAAGTGTTCTAACAAGCTACATGAACTCGGCTTTGATCAATGCGCAACTCTGGCGGAAAGTGTTCAGCACTTAAGTGATGTTTTTGATGACATGAGGGTGAGGCAGGACGAGCTGGTGACTGCGAACCGCGCACTCTCCGCAAAAAATGAGGCGTTGGAAAAAAAAAGTTGCTGATCTAGAACAGTATTCTCGACTGAATAATGTTGAGATAAAGGGTGTTCCGGTCACGCAAAATGAAGATTGCCTTGCAATCGTGAAAACCATTGGCAATGCCATCGGCTGCTCTGTTTCTCCCTCTGACTTGGACGTTGTCCATCGTGTGGCCACAAAGTCTAAGGAGAAGAACATTATCGCTCGCTTTTGTTGCCGCGAGAAGAAGGGCGAGTTTGTTCGTAGGGCTCGCAAAGCCCGTCTACGTACTGGCCAAATTGGCTTTTCTGGTTCCACTGATGCTGCTGTGTTCGTTAATGATCACCTTACTGTCGAGAACAAACGTTTGTTTTCTAAGGCACTAGCTCTTAAGAAGGAGAAGAGCTGGCAGTTTTTATGGACGGACAACTGCCAGATTAAGGCTCGTCAGACTAGCAGCAGCAAAGTGTTCATCTTAAAGTCTGAGAACGACCTTCGGGTTTTCAACTAAGTCGCGTGTTATCGATTCTAGGGACAATTCTCTCTCTCTCTCTCTTTTTCTAATTTTATTTTTTTTGTCCTTGACGAGTACCTGTCAATCATGTCCTTTTCTGCTGAAGAATTTATTTCGTTTCTATCTGACAATCAACGCTCTCTAGTTCATTTCAATGCACGTAGCTTGCGAAGGAATTACGACAACATTAATAGTTTCATTTACTCTACCAGACACTCTTTTTCATTTATATGTATATCAGAAACCTGGCTTTCTGATGTGGATGCTAATCTATATGGTTTTACGTCGTACAAATCTGAATACTGTCATCGTGCATCTAACAACCATGGTGGCTCAGCCATTTTCATTTCTTCTGGCATTAATTATATTCGCAGATTGGACCTTCATATTACCATCCCATATTGCGAATCAGTTTGGATAGAAATTGAACAGCCACAGGTTACTCATAATCAAAAAAATTTAATACTCGCTTGCATCTATCGCTCACCTTCCTCCTCACTTATCCAGTTCTTATCGGCTCTTGAGACCGTCCTGAACACTCTATCAATGGAGAACAAAAATGTATTGTTGGTAGGCGATATCAACATTAACCTATTAGATTCTCATTCAAGTACTACAAGTGCCTATAATGATTGCCTTCTAGGGTACGGGTTAACGTGCCTCATCGATTCGTACACTAGATCCAACCCACGTGGCTCTAACACTCTTTTGGATCATGCTTTTTGTAACTTTAATCCTAGAGTGTCCGGGGTGGTTGATGTCGATATTACCGATCATTACCCCATCTTCATCACATTTGATAGCCCTATAACTCAAATCAACACAATTTTTACTGCACTGCGATTTGACAAAGACAATTTCATCAGTGCAATTTCAAACTGTGACTGGTCCAAAGTTAGCTCGCAAGCTGATCCACAATCAGCGGTTGATACATTTTCTTCTTTATTCTCAGAAGCTGTTTCTTCTAGTACTCACACTATTGCTTATAACAAGAAATACCAAGAGCCTCAAAGCCCTTGGATGACATCTGCCTTATTAACCAGTCTCAGAAAGAAGGATAACCTCTATAGGAAAGTTAAGAGACAACCCTTTAATATCGCCTTGGCACTTCGCTATAAAAGTTACTGTAATACTCTTAACTCTTTGCTAAAACTTGCCAAGAAACGCTATTATAATGAGGAATTTATAAAGAACAAAAATAATCATAAAAAACAGTGGAAATTGCTCAATGAATTCTTGAATTCGCCTACAATTAACTCGCCCATAACGAAAATCACTCACCATAACGCTACTTATTGTCACTCTGACGACATTGCTAATGCGTTTTCTGAGTATTTTTGTTCGTCATCCAATTCCTCAAAAAATGTTCCTTCTCCTAGTTTGCCGCGCTTACCTCACTCATTTTTTCTCTTTCCCTCTTCCTCTGACGAAATAGTATCAGCTATTCGTAATCTTAAAAATACTTCTCCCGGTCTGGATAACATTTGTGCACACCATTTAAAGATGGTGGCTCATATAATTTCTCAGCCCTTAACCCATATAATCAATCTCATTTTTTCTAAAGGTTCTTTTCCTGACTCATTAAAGCGTGCAAAAATTATACCAATTTTCAAGAAAGGCGATAAAGATGATATTAAAAATTATAGGCCTATCTCTATTCTTCCATCATTAAGTAAACTAATTGAACAACTGTTTGTAAAGCGTCTTAGTTCTTACCTTTCGAAATTTAATGTTATAAAACCTTCCCAGTTTGGTTTTCGTCATGGAAGCTCCACTAACCATGCTCTGCTTTCTTTGACAGACTTCATCAAACATTCCATTGATACTGGTAACTTCTCGGGTTCAGTCTTTTTGGATTTAACTAAAGCCTTTGACACGCTCAATCACTCCATTCTTTTCAATAAGTTAGATTCGTATAGTATTACTGGACCAGCTTTAAATTTTCTGAAAAGTTACCTGTTTAACCGAAAAAATGTGGTCTTTACAGGTGGCTCTTACTCTAACATTAAGATTACCAATCAAGGTGTTCCGCAGGGGTCCATTCTTGGCCCCCTCCTATTCATTATTTATATTAATGATCTCCCTGACGTCATTTGCTCTGCACATTGTGTTTTGTACGCTGACGACACCACAGTATCATGTAAGGCCAAAACAGTTCCATCTTTAATATCAAAACTAAACTCTGTACTCAGCGATGTAGTTTTATGGTGCAACAACAATGATCTAACGATAAACCCCTCTAAAACTCAGTTCATGGTTTTCAGGTCTGCTCATAAACATTTGTTAACTTCTGCTGCTATAACTATGGGTCCTAATACTATCCATGCTTGTGATACTGTTTCTTTTCTCGGTGTACGTTTAGACATAACCCTTAATTTTGGTCTACACTTATTAGACATTAAGAAAAAGACTGCTTTTGGTATTCGTGCATTGATTAAAGCTAGGCCATATTTTTCCACTAATGCATTATTATCGCTCTACTTCTCATTTATTCATAGTCATTTTAACTATGGCATAACTACCTGGGCCAACACCTATCACTCGTACATCTCATCTGTACAACATATACAGAACCAAGCAATCCGCATTATCACTTTCAGCCCTCGTCGTTCGAACGCTATTTCATTGCTTAGACAATATAATATTCTGTGTATCAGTAGGTTATTTGAATTTCATTGTACTTGTTTGTTCTTTAATATAATTCACCGTCGGCTACCCTTCGACCTCATCAACTGTGACTTATTGATAAACACTAACCGCACTCGCTTCGCATTGGAGCGAAATTTATTACTACCCCGAGTTTGCACTAATTACGGCATAAAGTCATTGTCATTCACAGCTATTTCATTATGGAACTCTATTCCACCAAATATAAAGTCTCTTTCCAACTTGTATACATTCAAAAAAACTTTGAAATTATATCTTCTATCACTATAAATTATTCTATGTTGTCCTTTTTGCATTGTGACTTAGCGATTGTATTGTTGTTGTTGTGATTATTACTATGTTTTATCGCTTCGTTATTTTTCTATAGTTGTTTTATATCATTGTTTTGTTAATATTACATTGTCTTGCCATTTGCCCTTGCACTTTTCTACATGCTTTCTTCATCGTGGGTCCCCCTACAGTCTTCGGACTATGGGACCCTAGTCTGTAAAACGTCTTCTTCATTTTATGTATCGCCAGTCTGTTAATAATAAACTTCAAACTTCAAACTTCAAACTTCAGCCGAGGCGGGTGAGGTGTTATCCAGACCCACAGGGTCACGAAGGGCATGATGCAGCTCGTCCTTGACGATGCTTGCAATGATACTCACCCTAGATAGTTGTGATGCAGCAGCCTTTTGCGGCTCCTCACGTACTATAGAGCGGATAAGGTCGCGCAGACACTCGGTGTTGCTCCCAATAGTCGTGAGAACTTGAGCAGTGGACGTGTTCACTTGCCACTCATACAGGGTGGATCGATGCTGAAGCAACTTTTCCATCGTGACGGCTTCAGACAAAAACTCGGTGACCGTTTTCGGAGGGCTCCGTACAAGGCCAGCGAAAAGCTGCTCCTTAACTCCCCGCATCAGTTGACGCAACTTCTTTTGCTCTGTCGTAGTCGGATCAGCCCGTCGGAAAGGGCGCGTCATATCTTCCACATAGACACGACAGCTTCATTGGGCATCTGGATGCGGGCCTGGATCGCTCGATCCACTCGTTCGTGGCGATCAGCAGTTCTTTAAGTATCCAACAGCCAGCGGGGGAATTCGGGCCACGATGTCATGTGCTCCTCATGATTCGTGTACCAGGTACGTGCTTTATCCTCCAAATAAAAGTAAACACGCCGTAGTTGGCCGCGTCGTTCCATTCGTTCAAAGCAGCCACGCGCTCGAAGTCGACCAACGAGTCCTCGATGTCTTCGAGCTCGGTGTCTTGAAACGGTGTCGGAACCTGTGGACTATCGAGGGTGCACCGAGTCACCGTGGGCTTTTCCGTACCTGTTAAAGTGCTTCGAACGGACGTGCTCATCATACTGGTGTGAACTGTAAGGTCAGCTTCGGGTGGTAATCCCCTGATCCTGCGGCTTGTCTAATGAAGAGGAGTATGGACTCCTCGCACTGGGCTTGTGGTGCGGCTTCTAGGAGGGGTCTGAAACGTCCGTGAGGGGCTACCCAGCACCTCCACCAATTGTCACGTCACTCCTGGGGTGTCGACAAGGTTCATTGAAGTCTGAGCAACAGGGCTCTTACCAAGTGCGTCGGTTGGGCTCGTTTGCCAGAACGGGGCCCACGCGCACTTCTTTCTTTTTTGTGGTGTGAGCCTTCGCCTTGGCATACGACCCACTACTAGAAGTAGAGAGCAATATATATATATATATATATATATATATATATATATATATATCTATATATATATATATTATATATATATATATATATATATATATGGAAACTATGGCGTCATTGACTTGGGAGAGTCACAGATGACGCTTTCCATGGCAAACTTGACGACAGTCACGTCAATGGTTTGAGGATTGTCGACGATGACGTCACGTTATCACCAAATAGTGGCGAGTTCACATTGTTAACCTGCGACGTTTTCGATTATTTCAACAACTATGAATGTCTTGCAGAGGCAAACATCCCACTGCTGCTTAAACTAAACATCTGAATAGCCCAAGGCCTTGTTCGTATACAGAATAACCGCTCTCGAGTTCAGCTGACCAACTTCAGCAATGAGTTTAAGCACGTCCCTAGAGGCACCACTGTCATTTTCCTCAGTGAAATCACTTACTTATTTGATGTCAGCACATTAGATACAACTTCACCAGATGCAAAAGCTTGTGCTGGCCTGGGTAGCTGAATTCACGTTAGTCCAGACTTGAATTTAAAGTTTGACGGAAGCCGGTCTGCTCGGAATGATACATTGTTGAAGGTATAAAACCTGGAGGCACTGCGCCGACCAAAGTAGTTTACTTTGGTCGGCGCAGTGTCTCAGGGTTTTTACCTTCAACCAATAATCCAGACTTGATAGATCGACAAAAAGAGCGGCTCCTGAAGCTTGTCACGGAATTCTTGGACTGCTTCTCCACAGCATCGAAACTGCAACGCACTACCGTTACAAAACACCACATTGTTACCAAGGTGTTGGCGTAGCCTCTTCGCCAACATTCATACGTGTCCCCGAAGGAAAGAGAGGTGATTAAGCATCAAGTTTAAAAAATGCTGAATATTGACGTCTTTCAACCCTCGACAGGTCCGTGGGCGTCACTTGCCCCCCTAGTAAAAAAAAGATGACATACTGCACTTCTGCGTCGACTACCAACGGGTGATCAAAGTCACAAAACGTGACGTTTATCCCCTGCCACCAATCGATGACGTCTTAGACCGTCTAGACCATGCCCAGTTTTTTACAACATTAGATCTCAAGTCAGGGTACTGGCAAATTGAAGTTGACGAGGCGATCGGGGGAAAACCGCGTGCGTGACTCCCGACGGGCTATACGAATTTAAAGTGCTGTCTTTCGATCTTCGTTCCGCTCCCGCCTTAATTGAACGCAAGGTGGACACTGCACTCGCTGAACTAAAATAGCAGACATGTGTACTTGGATGATGCCGGTATGTTTTTGAGCACGCTTGACGAACATCTTTTAAGGCTAAAAAGTTTCCTCACTGCAGTACGCAGATCAAAACTTACTATCAAGCCCGAAAAGTGTTGATTTGATATGTGGGGTTTAACGTCCCAAAACCACCATATGATTATAAGAGACGCTGTAGTGAAGGGCTCCCGAAATTTCGACCACCTGGATTTTTTTAACGTGCACCCAAATCTGAACACAAGGGCCTACAACATTTCCGCCTCTATCGGAAATGCAGCCGCCACAGCCGAGATTCGAACCCGCGACCTGCGGGTCAGAAGCCAAGTACCTTAGCCACTAGACTACCGCGGCGGGGCAAAAGTGCTGATTTGGTCATCAGTAACTAACGTTTCTCGATCACGTGGTGAGCCCAGGGGTGTTCGACCAGATCCGGAGAAGTTGGCTGCCGTTGCCGAGTTCCCTCGTTCTGGAGGCAGGAAGGCTGTTCAGCGATTCTTCAGGCTCTATGTCTCCTACCACCGTATTGTTGAAGGATTTTCTGAAATCGCGAAACCTTTTACGAAACTAACACGGTCATATGAACCCTTCGTATGGACGGAAGAACAATAACAAGCCTTCGTAGAGCTACGAAATCAACTGCAGACAGCTCCAGCGCTGGCGCAATTTGACGGCACTGCCGACACTGAGATTCACACGGAGGCCAGCAAGGTATCAGAGCCATTCTAGTTCAATATCAGGACGGCGCAGAGCGTTTGATCGCTTACGCGAGCCACAGTCTCACAAAAGCAGAAGCAAACTACTCTACCAGCGAAAAAGAGTGCCTAGCAGTCGTTTTGGGCTGTTAGCAAGTTTTGACCCTACCAATACAGCCGTTCATTTCAAGTGGTCAGAGACCACCATTCGCTCTATAGGCTTGCCAATTTACGCGATCCATCAGGCCACCTCACCCGCTGGAGCCCCCGCCTTCAATCAGGACATAAGCATACAGTTGCCGACTGCCTGTCTCGTGCTCCTATTTCACCAACGTCATCCGACACTGATCAAGATTCACTGTTTCTTGACATCGTTGATGTGGTGCGAATAGCTGAACTTCAACGTGAGGACACTGAGCTACTTCCTTTCATTCAGTATATTCAAGCAGCAGACGTTATCGTCCCACGTTCACTCTCACATGGATTACCATCGTATTGCCTGCGGAACAACGTTCTCTACAAGAGAAATCTTGGGAACAGCCAAGCAACTTTTCTCCTCGCCGTTCTAATTGCACTGCGTGAGGAAGCTGTGCAGGAGTGCCACGACGATCCTTCTGCCGGTCACCTAGGCTTTGCTTGGACATTAGCGCACGGCCGACAAAAGTACTACTGGACGCAGCTGTATTCGTCCATTCAGCACTACGTCTGAACCTGCCGTGATTGTCCAAGGCGTAAAGTACCACCAGTAAAGTCCGCCGGTTTCTCCAACCTTTGAATCCACGTCGAGCACCATATCAGCAAGTAGTAATGGATCTTCTCGGTCCATTTCCTACGTCATTCTCAAAAACTAAGTGGATAATCATCGCAACCGACTATCTGACTCGCTATGCAGAACCCAAGGCTGTGTCTAGAAACACTGCAGTTGAAGTCGCGAGATTCTTCGTCGACGACATTGTTTTGCGTCATGGTGCACCTGCTTTTCTCATAAACGATCGTGGAGCAGCATTTACGGCAGAGTACTGCAACAAGTCACCAAGCTGACACATACCAATTACCGGAAAACCACACCTTATCATCCCCAAAGGAACGACTTAACGGAGCTGTTAAACAAGACACTGGCCGACATGCTATCTATGTATGTCGATGTAGAGCCATTGCGTGCGCTGAAATTTCGTTGTGCGTCACGTTTGCTTACAATGCCGCTGTGCAAAAGACCACAGACCTAACACCATTTGCGCTTTTTCATCACCGTCGCGTCACAACACAGACGCTATGCTGCCCGTAGACCAGGACGCCAGCGAAAATGACAGCGTTAACGACTTTCCAGAAAGCTGATGAAGCCCGCCATTTTGCACGGAACCGCATTGGCACGCAGCAAGATACCGACGCTCGCCGTTACAAGCAAAGTTGTAGGAACGTCCCATATGAACCAGGTGACTATGTATGGGTGCGGACCTCTGATCGACATTGTGGGTTTCGGAGAGAATATTGCGACGCTACTTTGGCCCTTACGAAGTTGTAAGCTGCCTCAGTGACGTGAATTACGACGTAGTTCCCCAAAGGTCCGATACCAGTTTAAACTGACGTCGTCCCCGTCGAGAAGTAGTCCATGTAGTAATGATGAAAATCTACCAAGTCCGCGAGTTATGAACAATTCAAACTTTTTTCTTCAGTATCTACAAAGGTGCGGTTTTTTTTTTTTGGTTGACGTGACCATCTTTCGTTGTAGCCATTTCCAGCATCATAGTCCATTGACCGGGACGGTCGCTCTTGAAAGGGGGAATTGACGCAAGGGAGGCTGGCAACTACATTGGCCTGCCTCTAAGGAAGATAGCGAAGTTGTTCTGTGAATGCGTGCTCTGGTGTTTTTTTGTTGTTGTCGTTGTCGCCTTTTGAACCGAACGTAAACGCCCTGTTTTTTGCCCACGCCCCTGTGTCCTTTCGACAATATGTGGATGATTTTAATTATCCCTGAAAAACACGTGCAAGGCCGTTTGATTTTACAAAATCGCGCTAGTTCTTCATCAGCTTGCGCCTGCAAGGAAAAGGCTTGCGAATGTTTTGAAGGTGCTTAGGGAAGAATTCAGGTGATGCAACTACACACTGACTGATCCCTCCCACGGTGTAGCGCGTGATGTAAATGACATCAGAACAACGCAAATATATTTTACGCGTTATGTATGACACCGTACTTCGCGGTGCTATACGTTTAGCACTTTGTATTACAGGTCAGGCCGGAAATATGCAGAGTGGCGGCTTTTTTAGCAAAATTGGAGGGAAAATGGTGAATTCTTGTAACCTTTTGTTCGCCTTTTGGCGAATTTTACTCGAAAGTTCATGCCAACACTGAATACCCATGTGAAAAATTTGTTAAAAACTTCGCTGCATTGTCATTCTGTCAAATTACTGTTTCCGTCAAGCAAAAAAAAACTTCTTTGTAGGTTCGCGAACGGCATGAGAATTACCGCTTTCACAGGATTTCGGATTCGTTCAATGCGCAGAAGTGTTTAGTCGCTTTTTGTTTTCAAATAGCCTATCATTTTATTTTCTACGGTTCGCAATGATATGTGACACCTTATGTTTGACCCGTTCAACCTAAATGAAATATTTGTATATGAGCATCCATTAGTGCCCGTAGCTCGTGTTTGGAGATTGTCTAGTTTCCTCGAGGGTACAGGAGGCAAAAGTGGGCAGGAATTGATCACTGAGCATCTCGAGTCTCGACTTATTAGAAGTAGTATCAGCCTTCTTCTAATTGAATATGCGCCAAGGATTAGTGGCTTACGAATGTGAAAGAATGATAATAGGTTCAAAATTTTTAGTCACTTCAACCATCATTGATATAAGCGGCATTCAAATCCTACAGAATTAAAACCAGAATGATATCGAGGGTGCTAGTTTCTCGGGTCGCTTGATCGACTAAGTAAGAAACAATTGATGGTGAGTGTAATAAATGCATTCGAGGATCTAGAGCTCAAGGTAAAAGAAGACTCGTTAACGTCATGGTATTTGAAATGACCGCTAAAAATATTGTAGATTTTGGATATTTTTCTTAAAGAGCATCAAGATTGGCGCGCAAGCTAACAATGAAAGAACTGTGTTGTGTTCTGTAACGGATTCCATTTATTGAATTAGTGAAACACGACGTCATGCAGGCCCAATAAACCTCCACTGGTCTGGGAATGTCCACAACAATTGATATAAACAATGTATAATGGCAATAAAAACACCGTATACCTTTGTTTACCTTCACGACCTTTGCCATAATTGAAGTTGTCGCTAATGTTAGGTAAAATTTATTGATCTAATATACCCGAATGAAGCCGAATTTTGTTCAAAACTTGTACATCACACTCGCAGTTGTGAAGATGAGATTTTAGCTCAACTTTTTTCTATAAAACGCTGCGTATGTTAGTGTAAGCGAAGAAGCGTTCTGGCTCACGCTTATGGCGCTGTACTTGGGAAAGTCTGTAGTGTTTGCTGAATGATTTCGTATCAACTCAGGGGCTAATTTAGCAACAGTGCATGACATGACATCGTAAATATATGTATTACTAGCACATTCGCCACTAATCGAAGTTCAATACGTACGACATATGCCCTTTAATTTTGCAAAATCACGCATGTTCTTCAACTCGTACCTGCAGGGAAAAGGCTGAGGGTACTGAACTTTTGCTGTCTTTCAGCTTGAGTTCATTTCATAAGAGACAGCGCTTTTTTTGAAAATGTGAATTTAGTGATAATTGCTCTGCACTTGTCCTCGTTCTACTTTCCTAGGCGATGTGAGCATTCGATTTGCGAAGGCTTGATACGTATGTCAAGGTTCTATGATGAAAAAATCTATCAATTTTTCAGATTTTTTATGCTCATGAAGTCAGGCGTACAAAAAAGCGAATTTAGGCACCGTAGTTTCTCATGAGCGTTTTGATAGCGCCATTGGGCAGTTTTTGATTCACCAATTGATTTATTTTCCCCTCTCCTCTTTTTATGTGTATGCGTCCTTATGTACATGAAACAGCTGCAACAATAAAATTTATTGCAAGAACATTGCAGTGAGTCACTTTTTCCCTTGTTCCTGTGTCCTTTCGCTGCATATTTACTGTCACGCATTGTCATGACCATTCACTTAAATAATTTGAATAAAATAATTAACTTCATACCTCTTGATTCGTAAACGCTTTCAATGAGTGCCAAGGAAACAAACAAAGAAGAACTATTAGTGAAAATGTTTGCACCTTTCGCGACAGTAAACATGTAATGTAATGGGTCGAAACAAGTTTTTACTGTGGAAAAAATTACGAAAAAAAAACGCCAAGCTTGCACGGAACGCGTGGCACAGTCACAGCGAAGGCTGGAAGATCGGCCTTTCAGAGCCTTTACTAAACACTGTTTGGGCAGCTGCTACAATCACACTCGCTGGGTACCAACTACTCCACAAACAGTCATACTTTTACAGCAACTCAGAAGTATGGCAGTTTGGGCTAGTTGGTACGACATGACAATAGTTATAGCGCGCGAACAGAATGACGACAACGTCTCCTTTTTATCGCTTTGTTATCGTTTTGTTCTCGCGCTATAACTCAACTTGGAAAGGCGATACTCTTCTGTCCGGAGACAGACAGACAGCGATAGCTGCCTTGAGATCACAACTCGGGACACGCAAAATTGTCCACCACCACCACCACTGCCACTGCCTCTGCCACCGGTGTCCGTAACCACATCGCACAAATTTAGCAATCATTAATCCCAGCAAACATTCGCCTAGTTCTATTGTTTCTCTCCCCCCATTTTTTCTCTTTTTTTTACATTGCGCCAAATTGATTTCACAGTCAAAACACGGTAATCATATTCCCCTAGTCTAGAAAACCTAAAGGTATTGACTTGCATTAACCACCGGCTTCTTGGCCAATCCCCCTTAGTGGGTGAGAGCCAGAAAAGAAAGAAACAAGCAAGCAAGCAATGTGCCGCAGTTCTTCGGTGATCAAGAACAGGCTTTCGTAATGGGTGGGAGAATTGGATTACCCACTCGTTACGCAATTCGCATTGTGTGGCATCAAGTTTTTCTTTGGCGTTCTAAAACGCTTTATTACACTAACGCGATTTTTTTCCCGATCTTAAGCCCGACTAAGGCATGTTTGCAATGGAGGTTCATGAACCAGTGTAGCTATGCCGTATAAAACTTGGCCTGCACGTAGCGGACGCGAATTCGAATATTGCTGTGTACTTATACATCATTAATATTATTATTATTATGATTACAGCGAGAGCTGTCTTGAGATCTCAACATGATTCGCGTGCGCGCCGTAGTTGTCCGCTACCGCCGACGGTCTCCGTAACCACATAGCTCGAAATTAACATTTCCACTGAACACGTTGCAGGTGTAATAAATCATAGCATTACAGACCATGATCCCGTATTTTTCATTCTGGGCTCCGAAAATACCTAGGCCAGTAACATCTTTACGAAACGCCGATTCGATGCGGACAAGTTTGTGCAAATAATTAGCACTGTAGACTGGACATCGGTGACTAATCTAGACTGCGCAGAACAGACTTTTGAGTCTTTCTCAGAAGTAATAGCTTCAGGTATAGATGCATGCACCACTTCCACTACTGTCACGAAGTGGTATCGTTCCCCTAGAAATCCATGGATAAGCAACTCGTTGTTGAAGTCCATTAATAAAAAGAATAACCTTCATAAGAAACTAAAGACGCAGCCTTATAACCTCGCATTAAAATGCTGCTTTCGCAAATACTCAGCAACATTATCTTCCCTACTTAGGCGTGCTAAGCGCAATCACTACCGGAATCTCATGGTAAAAAACACAGGTAACACGAGACGCTGCTGGGAAATCATTAAAGAATTTTTGAACATGAAAAACTGCTCAGAGCCCACAATAAAAATAAAGCAAGGCAACGAAATGTATACCGACCCTGTAAGAGTGGTCGCCACGTTCAGTGAGCATTTCTGCGCATCTGCGGATACGCAGCAATCACTAGGTCATTTACGCAATATACCACGGTGTACTCATTCTTTTTATCTTCATTCCACGTCTTCAGATGAAGTCCTTCAGGTCATCACTTCACTAAAGACCACAAGTGCTGGTTTAGATAATATTGATCCTTCGAAGGTAAAACTAGTTTCAAACTTAATATCACCACCTTTGGCAGTAATTATTAACAAGCTGTTTTCAGCGGGTGTGTTTCCGAGCTGCCTTAAGGCTGGTAAAATAGTTCTAGTTTTTAAGAAGGGTGTTAAGACTTTTGTACAGAAATATAAGCCAATCTGTATTCTGCCTTTCTTCGGTAAGGTAATTGAAAAGTTATTCCACATTAGATTAATGTGTTATCTGAAAAAAATTATTCTTTTATCTCCACAACAATTCGGATTCTATCAAGGATATTCAACTGAGCTGAAAATATTTTGCTACTTATTCTAGCGTCTATTATAAACTTGGATGCCAGCAATGCATGAGTAACCAGGCATTTAAAAAATTCTTCGCTAGCGCGTCCGCCATCCATTCAAAAATAGGCCCCTATGTCCTGGAAATCAAACAAAGCTAATCAAATACATAGGGGAAAAATGGAGGATTTTAGTGCACTGAGAACATGTCCACGTTACTGATAAACTTGCTGATGATGTAAATTTGTGGAGCACTAGAATGATCGCGAGAAGTTCTCCTACAAAAATAGGCACCAATTCTGGAAGGCGGAGAGAAAAAGACCAATCTAGAGTAGAAGAGAAAATATTAATTCTACACCTTTCCTCACTTTAAGAAGCATCAGTTGTATGTTAACACAGTTTTTGTTAATAATGACTGAAATCACGCCAGCAGCATGAACATATGATGTGTCGACTCTGTATAGCAAGAATATGAGGCGTACGAAATCTCCACCAGGCCTGCGCGTTCCGCCCAGTCCTGGTGTTTTAGGGGCGAAGCTCCTTAAGCCGTGGGTGGTGCGTTCCCGGTGTATATAGTATTAGTAGCAGTTGTGGTAATATTAGTAGTTGTAGTAGTAGTAGTAGCAGTAGTAGTAGTAGTAGTAGCAGTAGTATAGTGCCTAAAATATTCTTACTAGTATGCCGACCGCCGATCGTTTCCATTGGGAGAGGCTGGCACTGCCGATGATGCCTTCCTCCGGAGGCCACCAGGCGGCGACACCTTTATAGACCACGCTATCCGAGCGGCGGGGTGCACCGAGAGCGCGTGTCGCCCGCGCGTTGCCTACACGTCTATTGCTCTTTGCACGCACTTCAGATTTGCATCCGTAAATCCAGGCGGTCGCTGTGACGTTGCGGGGAATTTTGGATGTTGAACAGGTAGCCTATGCCTCCCCATGTCATTGCCTTGTTTCTTTTCTGTGCGCGTTGTTCAGCCTTGTGTCTCTTTACGAAATTGGGATGTCATCGCAGAAAAGGGAGCGTAAGACAGCACCCGTTTTTTTTTTCACCCTACGACGAGCCGTTCTGATTATTCAGCGCCGCTGCAGACCCAGAACACTTAGCCGCGTGGGAGAGGACCATAGATCGGAAAAATCGTAACTCCGGCAGCTGTCGTTTGTGAGGAGCATTTTAGAAATTGCTACATTGAGCACTCGCTCAAAATTACGGTCGATCGTGTGTTGGAATGAAAAAACTTTATTTCAGTCCTGCAGGACGCGCTTAGCGCGTAGCGGGCGTCTCCCACGTAGGGACCGACAGGGAGTACCTGGCGGCCGCTTCGTGGGCCTGCGTGATCATTTAAATTCTCTGTGAAAAACTGAAATCGAAATTCTTTTCTTTTATTTGATTTGCAACTCTCTTGATTTCTTTTCACGGCCAAGATCATTTCTCGCTTAAACCGGCGTCGCCGACACCAGCATTCCAATCAAATGAGCTGTTTATTGCTGTTGCGTTTCATTATTCTATATTTTTCTTGCACCACTCAACAATGCGTCTGCACTAGGTGTTTCAATAAATGTGTCCAAAGTCCTCAAAATGAAAAAATTCGATATGTGTTAGCTGTACCACTCGAAACATACTCGTTACGTAATAAAATATTTATATTTATTGAGTTCAGTTAGACCAACATCATTAGAGAATTGAAACTGATACGAAGAACTCATGCTACCTTTGAGCAATAGAAAAATTGGCTTATAGTAAATGTTGTGGCATATAAATCAACCAAAGGCCGCGAGTTCCACAGTTGTATTTTGTTGAGCATTATTACAATTGAATTTTTCCTCGGAAAGCATGCGCATTCATATATTTAATAATAACTTTATATAAAACGCTCGAAAATGTGTACCGCATTAATGATAACGGGGCGTACGTACGTTTGTAAGTGCAACGAAAAAAAATGGCAGCATATCCACGGAGGGAATGATAGAGAGTGGGGCGAAGCATCCGTCCGCCCATTCGTTCTTGCTTCCGTCCATCCATGCGTGCGTCTGTGTGGCCGCCCGTGTGTCCATCCACCCGTCCGCGCGTGCGTGTGTTCGTGCGTCCGCACGTCCGTCTGTGCGTTCGTCCATGCAATCGCGCCTGCGTCCGTCCATGCCTCCATCCGTCCATGCAGCCATTCGTGCGTCCGTCCATGCACCTGTGCGTGTGTCTGTTCATCCACCTATTCTACACTCTAAGTACCACTATCTAGCATCTTTTCATCATATATTCCTCACATAGAAGCACCGCCATCCAGCGGACATTCCAAGGACTGAATGAGAGGAGGCACACGCACACTTTCTTACGGCTTGCGCTTCGTGTCTGCTTCCCACCTTTAACCACCTCGAGTTCATGGTATATACTAGTTCACCGTATTCATCGCACTGCTGCCCAACGCTCGCTAAACCATTCTATCACCAAGGAGGTAACGCCCAGTGAGTACAACGTAGCAACCCTTTCTTGTCAGATAGTGCTCAATGTACATGCCAGTGGCTGCTAAGGAGGAATGAGAGACAGGAGAATTCTGCTTTTAGATAACGCGCACGCTGCGAATTATTTATTTTTCAACAACGCACAGAAAAGATCTCTCACCGGCACCACCTTGGAGGTCAAAGTGTAAGACTGGTTACACCCTTCTACGACGACTACGAGGGACGAACAGGTGCCGTTATAAGGAGCTTCGCCCCTAAAAGGTGGCTTTGATTACGCATCGCCTCCCAACCACAGAGAGAGAGAGATAAATAGAGAGGAAAGGCAGGGAGGTTAACCAAGCTTGGCTTGGTTGGCTACCCTACACTTGGCGTGGGGGAAAGGAAAAATAATAGAAAGAAAAGAGATAGAAAAGAAGAGGAGTAAAAAATCGAAGGATGGATAGTCAGCTCGAGACTACACAGCATGGTGTCACACTGTTCTTTCACAAGTGGTCGGGAAGTCTGGTGGTTCTTAAGAAGTGCAAGAGGGTTTTCGTGGCTTTGCGTGTATAGAAAACCGTCGGCCAAGGTCCCAGGATCTTCTCTTCCGTAAGCGGCCGTGAATCCAGCTGATGGAGCTTGGCTTCCATAATACGTCGTTCAGACTGGTATGCTGGGCAATGACATAGATTGTGCTTGAGCGCTTCCTCGCAGGCGCCGATGTTGCATGCCGAAGTGCTCGCCATTCCAAGGAGACGAGAGTACGCGTTCATGAATGCCGCGCCCAACCTCATGTGACACAGTAAAGTTTCAGCGCATCGTGGGAGCCCGAATGGCAAATGAAGTTGCAAGTTTGGGTCGATCAAATACAGGTGCGTGCTGGAGAAACCCGGTGTATTCCAATGTAGGAGAGTTATTCGGCGAACAAGTGATTGTAGTCGTCTTGCAACGTCCGTTCTCAAGAGTGGTATGGACGTACGCTGGTCTTGGTCATAAGCCGATCGAGCAGCTTCATCCGCGCGGTCATTGCCGACAATTCCGCAATGACTCGGCAACCACTGAAATACAATAGCGGGACCTTCTTCCTTGAGCGCTTCGTGGTAGTCGTGTCTTATCTGATATACGAATTGTTCGTGTAACCCGTGCTGCATAGCAAACTGTAGTGTCTGTAAGGCTGACCTCGAGTCACAAAAGATGGTCCATTGGTTAGGTTGCTGCCGATGAATGTACTTTACTGCACCTTGAAGCGCTGCGAGCTCTGCTGCTGTCGACGTCGTGGTGTGAGAGAACTTGTATCGAAGCAACACATTATCAGATGGAACAACCACTGCTCCTGTAGAGGTGTTGGAATTAGTGGAGCCATCGGTGTAAACATGTATGCGGTCGAAGTACCTTTCGTCCAACAGTCGCAAAGTCAATTGCTTCAGGGCTAGCGGTGACATGCGCGCCTTCTTAACGATTCCAGAAACTGATAAGCGCATGTCAGGTTGACGGATACTCCATAACGCAGCTGCTCGATGCGTCGCAAATTTGAAGCCAGATGGTAATATGTCCTGATGTTCTGTCACAATACCGCAGAACAAATTATGGGGCCTTCGGGGTGTCCAAGACGCGTAATGATGTGACGGCAGCTGTGATAAATGCCGAATGTGCGCTCTCAGCGTCTCGACATTAATATGCGTTGTGACCGGCTGTTCTTGTGCGATGACAATAGTTGCCACTGTCGATGAGCACCTTGGAAGGCCAAGACATGTCCGAAGTGCTTGTGCTTGTACGCTTTGTAGTGCACGGATGTTAATCTTGCACGTGTTGGACAGGACAGGAAGGCTGTACCGGATAATTCTGAGAAAGAGGGCTGTATAAAGCTGCAACATGGAGTGCACGGATGGGCCCTATGATTTTCCGGTGACGAACTTGAATATATTCTCAATGCCAATGAGCTTTTTATTCAGGTATGCGACATGCGGGCTCCAGGTTAGGTCACGATATACAATGACACTTAAGAATCTATGACTGCTCTTATATGCGATTGCTCTGTCATCGATGCACAATGGGTAAAAAGACATCGGTTTGCGTGTATACGCCATCGCTGCGCATTTTTCTGTGGCAATAGTCAACTCTTGCTGGCGAAGGTATGCCGATGTCATCGTTGCCGCTTTCTGTATCCTAGCGCACTTGAGGCCGTGTCACGCCGGACGCCCGAATGCAGATATCATCAGCGTAGAGAGATATATAAGCCGTCTGTGGTAGCGTTTCAGTGAGCCCCACCAGAACTAGGTTGAAAAGAGTCAGACTCAAAACGCCGCCTTGTGGCACCCCACGACTCGTGAAATGCTTATTCGTAGGCCCATCTTCAGCTAGAACGAACATCGATCTCTTTGTGAGGTAGTTTCTTACCCATCGAAAGACACGACCTCCAAGTTCAGCTGCTTCAAGAGCATTGAGAACAGCCTCATGTGTCACGTTGTCATAGGCACCTTTCACGTCTAGGAACAGAGCCACCGACAGCCGCTTCTTAGCTTTTTGTTGCTGAACAAAGGTCACTAAGTCAATGACGCTATCAATTGAGGACCCACCTCGTCGAAAGCCTGCCATAGCATCAGAATAGATGTTATAACGTTCCAGGTAACATTCCATGCGTGTAAGCAGCATCCTCTCCATGACCTTGCCGACGCAGCTTGCTAGTGCTATAGGCTGTTATGATGCCAAATCCAATGGAGACTTTCCGAACTTCAACAAAGACACCAGTCTACTGTAATTTCACTGATGAGGCACCATTTCTTCATGCCAAGACTTATTGAAAATGTCCAGGAGAGAGGGCTGGGCCTGTGGGCCTAGGTGACGTAGGGCAGTATAGGTTACTCCATCCGGATCTGGGGACGATGAGCGTCTGCATGTGTTCAATGCCTTATGAAGTTCTTCCATAGTGAATGCGGCCTCCATTTGCTGATCTCGTGCGACTGGACAGTCCTGTGGCAATTGATCGATCGGTATAAAGATGTCGCCAGCGATCTTTGCACAAAATTCACCAGAAACAACAAGCTGTGAGCGACGTTGATGTGGCGCCAGAGCGGCGAAGGGATGACGCTGTTGCGGATGTGAGTGAATACCACGAAGAGTCCTCCATACGAGAGACAAAGGCTTTCGAGGGTCTAGTGAGTCGCAAAATATCTTCCATCATTGCTCCTGGAGTTTGTGCATTCGACGCTGGATTTTCTTCTGAATGCGTCTGGATTCTCTGAAGTCATAGATAGAGTTTGTGCGTCTGTATCGTCTTTCGGCCCGTCGACGGACCGCTCAGAGTTCCAACTCTTGGTCAAGTGCGGTACGTCTCGATTCTTTGAGACATATCTTCGTGGAAGTCTCCATCACACAACAAATCACTTCTTCAATGAATTCCGGCGTATCATGCATGCACTTGCTCTCCACTGATATCTGATACTCTTTCCAGTCAATATGTCTTGAGTGTCCAGGGGAAGAAGAATTGTCCAGACCTCTGATTGTCACGTACGTGGGGATATGGTCGCTGCCGTTGGTTTTAATATCCGTGAACCATTGGACTTTCGTGACAATGCTATGTGACACTAATGTCAGGTCCAGGCAACTGCTATAAGTTACTCCTCAGAGATAAGTAGGGCTGCCGTCGTTCAGCCCCTGAAGCCCGTGCTCGGATGCGAGATCAACTAGGTTCATGCCTTTTCGATTAGTCTTGATGCTTTCCCACAGTGGATGATGGGCATTGAAGTCAACCATCAATATCCATGGTTCTGGAGTCATTGCAAATATATCAGTTAATATCTGTTGATCCAGTCAATGTGATGGCGCTAGATATACGCCTATCAGCGTGAACGACAGTTTCTTCTTTTTAACATATAGACTCACGTAGTGATTTCCATTGTGAGACTCTACTCTTTGGCGAACATAAGTAAGTTCTTTACAGATGTACACAGCAACTTGACTTCGCTCAATGCACGATGAAGAAACGAACGATTCATAGCCCGACAGTCAAGGTATTTTTTGAAAAATGCGGTTAACAAATAACGATGATGGGAAACGTATTCTCGAAAACGAACTGTCGAAATTCAGGCATTCTTGACTGTAGACCTCTGGCGTTCCACTGAATCATAGAAGCACGCTTGACTTTTTCTCGAAAAGATTGATGTGGTCTGTGGTGAAATGTTGTAGGCCCGTGTGCTCAGATTTGGGTGCACGTTAAAGAACCCCAGGTGGTCTAAATTTCCGGAGCCCTCCACTACGGCGTCTCTCATAATCATATAGTGGTTTTGGGACGTTAAACCCTACATATCAATCAATCAATCAATGTGGTCTGTGGTGCGTCATCTTGTTACTGAATTCCGGCAAGAATTGGTTCTAGAGTGTCCAAGACTTGCAGTGCGCATTTAGCGGCAGGGATCTGTAGACTAGCCTATAGAGTACGAATAACACTCATGAACGCCCTCAATACAGAGAAAACTTGTACCTCTTGGGCGGATAGACTGCCTGCTGTGGGCATATCCGCTGTTGACTGTCGATGTTGAGGTTCCGTAGACACGTGTACCCGCGGTAAAGCGGGCCAGTCAGAGCCAGATGTTTTTTGTTGTGCCACGGTGTCTTCCGGCACCTCTAGACGTACACCACCTGGTGGCGGGGGCGGGGGAGGTCGCTGTGGTCGTGGCGGCGGCGGTGGTGGTTGTGGCGGTGTAATTGAAGGCACTTTCGGCACAGGACTGCTTTTTATTTTCTTCGAGCACCGCCGTCGACGGGAACGCCGTTGTTGAACAACCGTTACGGCTTTCTTTCGTGAGGATGTGTCTTTCACCATTTGTCTCAGAATGCTCCTCTCCTTCTTTAGTACTGGGCAGTTTTTGGATGAGGTCTCATGGCTGCCGTTGCAGTTGCTGCATTTTAGGAGAGTTGCTTGGCAAGCTTCTGCTTTGTGGAGTCCGGCGCAGCGTGGGCATGCTTGCTTGTTGCTACACACAGCACTAACATGACCTAGTTTTACACACTTGTGGCACTGTAGTGGCCTTGGGATGTAAGGTCGGACAACGTGACGAAAGTGACCAACCTTTACATGTGATGGGATGCAATCACCTTTGAAGGTCACCTTGAAGCAACGGGATTTGCCAAGCCGGCATACTTTCAATATGTCCGTTGCCTCAGTAGCTGGCTTTATCAGCACAGGAAAGTCTGCGTTCGGTATGGCAATGTCAACGTCATAAATGACGCCAGTTGTCGTGTCACTATCCTGTGGAATGTAGGCACTGAGATTGATGCCTCCAAGCTCCAAGACTGTTCTCAAGGTATGTAGTGCAGCCCGGTGCTCAACGTCTATGGCCAAGATATTCTTCTGTGGGTTGAGTCTAATATCTTTTATCCTATTAGACACGATAGCCTCGAGACGCGCTGATATCACTTGCCTGTTCATGCTCTTCATGTTGATCAAAGAGTCGACAGGAACAAAAAGTATGGTCTCGAACTGCATGCAGCCTTCACGTTGGAGACGCTAGCTGGCGAAGACGCACCGACCATTCTCCTTTTAGCTTTACGCTTCACTGCAGGGATGAAATCGTCGTCGCTGTCTTCACTACTCGCCATGTACAGTTCAGTGCTGTCGCTGGTGATGTCCTCTCGGTTGCTGCACTTTCTTGAGGTTGACGTCGAAGGTGACGCCAAGTCCGGATTGCGTACGTTGGTGTTTGGATCCATCGCTGCCCGCAGGAGAGCGATGATCCTCGGATAATGCGTAAATTCACAAAGAAAAACCTAAATTAAATAAGCAGCGTTCGGCGGAACAACACTTCGTTGTCGTCCCCTCCCAACCAGCGTTCGACAGTTCTAAGTGGGCTGGGAGAGCCCACCGGCCCCTGTCGCACGCGCGCGTTGCCTGGAGTGTTGGTAGAGACACGGCCGCTAGATATGTCCAGCCGCCGTGGTAGAGACGCCGCCGATACCTCTCCACTCGGGCTCTGACTCAGGCCGCTCGGCCATTGGTTAGGCAGAGCATGGTCCCTGCGGCTATTGCCATCTGGTGACCGCTGGTGGAAGGCACCATGCCCCGTGCCACTGCGACGGCCGCGGTCGGCACACTAGTAAGTATAATCTAGGCACTATTGTAGTCGCAGTAGTAGTAGTAGTAGTAGTAGTAGTAGAAGTAGTAGTAGTAGTAGTAGTAGTTAGCCAACTCTCGTTTAAACCTGTAAATGTTCACCGGATTACGGTACTTGTAGAAGATGAATATATGATGGAAAGATGAGAGATGGTACTTTGAGTGTTCAATGTATGAACGGACAGACATACGGACAGACGGACAGATGGACAGACAGACAGACAGACAGGCAGACAGGCAGACAGACAGACGGACGCATGGATGGACGAAAGCACAGAGGGATGCACGAATGGACGCCCGGACGCTCGGATGCACAGACACACAGGTGGACGGAAGGATAAAAGCACGGATGGACGGACGTAACGGCATAAGCGCGAACGGACGCACGGACGGACAGACGATCGCTTCGACCCACTCATTATCCTGGACTCCGTGGATATGCTGTGATTTTTTCCTCCTCCTTCAGTTTTTGTTCTGTTTTTTATCTCGTTTTGTATCTGCATTTATTTTTCTCTTTCTCGCGGTTCTCACATGTTTCTCTCTTTCTATCCTTTTATCTATTCACAGTTTCTTTTTTGATGCTGAGCATTTCTTAGACGCTCGATGTCACGATTTGGAGTTGGTGGCATCGTCCCCGCTCCCACTGCGCATGCCTGCGTCTCGCGTCTTGCGCCGTCCCGGAAAGACAATGCTGCAGCTCCTCAAAGGTCAAATGGACACTGAAGTCAAATAACAATTTACGTCACAGTGAAAGCTCAACGTATGACAACATCTAAAACGACAATATTATCAACAACAGTGTCCTACTTACCTGGAAATTAGAGTAAATTCACAAGAACACATGCACCGCAGTAGGACATTCTCACAATGATCCCGACGCCGTAAGGTGGATCACTTACAATGAATCACTAGGAATCGATCTAGCTGCACTAAATAAAAAAGCTTCCGTGCATCAAGAGACCCATAATACGTTGCTAGTTTGTTTCTGTTTGATTCATGGAAAAAAGAACCTCCGGACGTTACTATGGGTAGTGGCGCGAGTGGTTCAAAAATTCAACTTTCGTTGGTTACACGGGACCCGTGCTGCATCTAGCGGGGCGCAGTTGAAGTAAAAACGTCTGCAATCTCGAAGCCAATGGCGGAAAGTTGATCAATAGCTGTTGTTGCTAAAGCCCATAAAACCTCGTAAAGTAGTGACGTACGTGGTTATTCACGCGCCTCCTCTCTTTCCCCCTCCTCCATCTTCTCCGAGGCCAGCGCCGCGTCGGTATTGGCCAGATACCGTCACGTGGGATTGCTCGCAGTGTTACTTTGTTTACGATCGCTCGCGACTGTCATCTTTGCTCTGGAGGCACAAACTTCTTAAGAGCAGCGCATCTGTTTTGACGGATACGAAGTTGTCCTTCCGTGCGCGCTGTGCTGTGAAATAATTATCACCCAAGAATGTCGTCGTGGTTCGTTGCCACGAGTTGTTCTTGCGCCTTGTGCTACAAGTCGCAGTTAATTGTGCAGTACGTCACCGCCTCTCACTGAGGTTTCACTAATGCTTCTGTGGAGGCTGTTTTTTGCTTGTTTTTTGCGTGTTCTGCTTGTCATTATGCGCCAACTGGTTTGAGTTCACGCTACTGGTTCGCGCGCTGGGAGTTTTCGCGGAAAGACGCTCAAAATTGTGATCACGGAACATCAGAGATTTTACGTTGCTCTTCTGAATAAACAAAAGTGGACTGCAGCAATTCAAATTAAAATGGGCACTCTCTGCTGGATTTTGTTTTGTGCTCGTATATTTCAGGACATATTGCCCCATGTGGCTATTTTACGTTGCCCGATCAGCCGGGGGACTCGCGATGCAAGGGCATACAGCTATGCAAAGAGTGCAAGCCTTCAAGTCATAGGGTGCGAGCATTGTTTAGGACCTTCACACATACGTGTCATGTCGCGCGATAGTTTATTTGCTATTTTGTGTGAAGGTTTATATCCACGAGTGGAGCTCTCGCGAAATGATTGCGTATTGTGGCACACTAGTTGGTTAACATGCTAACTCATTATTAAGGCGATATATTTAATATGTGAGATGCAACCACAAGGCACACTTCTGAAATATCATTGGAGCGTCTAACCACTTCACGAAACAACCACAGCTGTTCTAATGCATAAACTAAACTGTGCGCCTTCTGACACATTATTAGGGCTTTAGACGCCTCATCGGCGCTTAAGTTGGCCATTGGTGTGATCGACGTCCAGCGTCAACGCGAGTTGTTGTTCCATTGGCTGACAGTTCCTGTGAATGCTCTCTTCACATATTGTGTACCCTATATTAAGTGATGTTCGCACCACCAATGCGCTGAGTGCGGACAGTAGCACTGTCTTTTTGGGCGCTATCGCACCAGCTAACAGAAAGGTTAGCCATAGCAGCCGCACATGAACGTTTGAGTGGTGGTATTTACAGTGTAAAGCTTATTAAGAGACGCGCTTAACAGTAGGCCGAAATAAAACGGGTGTTCTCACTAACGACACATTTTTACGTTTTAAGAACATACTAAAGGGAGATGCACACTAAGTTAACATCCGGTCACTGCGATGGCGAGTGACTCGATCAAGGCCTGATCGAGTCACTCGCGTTGCGCGTTGTGCGTGGCAATAAACTGAGCTGAAATGAGCTAACGCTACACTAGTTAAGATAATTTTAGGGTGAGTTAGACAACTGGCGCGAACGCTGTCAGCGAGCTGCCTGCCGAGCAAGCGCTCTCGTCGCCGAAAGGGTGTCTGCAATGCAGGAACAATGCAGGTGGCGCAACGTTCGAAATGCTAGTGCGAAGGAAAGAACAAGAGTGTCGCTTCTTTACGAAGTTTTAGAGGTTCTAGTTGTTGCTGCTGTGACTCCGCTGCTTTCGGTGTGCTGCTAATAACACAGTGAAGCAGGGCAACGTTGTGCATGGCAACAGTGACGTGAGTCGTTCCGACCGGTCTGCTTCTTGAAGCGGGTAATAAGCCTAACCAGATGTGGACCACTAAAACGTGCTTTTATTTCAAAATAGGCCCTTCCTTGGCACAAAAGTAACACTACGAGGTTTCTGGAGTACTATCAACAATCAAGGCCGATTTAGTAGTTGCCTTTAGTGCCCTTTAAAGACACCACCGGGCGTTCATCAAGTCGAGCATGCGCAGTGGTGGTGCGGACCTCTCCCCCATACTCCTCGAACGCGGGCGGTGTGTACATAAGCGGCGGAGCACGCGTTTGGCATTTAGACAAGGGCGTCTTTACTTTCGCCTGACCTGACGCTTTGATCGGCTCAAGTAGATGCGATGGAAGGAACGGTACCTTCAACCAGTACAACAGCCCAAGACACAGAGTAAGAATGCCCAACATGAGCGTCGGATGACTCGTGAAAGGTAACGGTTTTCTTTCATTCAATAAAGAATATTATTAAAGATGAAATAACAATTAGGCATTCCCAAACCATATTGAATACGCAAGAAGTTGTAATAATAGACTTATATTTTTAGTCAAAACTTAAGCGCGAGCGAAGCTAATGGCTGAGCATAATTACTCAACGTTCACGGGATACACCCGCTCCACTTTGCGACGCATTTACTCGAGTTCCTCCTGAGGAAAGATACGGGCAACATTTTTTTTTCACTCTCATTCATTCACTCTTTGTTGTCAGCCGTGCCCCGCTTCGCAGAGCACAGTTTTTCTTTAACGCCTCCTGAGCTCAGTAGTGTTACCCAGGTGTGTTGTGTGATGCACCCGCAGCGCGAACAACTTCACTCCTGAAAAATCTGCGCAGCTTGCACTGAGTCACAGCAAAGGCGCATTCTGGCTAGGCTCTTTCATATCTGTGCTTTTCTCACCCACCACTTTCTATACACGACCAAGCTCGCTCTCTCCCAAAAGGCCGATGCAACGCACGGGTGGAGAATTAGTAGCCACCCGTTCAAGCTTCTCCTGTCGACCACCTCTTGTTCTTAAGCTGAGATTAAGCGATGCCGTACTGCTTTATTGGGTATGGTGAGATGTGGTATTCAAGTATTCCTTTCGCGTTGAAATGGCCAACTATGCTCTCTGCGATGCCTGTCTGTGCCAGAAGATGCTACGCGACATCTTGTGTGACTGTCCAGTATATAATGTTCAAAGACAGTCAATGACGATCAGACAATAGACGAACGTTTGTTCAGTCTGCTATTGAAAGTCTTCCACAGATGATTTAGGGAAAGCTAATTTGGACATGACATTGATGGAGCGGACCTTGCGAGCGTTATGGACACGGTAGTGAGTGAGTGAGTGAGTGAGAACAACTTTATTGTGGTCCAGTGCAGGCTCTGAGGTTACCACGCGTCAACCGGCTACCAACGAGGGGACCTGACGGCCTTTCGCGGGCACACTGGATGGCCTGTATTTCGTCCTGAAGTTCTGGGCTGTGCACAAGCGCCTCCCACTGGCTGCTTTCTTTGTGTGCCATCATTGCACTTTTTCAATCTTCGCTTTCCTGTTTACAGGTGCAATTGCTGGGCTGGTTAACCTCTCTGCGTTTCTTTCCATACCGATTTTTCTCTTCTACTTATGCCACATGGGCAGCCTCAGTCATATGTACATAAACTTTATAGAGTCAAAGAAGTTAATTAAGTCCTACTGGTCACCCCACTTGGCCTCTAAAAATTGAAAAAAATGGCAGCAAAATTTGATTAGAGTGCGAACGCTTCAGCTTTCCTTGTTAACCAACCCTGCCGACTGTTTCCTTTGTGACTGAGCGCTGCTTCACGAAGGTCGTGGGTCATATCCAAGCCCCAGCAGTGACATTTTGATGTAGGCGAAATGCTAAAGTTCTGTGAACTCTGCGATAGAAGTGAACGTCAAAGAACACCAAATGGTCGAGATATGGCAAGATTCCAAATTTATCGTGAAATTTTGACAAGTAAAATCCAACACATTATTGTTGCAAGGCACTATATTTTTGCAAATGAGCATGCGCCGGTTTCTGATGATGATACTTTGTATCTACGACACTTTCTTCCTCAGAGTTGCTGCTGTAAATCTCGTTTTGCACGTATATGCCCCAGACAAAGGCAAATCGAAATGCTACCCACCCATGCCCACAAATCTAAAAATAACACAGGAGGCACGAACAAAGTAAGAGCTCAACATTTCAGAAGTTTGAGTTTGTCCCCTACCGAGCATATCAGCAGTCAGTGTTGGTTCATGACCATGCTAATTTTTCATCTACGACACACAGGAAAGCACGACCATAACACCTCTGTTATATAACAGTTCGTGAACGTTTATCTGCATTGCTTGTAACGTCGAGAATTCCTCAATGGTTGCTATGATGAACTTTCAGGAATCATAATCACTTAACCACAATCACCATAATCAGCCGCCACGAGGATAAGAACATCGTAAAGCTGCAGAAGCCACATCTGTAGTCAACAATTTGTGTCACCACACAGTTGATTGACCTATGAAAAAGAAAATGGTTTTCTTGCATTCTTGCAAGAAACGCTGCAGGTAACATGGGGTCGAAAAATATTGTTGATATGTAACACACATGTCCGCCTTCACAAGCGCTGCCTTTTGCAGATCGCTTAGTCTTACTCACATCAGTGCCGGGACAAAGAAGCATCACTGATTCATAGTTGCACCTCGCAGTTCAAGCACAAATGAGTACATGAGCAGCCGCAGCGTTCGTTTTTTGCGCATGTTCTTTTGAGAACCTACTAGCTACACATCCTACTCGATTGACGTAATTTTCACAACTTGTAAGCAATATGATATTAACCACACATAGCATGTGTGTACCGCGACTTTGCTTCGTGAGGCGTCTTGTGTGTTTGCGCTGTCACCTTATCATCAAGATTACATTGTAAGGCTGGTCTATGCAGCACCTACATTCGCGTGAAGAGGTTCACAATGTCTCCTGTGGCTCTTCAGCATTTCCTCTGCCTATATGTCCATTTCCTGCGTGTGTGCGTATGTGTGACAGTGCGCATATGTGGGTGTCCTTTACTAACTTGTGAACTCGCCTTGTCTCACATTGTCTCATTCCGAATCATCTACCCCCTTTTCGAAATTGCAAGAGTGTGAAAGCATTCGAGCACAAGAACCAGGGGATGATGGTAAAGAGGGTCCGAGTTGGGCAGGGAGGATGATGTAGGCATCCGTTAGCCTTCTTTACTTTCACCTGTCCTTCCAGATGGTTGATATATAGCATGTTGATGGATAGCTTACGTGAGGCCACGCACTGACATCACGTGAGCTGTCAAAGATCCATCAACCAGCCAGCCTGAGCTATGTCGCAAAGGAAGTGGCAAAGGTTTTCTACCACGAAGAGATCACCGGGACAGCGTATACGAAGAAGCACCATGGCTTGCGTTGTTTCTCTCTGCTGCTTTTCCCTTACGTCCGCATCATCACTAACACCAGTAGGTTGGTCAGGACATTTGTGTACAAGTTTTGTCTTTTGCGGCTTCAGTGAACACGACAAGCCCCTTTGGTTCACAACACTCTCTGCGTTAGCGGTAGAATGCATAGAGTCTATCCCATCCACGTCCAAAGACTCTGAAACTAATCCTCACTACACACTAGGTACATGCGTTGAGGGGTGCAGCACATGATTCTAGAAAATAGATAATCACACGTCGACACGCTATGCATTAGCGACTGTTTGAGCACTTCTTCCGGAGAAGTTCGTCCGACATCTGCTGTCTTGGCTCACATCGATCCTTTCTAAGGTGCCATGAATAAGTACTGCGGATGCCGTTCTTCAGTGTGTCTTCTCTGACATGCCCGTTCTATTGGTGTTCTCTTGCTACATTTTCCTATTGACTTAGCTTGAGGTGGTAATCGACGCATGTGGTGAATTGCTACACTTGAAGCCGCAGATTTAGCTCGCACGAGTCTGAGAAGACGTTGCTGACTGTCATGGATTCTTCTTTGTTCTGAATAGGTAGCGTGTCTAGAAGTGCCAGCAGGTCCAAGTCGCGCAAGGAAGATGACATTGGGTCTGGCGTTACGAACTTCCATGGATCGTCGTAGTCTCGGCTTCCCGTAGTAGTGTTCTGGTGTCAGACACCACCACAGTGCCACAACTCTGCGTGAGTCTCATGTTAGGTGCACTGCGCAGTTACAGTTCCAAACATGCGGTCCTCTTCAGCTCCGTCTTTTATAAAGACAATGTTGAACACGTTGGTGTGATAAGGAATCATGCCGAAAGCGGCAATGAGCTTGCAGCTCCAATCCACTGCTGCACGTCTTCGTACCGGTACGAAGACTGCTGCTGCACGCTTTCATACTGGTGCCACTCCTTTGTACGTTAGCGAAGGTGAACTATGGCCACGGACCACTTCCGAGCCCCATCCAGGCCTCACGCACTACCACTGCGTTTACGGTGGCTACCCAGCTGTCAGTGTCGTTATAGACCCTGTGCGATTTTGGTAGTTGGCAGACGACCGGCAATGCTGGGACGGCAGGAAATGCAGAGATCACCAACTCGAAGCAGCCCAGATGGGGTGAAAGCTAAGTGAGCAGGCAGCCACGTCCTGTGTGCTGGGTGCATCCAACATTGCGTAGCTGGCGCCGAAAGCCGCCAGGATAGTAGAAAATGTCGCAGAGCTCGACAATGTCACGATCTTGACCTTGACGCGGACTCGCGCGATGGCACGCCGCATGTGCGCTGCGCAGTCCGATGCTGCACCGTCCTCTGCGGCTCCGAAGCCAGCGCCAAGGTTGGCGAAGTGGGATACGGTGGTTCTGTTTATGGTATCGAGTTTTTTGTGAAAAGGAGCTTGAACAGCACCCCTCCCCAGCTCAGATGCCGTTGATTTCTTCAGCGGAAAATCGCCACTGAAGTAGCATTGAGCAGCGTGTGAGCAGCATTGCCATATGAGCAGTAGGCCACTAACTGTCTTGCGGCGCAGAGGTACGTCAAGAAAGCCTGAACGGCGTTGCTTAGATGGGCATGGGTTCTTCTGCGGTCGTACTGTGCTTGAATTTTAAGGCACGAATAAAACACCAACGGAGACAGACAGTACACACACGAAGCGCTGCTTCCTACAACAATTTATTTCGGAAGAGCACAAAACATACATACAGAAGAACATCTTTTGAAATAAAGGCGCTCCTTCTGCGTGTACCGCCTCTTTTCGTCCATGTCGTATTTGCGCCTTAGCTAGAAATATATGACATCAACAATCTCAATCTGCGATGCTTACGTCATAATACGGAACCACCGAAAAGGCATTGACGCCATCCATGGATGATTCTATCGCTAGCTGCACCGGCGGTAGGGTCATGAAGTCTATGATCGAGGAAGCGGAGACAGCTTTCCTATCATGGAGGGACTCGCGATACCGACGACCCATGAGAACACAGACAGATGGCTATAGCCGCAAGTTTAATTTGTCTGGCAGTGCCTTTGTAAGGAGTCAGCCAAGAGAAGGTTATGGCCTTATGTTTATCTTTTCTTCTTCTTGCTCTCCCTTTCACTAGCTCTCCACTCGCTGAAACAACGACGCCGAAGTTAGTCTGCATCATATATATATATATATATATATATATATATATATATATATATAAGAGATATATAGCATGTTGATATAGCTGGTCAACAACAACATTTGTTATTACAACCAATGTAATGTAAATATGAAGGAAGAAAAGTGGGTGAAAAAATAGCTTGCCGTGAGCAGGAATCGAACCTACGACCTTCAAATAACGCGAATAACGCGAGCATCGAACGCGTTATTAGAAGGTCGTAAGAACGCTTTCGATGCTCGCGTTATTCGCGTTATTTGAAGGTCGTAGGTTTGATTCCTGCTCACTGGAAGTTATTTTTTACCCACTTTACTTTTTTTCTTATTTACATTACATTGGTTCTAATAACTTACCCTATATATTCCTTGGCATTATTGTCTGTTAGATCTCATTATATTGTGTCGAAACGGAAAAACGAGCCCTTAGGTATGCATTTCTTTCACCTATATATATATATATATATATATATATATATATATATCTGTGTGTGTGTGTGTGTGTGTGTGTGTGTGTGTGTGTGTGTGTGTGTGTGTGTGTGTGTTATGAGCATTCTTCGTGCACTTCATCTTTTCATCTGTAAACACCCATCATTATCGCTTGTAGTGAATACTAACTTGACAAACTTCGCACCTAATCACAATTTGATTTTACCTAAGGTGTTGACTAATTATGGCAAACAAAAAATAAACTTCACTGGAATACACTTCTCGAATACGATACCTTCGGCAATGAAAACCTCACAATTAATAGGCAAACTTAAAAAAGAACTGAAGACCTTCTTCTCACCTCTATCGTGATCGGGATAGTTTTCGTCACCTCTGTTACTCTCCTTCCTATTCATACCATGTCGCAACGTACGTAGAAGCATCGCAACATCATCGTTCATTGCTGAAATTAGATACACAATTTTTTTGTTTATTTTGTAATTTTAATGCCTTTCTCTATTAAGTCATCTAAAATTGTCTATGAGTGCTGAATGACCTTGATTTTTCAAGCCGACTGGTTCTAGAATTTTGAATAAATTTACGAGTTTTTGTCTTGTTTTTCTATGTTGTCTGCTTTTGGCTTTTGTTTTTCTTGAGCTCTCTGCTGGTATTTTTCTTAAATTGACCCTTTTCAAGCTTGCAATGTATTGTTTGCTTGTTTCCGTAGTGCTGTTATGTTACTTCAATAAGTTTTTTCTGAATTCTTTACTGTAGGAGGTCCCTATTTAGACTCTGACTATAGGACCTCCTTTTGTATACGGAGAATTTGTAACTCACCTAATTACAAAGTAAAACCATTTCTGATACGCTCTGAGCAGCGGGGCTCTGGCTGCAGTGCGAAAAAATGCTGTATTGCGCTCCCTCAGTTCTTTGGCCCCACCGGTCTCTTCACGCTATCTGCACCGAAACACACCTGGAGCTTCTTTCAGGTCGCCATTTGGCCACTTTAAAATGTCTCAAGACGAGTTGTCTAACGCTGCACCATCCGCGACGTCTGCTCCGAGAGGGACTTCTTCCTGCTTGGCCACTACGCCTCAGAAAAGCCCACTGGTGTTTGCTGGCCTTCGTGGGGAGGACGTCGAACATATAGGCCAAACATAGACATGCAAA
This sequence comes from Rhipicephalus annulatus, assembly GCA_013436015.1. Classification (NCBI taxonomy): domain Eukaryota; kingdom Metazoa; phylum Arthropoda; class Arachnida; order Ixodida; family Ixodidae; genus Rhipicephalus; species Rhipicephalus annulatus. The sequence goes on from WOVY01010386.1 coordinate 460,295, forward strand.
ACTGGCGGTTCTATTGAGGGACAATTTGAAGCCACAAGACAAAAATCTTCAAAGTTATATGTAAACAGGTAGCATAACTACCACAGAAGCTAATCTATTCATAGTCGGTGGCTTGTTGCCACCGTCGTCATCTACTTATGAAGGGCACAACTAACAGTAAAGACAAATAAAAACATGGTGTCACAACCAGAAGTGGTAGTGGCATGGTTTCAATATTACAATTTTTCTCAATTGCAGGCCTTTTACTTATCTTTCGATAAATACACAACTTATTGGTGCTTTATGACTGGCCAATTGCGTGCTCCGAAGAAGAGGAAGACAAACAACAAAGGTTTTTTTTTGCCAAATGGTGTTCATACGTTATACGCCAAAAACATTTCAGGTGGATAAAATTGTGATAACACTGTTCGCTAGCAAACAACACAAAAGTTCGCAAACTCACGTAGTACAATTGTGAAAAACCACAGCACCGAGACAGCAGCTTTGAAAATATCAATTCAGAGCATTTCACCGTTTAGCGCGTCGCATCTACGGTCACGAACGTGCGCCAACGAAGGCAGTTGGTTGTCACAAAAGCGGCTATCTACACATAATTTAAGCTTGCTCATCTCTAAAGTGTCACACCAGTGCGCAGCAAAAAAAAAGAATTAAACTACGGAAGCTACGCAGGATAACACCTCGCGAAAGGGAGCGATGCCTCGTTCACCCGGAAATGCACCGAACAGGCCCGAACTAAACAAAAGCCCTGATAGCAGATTGCCTTGATACGCCCCCACTTATGGCACTCGACCAAAAGCACAAAGAAATGAGGCAATCAACCATTCAGCCAGGTGTCAGATGAACTGCAAAGTAAATTTGTTGTACCCTTGGCATACACATAATTACAGTTATATTCAATTGTAGACTTCTATTCAATCGTAGGTCTTGCTTATTTGTCCTCTACTCACCTAGTCGTGCCCCAATCGCGCGCGGGCGTGGATGCCTGTGGCAATAGGATTTCGACACTTTTTGTTTCAATTTTCGCGGCATCTGTAATTTGACGATGAAACTCTTCTGGATGACGAAGGCAAAAACCCAAGAAATGCACTACGACTTTTCGTGGCAGAAAGTTGGAAACATTTTCTACCTAAAGCTTTTGGCCAGCGCGCATTGCGCATTGAACACCAAGCTGATCTTGATAAAATTGCTTGAGATTCCTTCGCCGCGTTCATGCTTTTTAAATGCGAAACATTTATTAGCGAACTTCGGCGACTTCGAGCGTAACTATCTAGACGCCCAGGACTTTTAGCTCTCCTGGCCGTTTCAATAAAGGTATCGACACCAAACTTCGTATGGCATAACATTACTGTATGAATAACACATTTCACTAGTCATAACACGGAAATCATGTCATGTATGACATGAATTACATGATTTATATTTTATGGTCCTGCAGCACTTGCGTTGGTTTAGTTCAGATGGCGTGTCACAAAATTGGCATGGTATGACATGATTGGATGGCACACATAATCGACAGAATCAAACATAAAAATCATGACATGCGTGTCATGTAACAACATGAGTACATGCCAGCTACTGATGAGCTCGCGGCCGTTTCGCTAGCATCACATATACCAAATTTAGTACCTGAATGGATGACGAAGGCTTGTGACTAGAGCAAACATGATAATCATTAGATGCGTGTCACGTAACAACATGACCACATGCCACGCTAATGATGCGCTGGCGGCCATTTTGCTAGCTTCACTTATACCAAGTATGGTATTACGAAACATAAATCAATGACGAAGGTATGATACTGGTGCAAACATGATAAACAAGAGATGCGTGTCATGCGACAACATGACTAACATGCTATGCTCAGTATGCGCTCGCGACCATTTCGCTAGCTTCACATGTACCAAATTTGGCACTACGTGACTCGAACGTACGACGTAGGCAAATGACACATGCAAACATGATAATGACGACATGCGTGTCATGTAACAACATGACACGCATGACACGCACATCATGAACGCCACACTCAAGATGTGCTCGCGGCCATTTCGCTAGCTTCACACATGCCAAATTTGGTTTTACGTGACTTCAATGGATGAAGAAGGTATGTGACTGGTGCAAAAATGATAATCACGAGATGTGAGTCATGTGAGAACATGACTGCATGCCACAGTCAAGGCACCAATACATTTCGACGTGATGCGGTGCGCGTGCTCGCCAGGGTTCATTTCGACGCGTCACGCCGGCGCTGCGAGGCCAGGCGCCAGTGCTGCCATATACTCGCAGTCACGCGCCGCGCTGCAATGCTTTGACGCATGCGCGTTTCAGCGCGTCCGGCGTACCTCCATCACAAAAACAGAGAGACGCAGTGTTGTCAGGGTAACGCTTCGGCGCAAAATGCAGCATGTCGCATTTCGCACTGGTTGCCGTCGGGCCGCGCCGATGGACGCTGGTCGCGCCGGTCGCGCCTGGCGTCAGAATATAAAGTTCTCGCGTTTTGCTAATGTAGCGTCGCTGTGGCTAGCGTGCGCGCAAGTCAACGCTACGTTGGAGTATACTGGGCTCTTCCAACACCACCTAGACTGTTCACAAGGTCCGTTCATACCCCTCTCTCCAGACGGCATACGTTACGCTAGTTGTCCGATGTTATGACCGGCACAGCAAGGAGGTGGCTTGCAAGAGACGCTCATCGGCGTAACGGTCAAACGCTGTCCGCGTCCTGCACGAACACGGGAGGCGTCTGTGTGCACCGCACGTAATGCACATCAGCGTCGCTTGGACACACAGTCGGCGTCTAGCGCGTGCACGGACGGCTATAGAAGGAGCGTGTCGGAAGTGCGCTGTGCTCTCTCTCTGGACTTCGCTGGCCCGCTCGTCTCGAGTGCGCTCTGGGCCCTTGTGATGGAAAGGTGCGTCTGTACGCTCTCGTTGCAATGTACTTCTCTTATAAATATGTAAATTAAACGCATCTTCTACTTGTTTGTGAGGCGCGTTGCAAGAGTCGTCCTTCGCCGGATCCTGGGTGGCAGCCTCAACCACTCCCCGGACAAATCACCGACTGTCCAGTGGCCGAGGGCGCGTCACTCAGGTGGTGGTGTTGGTCACCCCGCGCACTTTTTTACCCCGAACGGCGGACAAGCCACGACAGGTTTGCCTTTCATCGCTACCTGCTTCACTGGTTAGACTGCGTTAGGCTTGGTGCTGCATCGCACTGCTCTGAGTCTTCGTCTGTTCCCACGTGTCCTATTTTATTGGTGTTGTATTTGTGAGTATGTGATTACACATCAATCAGTGCGACATGGGACGTTGTGTTCCCGGATGCCGCGGCAATTATGACAGTGGTCCAAAAGTGCATGTTTTCGCACTCCCCAATGATGAAGCTCGGAAGAAGTCTTGGATAAAAGCCATTCCGCGAAAGGATTTCACACTAAGCATACACTCCAAAGTGAGAAACTGCTGAAGTTTGTTGTCTTACCGGCTCTATCGCATTACTGGCGTTCTGGCTCTGTTACTGTTCAACGGAGCGAGTATCGTGAGTGGTGATGGTAGTTTTGTCGCGCTTCAGGTAGGGCAGTGCAGTAAAATAGAACAGAAATACTCAGGCTCGTGTCAAAGTTCCCATTAGCCAGTTTCGTATGAAAGTTATGAAGTCACTGTTATGCTTGGCCCAGGTCTGTGAACTGCACTTCCTCGAGGCTGACTTCATCACAAAGCTGTCACATTTCGACGCAGCGTCGGGACGGACATTGACAGTCGACAGCGAGAGGGTGCGCCTAGTGTCAGATGCTATACCATCGGTGTTTCCGAACTGTCCCTCCTACCTGAGCACGAATCGCAATCGTCAAGAATCTCCTGTCTCGAAAAGAGCTCGAATGGAAGACGAGGCCTTGAGCAAAGCGATTAAGGACTCTATATGTGCAAAAAAAGCGAAGAGGAGAGGATTGCTGTGTCCTCTTTCGAACACTTAAGAGGCAAGCTTTCTGCTGTATGCAGTAATGATTTCTGGACCATCAAGGCCAACGATCGTTGTGTGATGTTTCTCCGCATCGAAGATAATCCTTCACCGCACGTGAGGTTGTCCGTCACTGTGCTTGCTGATCTCTCACTTGCAGTCTCAGTAGGTATGATCAAGCTGGTTCCATTACCTTGGGGAGGCGCAGTTCCAGGCGCAGTGCGCGACATCCGGACGTTGTCCTCACTGCTCCATCAGCTGGAAAACCACATGACTGAGACGCCTGAAGTTGCAAGTCCGTCGAAAACAGCGTCAGTGTTGCAGCATATTGGCTCCTTATTGAATGAACTGTCCCAAGACAGTGACACGACCGAAGAACACAGTGCTTTGTTTCGTTTGCTAAATGAGTAAATAGCTCTCACACTCGCTGCCCCCATTCGTCGCTACAGTGCTGAAACATTAGTGTTTTCTAGCATCCTGCCTCCCTATCTCCGCAGGCCCATAACTTTGCCAGATCAGCGTCAACGTTGGCTTTACCCCATTCTTCAACCCTGCGCCGCGTTTGTTCCAAGTATGGAGGCGATCCACTGAAGGAGCAAAACTAAGCGAACTTCTTCTCCTACATTCAAGAATGAGTGAAGTGCATGCAGCCGTACGAAAAGACGGTGACGCTAATGGTTGATGAAATTCATATCAAGCCATACTTCGATTATAAAGGGGGCAGCATAGTTGGATCTGCAGCCAATTCTCAAGAGGCAGCCACAACCACTCATGTTTTCATGCTTCAGTCGCTCTTGTCATCAAACAAAGATGTGCTTTACATTCTTCCTGTTGCTAAAATGACCGCCGAAATTCTATGTGAGTTCTGCAAGAAAGTAATTTTAGAAGTGGAATCTATGGGCCTCAGGGTCATTGTTGTAATTACCGACAACAATTCCCTCAACCGGAAATGATGTCGTTTTTCTCAGAGAAACAGGAAGTAAGCATTGTATATCCTCATCCAGCCGACAACAATCGGCCTCTGTTTTATGTCGTAGACCCTGTGCACATACTGAAATGCATCAGGAACAACTGGATGAATAAAAAAAACGAAGGAATATGCTTTTACTTTCCTGAAGTGAGCCTGTCAGGAATATTGCCCGACGGGCCGCCCAGAATGAAAGCAGCATCATTTGAAGCCGTACGGCAGCTGTATGCACTGGAGCAGACATCGCTTCTCAAGCTTGGCTACAAGCTAATTTCCAAGGCAATCAATCCAACACCTAGGGAGAGACAAAATGTAAAGTTGGTGTTAAATGTCATTAATCCGTTTGTATCAAACGCACTTGAGACGCTTGGCGATGCCCTTGAAACCACATGTGCCAGTTCAACAGCTCTCTTCATAAACATCATATCGACGTGGTGGAAAAACGTCAACGTGAAGACCCCTCCGAAAGGTCGCCGACTGAACGACACCCTTCAAAATCATGTGAATTCTACGGTGGATCAACAGCTCGTTTTCCTTAGTGGCATGGTAGACTGGCTGGATGCTTGGAGCAGCGTCAACATGAGCCGTGGCTGCTCTACAAGGGAATCACGTTCTGCGTTGAGACTCACTTGCTACTCCCTTATTGAGCTGTCGCGGTACTGTTTGGAAGAACTGAAGTTCAAGTATGTCTTGCTGGGAAAATTTCAAACTGACACTCTTGAAGATCGCTTCGGTCGCTACCGTCAGCTTGCTGGTGCACAATATCATGTTTCCGGGAGGCAGCTTCTAGAGTCTGAAAAAAAAATTCGTCTGCAAAAGCTGCTGATGCTTCCGCAGCCAGACATCAGCAGCGAAAGTGACACAGAGGTATCGCAACATAACTTCTCTGTTCACATCTCAAATGATGAAATTTCCAACCCAAAGCATGATATCGAGGTCGTTGCTTATATCGCTGGATATTGTGCTCATTCAGCTCTGAAGAAGCTGTCATGCGCATTTTGCAGCAGCGTGCTCGTCCTGGAGAGCAGGAATATAGATGTGGAAGGTAACACAATGATTGACAACTTGTCAAGAGGAAGCTTAAAGTTTCCGCAGCCGTGTACTGTGCACATGGTGCTGGTGACAACGCTTGTTGTCGAAAAGCTCACCAAGGGAGAAAATGCAAAGGCGTTCCTCGCGTCGAACAACCAACCTGGCATTGTAAGCTCCATTACCACATCACTGCTAGGAGATATTGAGCTAGAAACTTATGAAATTAGCCATACCTCTGAAACTATCGTGCGGCATGTAGTGCGTGTTGCAACAAATGTCGCTCTGAACAACTTTTGTAGACTTCGAAATGACACCATCCAAAGCACCGCACAAAAAAGGCAGCTGACAGAAAAATCAAAACCTTGAACGAGAAATGAGGTAGGATGGTTTTAGCCTTTCGTCCTAGTATAACCACTTCTACAAATAAATTTCTGACTATTACAGTTTGTTCACCAAAGTGTAAAGGCAGGCGTAAACAAATACAGACTGCGCAGGAACAAAAAAAGAACAAAAAAAGGAACACCGGCTTTCAATAAGTGCCCACAGCAGATATAACGAGAACGAGTGGCGACGACGGCCGGGGTGCAGGTGGGCAACTAGCGTGACGTCACGCTCTCCCTGGAGGGGCCTTGTCAATAGTCTAGGTGGTGTTGGCTCTTCTTGACGCATTAGCGGCCGTTTTTAGATGCGGAGCATCTAATACTCGAGGCTTGTAGTGCGGCGCCGTCCGCAAGCTTCCTCCTCCTTCTTCCACCATCTGTGCAACCCTTCCTCCTCTACACACCGTGCGCGCTTCACTCCTCCACCATCTGTGCACCCTTCCTTCTCTACACACCGCGTGCGCTTCTCCTCTTCACGAACATTCGCTAGCTGTATAATGTAGCGCGCATGCGCCGTCACGCTTCGAGAACATCGGCAGCTGACGCGCGCGCATGCGCCGTCGCGCTTCGCGAACATCGGCAGCTGACGCGCGCGCATGCGCCGTTGCGCTTCTCCCCCTTCTCGAACATTCGACAGCTGACGCGCGCATGCACCGTCACCCACCATCTGTGCCGCGCGCGCTTCTACCCTTCGAGAACATTCTACAATTCTCCTGATTCTCCAGTGGACGCGCATGCGCCGTCGCGCTTCGAGAACATTCAACAGCTGACAGTGCATGCGCCGTCGCCCTGTATATATACTCAAGGTCGGCGCTCGCTCGCTCAGTTGCCGCTCGTCGGTTGGTTTATACGGCGCGTCGACGTCCAAGGTCGCGGTGAAATGAATTCCAACGAATCCACAGACACAATGATCGACGTCCCTTCGACCAGCGCCGCCCTTTCGCATACGTGTGTACGTGTTCACTCATTTAACACCCCCTCCTACAACCGCCTTAACCAATTTAGCCATCGACCCAAGTAAGTCGCAATTTAACACCCCATTTCACAACCACGTTAACCAATTTAGCCATCGACCCAAGTAAGTCGCACTTTAACACCCCGTTAACCAATTATAAGCTCCGCATCCTCCTCAGTGTTCCCCCGAGGGAAGCTGCGGGCAATCTTTTTAGCTCCACATATGCCCAATTTGGTGTTATGTGCCGTCAATGAATGACGAAAATATATGAATGGTAGAAACATGATAATCCTGTCACGCGTGTCATATAAGAACATGACAACATGCTTTGCTCATAGCGTGCTCACGGCCGTTTTGCTAGCTCCACATGTACTAAATTTGGTATCACGTGTTGTGAATAGATGACGAAAGTAAACGACACGTCGAAACATGATAATCAAGACACGGAAGTCATGTACGGCATCATTTACAACCACATCGTAACATCGTACTGATTTTAAAATGACATATTAACCTTTCTCAGTCGTCATTCGCATTACATCGATTCCCACTGTACGTAGGATCTGCCAATTCTTTCATTAAACAATGGTTTCGATGGCTGACTACACTAAGATTATGTATCACGATGCTTCTTTGTTCAATTCTTTTGTACATACTGTGAGCAGCAGAAATGATAGCATGTCACTTTTAGAAGCTTGTCGCATTTTGCGCCGGTTGCCACCGGGCGTCGCCGCCGGACGCTGGTCGCGCCGGTCGCGCCTGGCGTCGCTGTACCCAGCGTGCGCGTGCGTCAACCTTACGTCGGAGTATATTGGGCTCTTCATGAGGCGCGGGTGGCCGTTTCGCTAGCGCCACATATACCGAATTTGGTTTTACGTGACGCCAATAGACGACGAAGGTATATGACTGGTGCAAACATGGTAATCATGACACGTGTGTCATGTAAGAACACGACAACATACCACGCACATGATGCGCTCACGGGCGTTTCGCCAACTCACATATCCCGAATTCAATATCACGAGACTTGAATGAATGGCGAAGGTGAATGGCACGTTAAACCATGATAATCATGTTATCCGTGTCATGTAAAGCGTGACTACATGCTAGGCTCATAGCGCACTCGTGGCCGTTCTGCTAGCTTAACATATACCGAAATTGGTATTTGGTCACGTGAGTAGACGACGAAGGTAAGTGACACGTCCAAGCATTGTAATCATGGCATAGAAGTCATGTACGGCATAATTTACCTCCACCTTGTAACCTTGTGCTGATTTGAAAGTGACATATGAACCTTTCTCGTTCATGCTTTGTATATCGTGGATTCCCAATGTACGTGAGATCTGCCCTTTTTTTTTCTGGTGATAGATCAGACGGTGTTTACAGATCAGGTCGTAGGGGTGCAGAAACCTCTTTGTATATTAAAAGTGGTATTACTTTTGATGTATAATATTACAATTTATTGTAATAAATATGAAGTTTCCTTGACTCTATACAATATTGATAATGCCCCTGCGATTGTTTCGCTGTTATGTGAGTTACCTTGGCTCTTATTGTGATTTTTTTTGCCGGAACTGCCATAAACACTTTCTATTGCACTACACTTTGTCATTTGGTTCATGAAGTATGTTCCTTTATTTGTATTTTGTGAACAATACTGAAATTACATTTTTTTATATCTCCGCTAACCCTATGCCTCAACAGAGGCCTGTAAGGTACTTTGAATAAATAATTAGGTAAATAAATAAATGAACAAGTGTGTGAATTTTCGGGTGTTACGGCAAATTATGAATCAGCTGTCGTGAAGGGTGTCGGAACAGTGATTGCTACATTTTATCGCATACTTTGTACGAAACTAAATCATTTTATTTGAATATAATACTTTCATGTTTCAATGTCTGTCTTTCAATATGCTGCCTATTTGGTGACATTACATAGCTATATTGAGAAACACTCCAGATCCCCATAAATTATTAAGTTTGGTCGTATCATACTCTTGTTGAAATGTCATGTATTCGCCGACAAGGTTTACAGGATTAAGTGAAACCTACTGTGATTTGTGCGTGAATAGCCGTGATAAAAATGTTGTTATTTTTATCATTCTTGCAAGCAATTTGAGTGACCACCTACCAATTTTCTGCATCTTTCGTGTTACATAAAACAAAATATATCGACCTCGTACTACTCCTGTTTTGTTATCGTAGCTTCGATGGCGCATATTTCTCTGACTTCCTCTCGATGATTGAGCATGTCCACTGGTCAAATGTTTTTAAGAAAAAAAGCTCAAGCATCTTATACGACATAATTTTGCAGTAAAGGTTATGAGGAAACTTTCCCGAAACCTTATGCAAAAATATAAAAAGTAGAAAACCAGGGCTAACAAAACAGTTACTTCAGAGAATGAAAGTCCAAGATATCATGTACAATCAGACTAATATCCTAACAACTAAAACAAAACGAGAAACAAGTTATACTCTGGTCTCAAGAAAGCACGGGCTGAATAACATAAAAGCAGATTCATGGCTGTTTCCGATGACTCAAGAAAATTTGGAACACATTATGTTCTTTAATTGGTCAAAACAAATAGCATCCTTAGTAAATTCGCAACTGATGGTGTCTCATATAGTAAAGGATATTTGTCAAATTATTAGTTTCTCCTTCAGGTACATATTCACTCTCTTCAATGCAATTAGACTTTGAAGGCTACATAGCTTCATTTTTTGTGAAGTCTCTATATCTATTTTCATTTAGGAAAATGGTGATCAATTATTTTCTTATGGAGATAAACAAAACTTCTACTGCCGTTTAAGATGATATCATAGCATTTCGAATAGTGTCCGTTGCAAGTTCACTTTCGGCAACTCTAAACGGCATATTTGTCAGTGGCACTCCAGTGCACACGGTTGATTTGACCGGCAGCAGCTCGGCGTCCGCACAAGAAACGCACCGCGAGCCCGGAGTACGTCCGCTCGATTCTGTTGACATGCGGCGTTGGTTCGACGAACGTTAAAAAAAAGTGATGTTTTGAGCCGGCAATGCATAGAAACGCATCGCGAGAGGAAGAGCGACACGAGACACGAGAGGCTTTGGACGCATTCGAACGAGTTCCGACACCAAATTCTGTTTCAATGTACAAGTAGCGACTGCCGATTCACTTATAACTTCAGCACAATACGGCTTTCTTTAAAATCTAACCATCTCTTAACTACATCGTTTCAGATATAGCTTGCATGGCGCAGCCAACAGGAATTGAATAGACTGAACTGCATGGGGAAGGAGAAACGACGCTATAAAAACGAGGGACGCCACGCCGTACATCGTCATTACACTCGGAAGTGACCTTCGTCGAAAGCCTGCTCACGACCCTCGATAGCAGCACGCTGGCCACCGCGACAAAAAAGCAAGTCATCGAAGAGCTGACAGTACGAGTCCTACGATGCTCCGGACGTAAGGAAGAGCTTATCGCACAGTTCACCCCCAATAACCACTCGCCAAGCCCTAGAGCCGACGGATTGGTCAACGATCAACAGGGTTGCCTATGACGACGACAGACAGGCGCACCTCGAGACGCTGTCCGCCAACAACGCGAGGATTCGCGCAGAACTGAACAGTCTGTGAGCTCAACTCAAGCGTGAGACCACGAGTGAAGAACGTTAGACACTGCACAATGCAAAGTCACAACGCTTCATTGCCAACGGAACGGGTGACGACTCCAAATCACGGGCTGAATCATCCGGACACCACTGTCATAATAATGTATATGGGTTCGATGTAGCCGTCGTCACTGAAAGACGGCACTAACCAAGACGCGGCATGCCCTGCCTCGCCAACCGTTTGAACGCACGGAAGAGAACCATTCATGGCCCAGATCTTCGCCGCGCTTGTGAGCCCGCAGACCCTGCTTGTCCACACACTGCCTGAGAGGTGCACCAACGACGAGCCCGACCAAAATTCATTCCTCAAGCGAGACGTTATCCTCAATACCCTTGTTCGTACGGACAACTCAACAAAGTACCCACGAATGGAATGCGCAAGTGGAGGGAATCGCAACGCTCGCCCACTGGACGCCATCGCTCACGTTGTTGACAGCATCCAGCCTCCTGACAAGATACGCCGAGAATCGCACCGCACCTGCGCCTCACAGCGTGACCCTTGGAAGAAATGGAAGCAAGCGGTCATTCTCCGATTCAAACAGAGGCTGATATTGCAGGATTTCCTCGAACTGTAGGTGAAGCGACGCCTTCATAGCCGCGAGACCATCGTCAAATACATGTACTCAGAGAACGCAATTCTAAAATAAGAAAGTGTGCGTGTGCGACCTCTCGTTTAGTCCTTGGAATGTTCGCTGGATGGTGGTGCTTCTGGATGTGGGGTTTAACGTCCCAAAACCACCATATGATTATGAGAGACGCCGTAGTGGAGAGCTCCGGAAATTTCGACCACCTGGGGTTCTTTACCGTGCACCTAAATCTGGGCACACGGGCCTACAACACTTCCGCCTCCATCGGCAACGCAGCCGCCGCAGCCGGGATTTGAACCCGCGACCTGTGAGTCAGCAGCCGAGTACCTTAGCCACTAGACCACCGTGACGGGAATGGTGGTGCTTCTATATGCGGAATATATGATGAAAAGATGCGAGATGGTGGTACTTGGAGTGTTGACTAGATGGACGAACGGACACACAGACAGATGCATGGACGGACGCACAGATGGCTGCGCGGACGGGTGGCAAATGTACAGACGTAGGAGCGGATGCATGGACGAATGCAGGGACGGACGCATGGATGGACGTGCGGACGCACAAACAGACGCACGCATGGACGAATGGAAGCAAGAACGAATGGATGGAGGGATGCTTCGCCCACCTCTCCATCATTCACCCCATGGATATGCTGCCATTTTTTTCTAATTTCGCGCGATGTGGTTACGGACACTGGCGGCGGTGGTGGCGGGCAACTGCGCGTGGCCCCAGTTGTGATCCTATAACACCTTTAGCTGTAAAAAGCAGTAAGAATAATCTTGAACGCTTACGAACGAATAATCTTCAACGCTTACGAATCTTCAATGGTTCCTTTATGAACCTCACACATTTAGGCAAACTTCCAATTCTATATTCACGCAGTAAACTGCACTAACTGCATATCCTATACATTATTATATACTGTATTGTTAGAGAGGACTTCGCTGGTTACATGCAGTATACCAGCGCCAGGCCAACGAAATAGAAGCACAGTAAGACTATTGTTAGGTGACGAGTTAAAACAAACTAAAATCAATTTTCATTCCTTTCTTGAACGATAGCAGCATGGCGAGCTTCCAAGTGACATAGTTAGCCTATCATCACTTCATGCATTCACAAATGTATTGCAAGATTACTTGTGATCAATCTTTCACACAGCTCTTTTCATTTTCTGCCTTTTTAATATATTCGCAACTTCTTTCGTGGTATGCATCCATCAGCGGAAAGTGCCCTTCAATTCACATTACTTGATTTTGTGTCGTTAATCTTAGCATTGAAGTTCTGCACTCTTGCTCAATATTTTTATATCATTTCCGGGTGTTAAATCACTCGCTCCTGTACGTGTTATTGTTCCCCTGTCTTACTTCACTGTACTATTGCAAATGCTGCTGGAGTTGTTCTTCATGCTCGCGTCTTCATTTCACATTCAGCTGCTAGTGTTCTTATCGTTGGTCATACGTGCTTTTGTTCTGATGTGACTTTTTTGTTTTATTTCTTTCATCTGTTTGTCGACTGAAATGATAGATTGTGTAATATTGCAATTTGATGTACCCATTCCTGCCACAGCTCCCAAAATTCAGTCAGCTGTGTGTGATAAATAAAAAATAAAAATCAACATACATGGCAACGAAGACGATAGAGAAGGAAGTGCTCATTATATTGTTTTAATCAACTTACGGGCAGCTGCGTAACGGAGACTATATTTTTTTACCTTTTAATTACTACTAAAAGAGAACCGTTGTACATTTACCTGAGCTCGAACACTACAGAGCGATGTTTAGTAGAATAAAAGCAAGGCAGCTTAATTGCATGTTTTCCGGGCGCACCTCGTAGTCATACCTGTTGAATGCAAGCTTTGCGCTCCAGCCATGTATAAAAAAAGAATTGTGCTCAGACATAGTCATAGAGGGCACATTGAAGATGCACTTGTGTAGCTCACTAAGTGATAAAATAATATCTCGATCCTCATATGTCTGTAAACCTCAGGTTAGAAACTATCTTCGGTATATTAAAAACTTTCATAATATGAGTGCTTCTGAACGTTAGGGTGCATTGTCAGGGAATGTCTGATACGATAGGGATCGCATAGTTGAGCCAGAAAAAGAACTGACTGGACAGCCGCTCCTTTTCGTGGAAATGCCAGCTCACGATCCACTAATCTTTATGACGCTTCCGGCGGCTGCTGATAGGAGGCCGTGCAAACATGCTGACCAGACAGACGGCGCCGACATTGCCTTTTTCTCAAAGCTCACGGAGGGAGTGCACCTATAGGAAATTCACCGACAGTACAAACGCGTTAGGTCTGTAGTGATATTCAGGCAAAGAAAGGTACAGTTGCCAAGGGGACTGGCAAAACAGCAAGGACAGCGTGCCAAGAAACCTGCCTTCTGTAAACTCAGAAATTCCACCAAAATGACTTCACGCTAAGAGTTATAATTGACCATTTGTCACCTGTGCAGTACATTTCTCTTAAACAAGGTACATACAATGCATACAAAGCATTAGATACAATGCAAGAGCCACTATATGAAAGGTACAGTTAAAGAGGAAAGACAAAATAGATGACAGGACCTGCCGAGGCAGTGCCGTCAAGGTCTCTAGTGTGATCACCCACCTTTAGCTCCGAATGTATCATTGAAATGAAATGCAGAATAAATGGAACTACTTCTACAGGAAGCTTTCTGCTTAAAATAAAACTATACGGCCTAACGTCCAGAGCAAGGCATTCAGTGAGTTATGGCGCACTCGTGTTAGTATTGGCACTCGTGACATTTTTTATCCGCTTTCGCCTGCTACGACTGCTGCTTAATTGCTAGTAGCGATGTCACAGCTCAGAATCAGCAGACGAGAGTCATGCAGGAACCGTACACTGAAGCAGCGCATCCTGAAGTTTATAAAAGCAGCTATGTGCGGCGCTTCCGATTTTAAATCTGCTCCTTTATCCAACAGACGATGAGTTTCAGCATTGAACACCTTTTCGTAATGGAACAGGCGGTAAAAGACTATAATTACTAGGTCTGGCTGTAGCACCGAGTTGCTTTTCTCTTGTGTACTTTTTCGGTCTTCGCCCAACTCCGTTAGAGCTCACGTCGTAGCTCAAGAACAGCATTACTCTAAATTTACATTTTTGTTTGTTTGCTTTAGGACCTGCTTCTTTAGTACTGCTTCCGGTTGGTCCTCTTCACTCGACGCTCCCATGATGAATACATCGCTTCAATAGCCGCAAGCACAGCACTGTCCAGTGAGCAGAGCATACATTTGAAATCTCAAACTAAAAGGTTACGAGAAGAAAAAGCCATATTCAAAGGAAAGGAACGAAGACAAGCGCCTTGTCACCGTACTTTTTCTTGTGAACGTGTATTTTGCGCACAACCTTTTCATTTCAGGTAAACTCTTAAAAAAAGTTAAGAAAAGGTTCGTAATCACAAGCAAATAGTCACTAACAAAAGCTGTTGGTAGCTTTTTTGGGCAGTGATTACGTTCTCGCTGCCTTTTTACTACCTACTGTGAAAAGTTTGAATGTTTACGACTTCTTGAGTACTGTCACTAACTTTTTGTCATGCACCTGGTTAACGAAATTTTTAAACAATTCTTAGAAGGTAATATTATGAGTTATCTACAGCGTATTGACTATATAGCACGGGGACCCATTCAAGTTCAGTGAGGTGATATCAGTAAGCTTTGCACCCGAAGTTGGATCTTCTATGCAACGTCTTCTTCAGGCGATATTATGCGAAAATAGACATAACACAATATTTCAACCTGCTTGATTGAACATTCTAAATATCCTGGTAGCCGACACCTGTGAAAGTTCGCGGCAGTACCAGGACGGCAGGTGCCACCTCAATGGGCACCTAATAAAATTGTACACTGTGTATATATCGACCCTTAACTAAAACCCTGCATGAGGTATCACTGCTCTCCGGCACCAACTGCGTACCTAAGACGCCGGGCTCTGAATACTACTGGAACTGCTTGGAAATTACATGAGTCGCGTACCCTTGCCGTAGCGCATGTTTGCTCTTTCTCATTCATAAAGATGTGTGCATAATTACCAATGATTTACCGCAATGTTGATGCTCGTTAATTTGACCGTTTTAAAACAGTGATTTGTCAGGCGAAAGGTTTCAGGCTACAATGTTTATTTTTGTAACTGGTGCTGCTTATATGTTCCTTGTTCGCAATAAAAGGGTACTAACCGCTACTATTCGAGTATTTAACGATGACGGTAGTTACATTTACCAACCTTACCGTTACTAACCAAAATACACATTACGCCAAGATGGAAATACTTGAGCAAAGTATTCATGGAGTGCTACAGTATAGATAGGGAGCGGAAACAGCGAATGGAAGGCTCCTTGCTGCGTTCAAGCCTCCGATTGTGTTCATAGTCAACACTCCCGAAATGACCTCTTCAAAATACAACCGCTGATAAGCCAGTGTCAAAGTAATCTTAGAGACAATCTGTCTTTCTCGACGAGTTTAAAGCAATGCAGGAGTATTTGCCAGAAGATGTGCTGTTGGCTTGTTTCTCGCGTTCGCTGTGCATTCTTTGCTTCTCTAGTTTCCGCACGATCGTTACTATATCATTTCTTCTACCAACGACCATTACCATGGTCGAAGCGGAGATAGGCTGGCTAGTGACTTGGGCTAGGAGCAGGTTCAGTGCTCGACAAACAGTATCGCGCAAAGTGAACAGAACTAGCTAGTATTTAAAGAGCTTGGATATCGCGTGTTATCAAGGTTCATGCGTACAAGTGGCCCTGAATGTTTAGTGAGAGCTGAATTTCAGCGTAGAGCATCATGAAAGTGTCTTCAATGATTGTTTTCGTAAGACTGTATTGTGCATGCAACACAATGTTTTGTATTTAGAAGCAGTTTCTTTCTAAAAAGCTCTTCGTCACCTCAGGGCCGACAGTCACTCCATTGCCAAAATTACTGTGTTCTGCCAAGGTTCGTAGAGATCTCGTACAGTCTCTGATAAACTCGTCATTCAGCTGGTCTCGTTTCTGAAAACAATAACATCCAAGAACCTTCTGGGACCAGATCACTAAATTAGTACATTAATAATATCTATGAACTCGAAAGACTTATGGGACGCCGCCAGAACCCTCAGTGCTTCGTACATTTGCCACTAAGCGCTGCTGCGCACCATTCGCTTCTAAGAAGGCTCTGCGGTGTCAGCATTACAACATAACTTCAAACGTTCTACCCATGATGACCAGTCGGTGACATGCCCAAAGGCATATCTCATCACCATCATGGTCATCAGACTACGCCCACTGCGGGACAAAGGCCCCTCCTATGTTCCGCCATTCAACTCGGTCCCGTGGTTTCTGATGCCACTTTAGACCCGCAAACTTCCTAATCTCATCTGCCTAACCAGTTTCCTGTCTCCTCTACCCCCGTTTGCCCTCTTTTGGAATCCAGTAACTTACCCTAACGACCAGCGTTTATCCTGCCTACGTGCTTAGTGCCCGGTCACTGTCCATTTATTTTTCTTGATATCAACTTGATAACCTTAACGCCGGTTTGCTCCCTAACCCACTCTGCTCTCGTCTCTCTTAAGATTATCTATCACTTTCCTTTCCATCACTCAATGCGTCGTCCTCAAATTAAGCTGCACCCTCTATGTAAGCCTCCATGTTTCTGCTCCGTAGATGAGTACTGGCAAGATGCAGCTGTTATATGCTTTCCTGTTGAGCGATGGTGGCAATCTACCAGCCATGATGTGAGAATACTTGCCAAATGTACTCCACCCCATTCTTATTTGTCTAGTTACTTCAATCTCGTGGTTCGGTTCCGCGGTTACTACCTCAGCAAAATCACCGTACTGTTTTACAACTTCAGGTGCACTACTACCTATCTGATCTAGGTGCTGTTCTTTTCCGAGGTTGTTGTACATAAATTTCCTTTTCTGTAGATTAATTGTGAGACCTACTCTTCTGATGTCCTTGTAAAGTTGAGTAATGATTTGATTGATATGTGGAGTTTAACGTCCCAAAACCACTCTATGATTATGAGAGACGCCGTAGTGGAGGGCTCCGGAAATTTAGACCACCTGGGGTTCTTTAACGTGCACCCAAATCTGAGCACATGGGCCTACAACATTTCCGCCTCCATCGGAAATGCAGCCGCCGCAGCCGGGATTCGAACCCGCGCCCTGTGGGTCAGCAGCCGAGTGCCTTAGCCACTAGACCACCGCGGCGGGGCAAAAAAGTTGAGTAATCATTAGTTTCAATTCGTCCTCTCAGTTACTAAGCAATCCAATGTCATCGACGAAGGCAAGTTACTACCGTACACTCACAGAATTAGAGGGAGTACTGCAAAAACAGAGGAACTGTGAGCAGAGGAACTCCGCAGAGTTCTTGAACTCCGTGGGGGAGTAGGGCAGAGTTGGCCGCGGAACTTGCTCTTTCTTTGAAGGCAGAATAAAAGAGACTGTGAACGCTCTGCTACTCAGGTGGAGTTCCCAATCTATGCAACTCTAGTGCCGATGAGGCGTGAATTGGTATGGCACTCCGTCCTTGTTGACTGAGTACAGTCTAGCGCTTGCATGTTAGCTCCGATGCTGCAAAGCAATATAACTGTCTCATAACCATACGAATTTGAGTGTAGACGCCCGAGTTGTAAGTTTAATGCGGCAAGTTAGTTGGATTACTTTAAGTGTTAACAAAAGCATGGTTTTGTGATAATGAATGTTTCGTTTTTGAAGCGGCAACAGCAGCACGTTCAGAGCATGAAAGAGCGGCCACATCTAACGCGTCACCCAAAGGTAGTTTATGGCAAGAAATGAATTGCTAATAAAGTAGAGGCTCTACACACAAAGTAAAAATTTAGCTACAAAATAAAAAAATTGGCCCCTTATCTGCATGTAATCTGCAAATGTCGTCGAAAGACAATAACCTTGCATGTGGAGAGAGGGAACAAAATATTTATTTGATGTTTCGTGCAAAAAAAATTGGTAAATGGTATTCCGAAGGCGCTGCGTTATGCCTAGTTCACACTGAAACATCCGCTTTCTACAGCGACCGAAATTCCCCTGCCGCCGAAACGGAGCGCCGTTCACACTGGACCCGCCCGCGCCGCCGAATATGCCATCTACTACGGGGCGAACGCGGGATGGATGCGCTGTCGCCCGGTTGTTGTCGCGGCTCGCAAATGCCACTACGCTATCCGGTGGCGGATACTTCGACGATTCTCGTACGCAAGAAGCAAGAAAAGACAGTACTGCTTACTTTGCTGGCAAGTGGCTGTCTTGTAATGCACGAAGAGCAGAAAAACCACTGACGCCAGCGGCGTTGGTGGGTTCGTTTTGCTCTGCAAGACCACAACAAGCTCGGTCACGCCAACGGCGAGCTCCGTCACCTCTTTCACGAAATACGAAGGCCAAGTAGGCACAGAGTAGGTTAAACTCCCGTAGGTTTCAATATTCAGTTACGTGCACTGCGGCATAACAAGTGAGTAGGGCTTGGCCGCCATTTTTCTAAATTCCTTCACTAGCGCTCCTATTAGTCCGCGGTGACCGATTCGGCGGCAGACGCCGCAAAAATCGGTCCGAGAGCGATCGGCGCGGAGACGGCCCTTTCGGCGGATCTCGCCGCCGCCGAGCCGGAATCGGAGCACTTTCGGTGGCCGGAATGGTCAGTGTGAACGCGGCCTAAGTGCCTCGAGCGTGCAGCGGAGGCGAACGAGCGCATCAAGTTACGTCACACGCGAGACATGAGCCCCAATTGCCAGGTCTTTTTTTTTTCGGAAAAACAAAGCGCGTGGCTCTGAGACGGGTATGCGCGCCCACCTCAGAGGTGATAAGGTGTAGAACGCAAGGTGACGGTAGGTGCCACCACCGTCTCGTCTTGGCAAAGCGTCGGAAACATTCCCCGTTCCATGCAAGCGTTGCATGGTCAGCGCAGTGTGATAAGCGCTAAGGTCCTTAGAATTACTTATGTATGCCTTTTCTAGTAAAAGACGAACATGCAGAATATATACGTGCTGTTATGGTGCCTCAGATTTGCGCAACATTTGGTTTTAAATTGACAATCCTACACGTATGAACCCTGATTCTTGAGCAACATTGGTAGGTACTGCGGATGCGGTCAGCCGTTCGGGATATCGGCTGGTGCTGTTTCGAGTATCCGGTTCGCGGTAACGGTGGACAAACAGACAATTGGACACGCTGACAGACACACAGACCAAAGTTTTGCATCGAAGGTCCCCATGAAAGACTATCGTCTTTAAAAACTCAGTTGTTGGGTTTGGACTCACCACGTACAAATTAAGAGGCGGGTATTCTGACCATTGCGCCACGTCGCACCATGCTCACGGTGTGGTAAAAAAAAGGAAAAAAAACTGCTGAAAGGAAAACGCGCCGTTTTGCTTCACAGGTTGGAGTTGGAACGAATGCGTGATTTTTGTTTCTGACTAAACCTTGAGTCTTCATAATATGTAAACTTCTGGCGTCCACGCATGACATGCCACTACTGCCAAGACACCGATTTTCTTTCAGAATTCACAACATAGTAAAGAAAATATACAAGAATTACCGAGAACCTCAGGCAGATTATCAGCTTTTACTACCGAGAGCAACAGCCATATGTCGCTTTTTACAGCGAAAGTTGTTATGAGATCACTTTTCGGGTCAGCGCAGTTGCATGTTGTCCGCCACCGCCGCCGGTGTCCGTAACTACATTGAGTGAAACTAGAAAAAAAAGCTTGCACCAATGACACAGTGGGGCTGGAACCCGGGTCTGCTGGGTGCAAGGTGAATATTCTACCTCGGAGTTACGCCGGTGGTAGTAATGTGTTAACAAATTTGTCTTAGGCAGGCATGACCTAGCACCAATGGCACAGTGGGGCTCTAACACCGGACCGCTGGGTGCCAGCCCAGTATTCTATACCACTGAGCTACACCGGTGCTTGTGACTCGTTGTCAAACTTGCCTTAGGCAGCCTTGATGTCGGCAAAGCAATCGTGTTAATATAACCTGTAAAGCGTTTTACAACAACGAAAAAACCAGACGTCGCAAAATGCGAATAGCTTAACAAGTGGGCCGTCCAGTGCTCCAACCTCATACAAAATCCCGTTCTTATTTCCCTATATATCAACTGTGGCGGATATCCACTTCAGCCATAATTTCTCATCGTCAGTCACTTCATAGAAAATTGGCACAAAATTCTTTGCGAGTGTCTAGCGAATACCACGCTTTTCAGAAGAATGACGAAAAATAGCATAGCGAATGCCGGCCTACTATACCCAAAAGTTTATTATTATTGACTAAGGCGGGGTACCAAGCAGGTGTGCTTGCAGTACTTACCCAATGAGTGTTTTAAAAAGGCCTTGAAAGGCCGCTCTTGTACTTTTCGCTGTGACTGTGCTGCGCCTACCGCGCAGGCCTAGCATTTTTTTTTTACTGGTTGACGTGCAAAGAATATCGACTGTAATGATCAATAAGTACGCACATCAGTGATTCAACAGGGTGCATTTTCTTGCGCAAGAGAGCTTTAGTGCAGCGGTCGTGTGTGAGTGTACTGGTTTGCATCTGTAAACCGAAAGCTGGAACAACATAGCCGATAGCTAAAAAGCAAATATATTGATATCTGGGGTTTAACGTCTCAACACCATGATATGATTATGGGAGACGCCGTAGTGGAGGGCTCCGGAAATTTCGACCACCTGGGGTTCTTTAACGTCCACCCAAATCTAAGCACACAGGCCCACATCAATTTTGCCCCCAATGAAAATCTAAAAACCAAATTCCATATGCACAAAAGTGTCTCATCGTGTTACTTTATTAACGCACCCCAAACGACAAGCGTGTGTTTCCACGTTCGAATGCCGACAAGTGCGCCCGCCGGCTTTCAGCGGCGGCGCGTGTTCGATGCGCCGCGAGCTGAAAGCGCGTCGCATCGATGCTCATCGCTCCCTGTGTAGACACCGTACCCAAGAAACAACAAATTAATCAGCTTAACCGATGACAATGCTCTACTGTACAGTCCTTGTTACTCCTCTGCATACATATTATTAAACCCAGCAGCCCCGATGACATGTTTCACGGGCTCGGCTAGTAAGCTATATGCCTACATTCGCTGGGAGTTGTCACATTTAGTTGGACCTATCTCGGCGCAGTTGGCTCGCGAAGGTTGAAGTTTGAGCATTCCGCAAGCCTCTCATTAATGCATCAAAGTGTAGACGAGCTAAGCTAGGCTATAAGAATTGCCGGAGATGCATTTGAGCTAGAGGTCTGCTGACTGGCGTTGTTTTTTGTTTTTGTTTTTTTTTGCGTACAAGTACGCACCACGGCATTGCAAGTCGGTCATACGCCGCACCGTAACGTTCGTAGAATACTTCTCGGCCATCACTGCTGAAGGATCGTCTCAAGTGTGTTTGTAGGTGCCTAGCTACAACACCCCTGCTCAAGCATAAGTGACTTCACCGCATTCAGCGAATATGACAGAATGCCAGCTGATATAATCGAAATTTATTAGTGATAATGGCATTGATTGTCATGTAGCTTTATATTGAAAGGCCGATGTGCCTGCAAAGTACGCAACGATCACCCGATATTAGATGTATATTTGCTTTTGAATACGCGCAATAGTGGTATCGCGCCACCCGCACTAGAAAAGAGCTAGACATCATAAGTATAAATACCGGTTGGAATATGAATAACGCGTTCGAGCATCGAACGCGTTATTATATATATATATATATATATATATATATATATATATATATATATATATATATATATATATATATATATATATATATATATATATATATATATATATATGAGACCCTGGTCTTAGCTCTTCAGGAGTGATTCTGCTCATTCTACTCTTGGAGGGACTTGATGCGCACTAACCTGACCAGATTACAAAACTCTGAGAGAGCAGTGTAACTTTCGAAGAGAGTGTATAAACACAATTTCAGAAGCCTGACTGTACTTTCTCTGGCGAGGGAGCTAGTTCACTTTCGTTCAGCCAGATTACCAGCACTCTGCCAAGAGAGTGTGCCTACTCTGTGCAGCAGACAGCTTCCAGCACTCCTGAAAAGAGAGCGAAATATGGGACAAGTCTCTACTCCTGCAAGAAGCGTTGCCAGCACTCTCTTGGGGCTGTGAGTGAACTCTTTAATAACTCGTCTTCCTGCAGATGACAAGCACTGTGGAGGCATTCACGTACTGTGAAGCTTTCAAATGGAAGACGCATACATCGTATCGCTACTCTTTTAGGGCAGTCCTTCCATGACGTCATTCCCTGTCGTATGTTTTCTGTGCATGCGTCTATGTACAATCTGGTATGTATGCTATGCTAATGAGACTTATACTTTGGTCCATGACCTGTCATTAGGTGCTTCATGTAATTATCACATTCATCAAGTTAACAAAATGACCGTGAACGCACCAAGACCATGTCACGCAAATCACAACGTACGTAAAATTCATGTCACTGTTTTCATGTGACGAGCTGACATTAAGTTTGTGATGCACCTATAGTGTACGTAACGCTAGCGAAACGGTCACAAGCGCGCCATGATCGTAGCAGGTAAATTCCGTATACGACATGCATTCATTTAATTTTTGTGTTGCAAGCTGTTACAATAGCTCACATGCAATCAAGTGACGCTCTACCAAGCATGGTATACACATGAAGCGAGAGAAACGGGCCCACCACGCTTGCGCAGGAGGCTTCGAACTATCGCGAGTCAGTGTTTCTACGTGTTTTCGTGTTTTCAGCATTATTATTGTGTTTTAGCATTACCAGTAAGATGGCAAAATGAGCGCGCGTCGCAACGTCGTCACAACGTGGTGGCCGCACTCTCACTTTCCACGCGCACCGCAAAGAGTCGACCATACTTCGCGCGCCCTTATTTCGCGGTAGAGAGGATCGTACGGCTTAACTGGCGTTCAGCTTTTACCGGAATGATCCTGTTCTAGTTACCATGCAGGCGCACAAAGGTCACTGCAATCGTTGCACAGTCTACGTTTGCAATAACAGCGCGCTTTTGGGACGCAGCAAAGGGGCACTTCAGTTTTTTTCTAGTTATCTGGCAGGCACAAAACAATGTAGTGTGTTTGATCACATATACTCAGACTTTAGAAAAATAACATGCGGAATACCCCAGGGAACTGTGCTAGGCCCTATGTTATTTTCATCATACATAAATAACCTACCGTCAGCTCTTTCACGCAAAACCATAATGTATGCTGATGACACCGCATTACTTTTTTGAGGTAAACCTCTCCGTTCGCTAAATGAACAAGTCACGGCAGAGTTATCAACTATTTCCACATGGTTCGCACACAAGCTCTCAATAAATATAGCCGAAACCAAGCAAGTTATATTTTACTCCAGGAGAAAAAATCTAGATTATAACCGCCTGTACTAGGAAATTAACAACTCACCCATTAAGCGAGTTTCCACGTTTAAATATTTGGGTGTTCAAACAGACGAAAACATGAATTAAAAGGTTGAGGTTAATTACATATCCAAAAAGCTGCTTTCACATGCTTCACGCTCAATGAAGCCAGATATTGCTTTTCCTATAACTTGCTTCGATCATTACACTTCTCTATATTTCACTCTCAAATCAGTTATTGTAGCAAGATATGGCTTTACGTATCCAACGTGCATCGAAATGACCGCACGATTACAAAAACACACCCTGCGAATCATTACGTCTTCTTCTACCACAAGCTCGAATCTGTTTTCATCTACTCAGATACTGCCTTTCACATCTCAGCGATATTTTAAAACCACGGTAATTTCAACCATTAACGCCACTTTTTCACTACATGTGAGTACGTTTTCTGCATCCACCCGCAACACAAGGCTGGCAGGCAATGGCAATCTTAACCTTCCCAATTGTAGGAATCTATATAGCGAACGGTTAATTCAGTTCACTGGTGCTGAAATATAGAACACAATTCCAATTGAAGTTAAACTTGCCCGCAAATTCATTTTACTTGCAAAATACGCTTTGTTATTCAGTCGTGTTCTCGAGCGCAGTGAAGATCACGTCCATAATTTTTATGCCTCACCTGGTACATGTCTCTCCCTTTCTTGTTTTTTTCTTCGTTATTTTGATTCAAGTTAAAAGGTTCTTTATTCTTTAACGCAGCGTTATGCGAAAATTCTGCCATTCTTTTCGGGTGGCCCGTCTTTTGTACTTTTTACACAATGCATGCCATTTGTTCTTCTTTATTACTTTTGTACTTAGGACTTAGCAGCAATTCCGTATTTATTGTCATGTGCGTTTCATTACATATAATGTATCTTTGAAGCTACTCAATAATCGAACTTGTATAAAGACTCATAATTATATCATGTGCTCCTCTGCCCCAGGCATGTAAAAAAATTCATGTATTACTAGGTTGGACCAGTAACTAGCCACACAGCCTAACGGTCCAAATATTTTGTAACCACTTTTGTATTCGGTTCATTGAATTAACACTGATTGATTGATTGATTGATTGATTGATTGATTGATTGATCGCTTGACATCTGAGATGCCTATTCGCGTTCTTCCGTACTTGAGAGTACGTTTCGTGCGTCATTTGTGCGTGAGAAACGTGGAACATGTTTCGGTCTGCTAGCCATTCTGCGGGTGACCTTCAGATTTGTTGCTATCACGTTCATTGCTTCGCCTTTGCGACAAATTTGTGACATTTCCTGCTTACACGCGCTATACGGCCAACGTCGTCTCGTTCTAGGCGGTGATGTAGAACTAAGTCAGGTGCCTCCAAATAAATCAGCAAATACCAGTAAAACCAATTCTTCAAGTAAAAAGCGAACAACCTGGAATGCAGTTGGCTCCAACGCTCTCAACGAAAGTACTCATGACCACTCCGATAGCGCGTGCTGACTATAATCCTTCGCCTGTCTCTGAACTTTTGGAGGGGCAAACTGAGCTAGCTTATGATATTGCTGACATCAATATATTTCAACATACGGTTGCCTGTCGTTTTCATGCTTTGGAATCGCGCGTTGGTACATCGGAACATTCTGTTGACCCTATTGAATACAGTGACGCTAGTGCTTTACGCGCCGTAACTGATTGCCTAACTTCTAAGATCAATGAATTGTTCTCAAAAATTGATGACCTCGAAAATTGTTCCAGAAGAAAGAATTTGATCATACACCGTATTTTAAAAGACCGCAATGAAAATACTAGCCCACTGTTATGCAGCGTAACATAAAATTACCCGTGAAAAATACCTGTCCGTAAATCAAACGTGTCCACAGGCTTGAAAAAGCTTGCTATACACACCCTGCCATTCTAATGCTTTCTACTTCGGGGATGAAAGGCCTTGTTCTCGCAAATGAATTTAAACTGAAGGACTCAAACGTGTTTAATGCAGAATAGCTTTTTGCACGTATTAGATAATACACACGAAAAAAAGAAAGTTCACTTTCTTATCGCCACAACGGCTCTGTGGTGAAGTCAAGATACGATCATGCACACATGGATAACGTACGTTATTATTGGAATGACCATTCACACTCATTAGTGAAAATCTGCAATCGAGCACAACACTCTCAGTTTTCTGTCCCAGCAACTTTAATTCTCGTCTCATCTAAATCATGACCTCAATGCAGCCGTCATAAAAACTTAGTAGTCCTGAACATCAATGGTCATACTACTGCTAAAAAGCTTCTTGATTTCTTGTTTCTCGTCGCAACTTATTCCCCTCATATCTTTGGCATGGCGCAGTCATGGCTACATTGTAGCATTTAAAACTCTGAGTTCACACCATCTGTGTATTCTGCCGTACCTAAGGACGGAGCGCGAGGCATTGATGGTGGCGTTGCACAATACTTCTCCGCTCAGATATCTGGTCTCCTGAAAGTGAATCCCTCTAGTGTAAGGTCTACTTAAATAATCAGCGTAAGTAATCAGCGTTAGAGTTTTATATCACCAACCCGCATCATTCCTTGAAGTTCTTCGTGTGCTTGCCAATTTCATGTGCGATATAAATATTCATTCATTGAGATTCATCTCTATGGGCGATATCAACGCTCCTGACATTCATTGACCTTGCCTGAGTGTAATGGGTTGCGATGCTGCGATATGCTTGAATTATTAAGTATTTTGCTATCTTACCCAAGCTGTCTCATGCCAACTAGGTTCAATTCTATGCTAGACTTAGTTTTCTTGAGTACAGATCTACCCAACAGCAACTTTTCTTGCGACATAGTTAAAGGAATATCAAACAATGAAGGTATCTTGTTACCACTTTGTTATTCCACTTCCTAATCACCTTCCACATTCAGCAGCTTCCCTAATTTCACTCGTGCTGACGACACTTACATAGCTGATATTTTGGTTGCTCAATTTGATACGTTTTGCCCGTTCTCTTACACTTAAGATATATCTTGTTAATTACTTGAAGATCTTGTAAAGTTATCTGTGCGAAGATTTGTGCAAATTAAGATAAAAAAGCAATGTCAATCCTCCTTGAATTACTCGAGATCTCTTACACTTATCTCGTCGTGTCCGTCGACTTCGGCGCTCCCGAAGATCTAGTGATTCCAATGCCCTATACCGGTTTCAAGAATCTAAGTGTGAACTCAACTCAATGATGCAAACAGCAAAATATTTCTTTCATCGCGTTCAGTTGCCGCATCTGTTAGGGATAAATTGATGCAATTTTCAGTGTTCAATTTTGTCTCATACCAACTCGCCTTCTTCTTCTAAAATAGGTGATGACCTTCTTATTGACCTCCCAGCTATATCTAATGCATTTGTAACTATTTCCAGTCTGTGTTCGTTTCTGACAACAACACCATTCCTTCTCTGAACATCGTTCCTTGTTCTGAACTGATCAGTGATACAAAAACAACGAAGGCATTTTGAGCCCTATCTTAAAATTGGATGTAAAAAATGCATTGACCCGGACAATATATACCATGCATTATTAGTGTGTTACTTTTGGTGGTCATCGTTAAACAATCATATTCAATAAATTTTTGTCTTCTGGCACTGTTCCCTCTTCATGGAATGTGGCTAAGTTTATCTATCTTTTTAAACCTAGCGATAAGCCGTCTTTTGAATAAGAGACGATTAATATTGACTTCGTAGTCATGCAAAATGTTACAACATATTCATGAACACATTACGCCCTTCTTCGAATCAAAACAGTTGCTATCAAACAGACAACATGGGTTTAGACGTGTTTTTAGCAGAACAACGCAATTAGTCGAATTCACGCATGATACCTTGCTTAGCCTTGATCACGGCGTCCAGGTTAACACTGTGTTTATACACTCCGCAATGGCTTTGAAGACAGTATGATATTCTAAACTCCTAGCTTAACTCGACGTGATACTAAACGATCCTCGATTGCTTAACTAGGTATCTAGCCTTTAGTCATCTCGATCTCAGTTTCTTTCTTACAGGTCAACTAACTCTGCTGATATTAGTGTAACATCTGGAGTGCCACGAGAGTCCGTTCTTGGGCCTTTACTTTTTTTTGCTTCACGTAAACTACTCGCCTGCCTACACCTCCTCTCCAGTTCGTTGTTATGCCGACGATTGCATTTTGAATGGAGTCATCAAAACACACTGCGACCACTACCGCTTGCAGGGGTCGTTTTCTGGGTTTCGCAATGGAAGCGAAACCTGACTGATGCCTGTGAACTCTAGTTATGAAGATGATGACTCACAGTACCTGGTTGACATGAATTCCCAAGGGAAAGAAGAGTGTCATGGAGATGCTTAAGAGGAAATCGATGATGGAGAAATTTTTTTCATTGAAGCGTTGACTTCAATATAATGCAGCATTTTGCTTTATATAAATGAATTTCTTGCGTAAGGAATCTTGAAAAAAAAACGGTTTGTGCGCAGTAAAGGGCTGCAATGAAGGGCTCAGCGAGCCATCGCACGCATATTTAACTACACTCAAAGAGTATGTTTAGGATGGCGAGAACTTGTGTTATCCGAGCGGTGAGGTTATGAGCTCGCTCATATCTTGTGAAGAGGACTTGAAAGGAATGAGATCCTGAGCAGACAGCCAGTTCACCTTAAATTCCCCTCTCAAAGATGTAAGTGAATATTCAATTGAAAGGGCGACCTGCAGTGTGCAGGCATGCCAGCAATGCAAGGGTTTTCTGGAAAAAATGCTGATATCAAGTTATACGCAAGTAAAGCTGTGCATTCACCTGCGCCAGCTCGAATCAACGAGAACCAGTGGAAGTGGAAGCAAGACATGTGCTGAGGTTAACTTGCAGTGAGTTATAGCGCTTGTTTTTGAAGTGCAATAAAGTATTTATCCAAATAAAACTGGGGCATTAGAAATCACTGTAAAATAAATTCAATGTGCTTGCTCATCGTTATAAAGCCGTGTGGTCGCTTCATTTTAGCGATATCAATAAACGCTATGAAAGTTGCTACTTTACCATATATTTCTAAGGAAAACACGCTAAACCAGGTTTGAAAGTCAATGTCTGCGTGCGAGTCATGGTTTAATGCCATAAAAGGCATATGTAGATCATCAAATAGTATGGTAAGTTTTCAACATTTTTTTGCCAATGGGCTGTTTGCAGTGAGGTATAAGACATGAAAACAACATACAATATACTGTGCGTTGCAGGTTGTGGTCTGTAACTGAGGTAGCTATAGAATATTTCAAAAAGAATATATGAAAATATGGTACGGAATCACAATTTTAGGGACGAAGTTTCTAAAGTCATGGGTTTGTCCGCGCATTTCTGTGACCGGTTCGTAACCACCTAGCTATAAACTCCCTCTGCATGTGGCGCTAGTGTGAGTGACAGACAGACGGATGGAAAGACAGGCGGATGCACGGACGGCGGAAGCAAGAACAGCGGACGGAAGTACGTTTAGCCCCAATCATCATGAATGCTGGTCAGTGCAACGAAGAGTTCGTCCGTCCATGCCAATTTTTTCTCCGTGGATGTGCTGCACGGACGGATGTGGGAATGGACGTACGGATGGACGGGAGGCAGAAGCACGGACGGAAGCACGGATAAACGCTTCGCCGCACACATCATCATTCACTCTGGATATGCTGTGATTTTTTTTTCTGTCAACAGCACAAGTATTTTATTCTTTTTTTAAAGCCAGCTGGCAAATGGCAAACTGCTTTACGCTTTTGTGGAATGCGAACAACACACGGACACATTGAAAGGTCAGGTGACTTAGGTGCGGGTGTTTCACATCTTTAACCTATATAAATCGTTGGCGACTAGTCCGAAAAGTAGCTAATTGACGGTGTAGATGCGGCTTGCGTCAACGGTATTTTTTCTGCTCCGAGCAACTCCAGCTGCTATTGTCACTTTAAAAATGAAGACTAAAGACTATATATCTAAGACCTTCTCACTACAGATGAAAAAAATTGGTAGATCCTAATTAAAGTGGCAATCTATGTATGTTCTTATGGGGGAGACGCCGCAGGCGCCGAACAGTGAGGAAGGAAAATATCGGCTCCCGCTCTCAGTATCTGTTTCCGCCAGTTAATCAATGTGTGTCATTGAATGGATTACATCGATCGACGCATTAACATCGAGGAGAACAAGGCTACATCAATTTTCTGCGGTGGCTGAACTTTTCGTCATTTTACGAGGCTTTTTGTGCCAACGACGCCGTTCTTGAGGTAGGCCTACGCCGAGCCGGGTCAACGCCACACGGACGCGCGCCAAGTGGCGTTCGTCGGGGGTGAGTGGCAAGTAATGGTGGACGGGGACAGCATATCTCCCGATGAGTGTACCGAAGAGTACGGGTGGCAAGCAGCAGTTTCCAAGCGAATGTCGACCAAATTCGCTGTTAGCGGGGACTGAGTCGGAGCTGGGCCTAACACGGACGCGGCGTCTAGAACATTTGAGAAAGGCAATCAGGTCAAGAATAGAGTCACAAGGGCGTCCCGCGTGCCCTACATGCCTAAGGATCACTTCAAGATTATCCTACGACCACGTGGCGGCATCAATATTAGCAAGATGGGTTCCACCAAGGTAGGCAAAGCCATCATAGAAGCTGCAGGGTTGGGCTCAGATCAGACAGCGTCAGACACCATCTGCCCCAACGTCAGCCAGAACATAATGGTGGCGAGTACACCGGAGCGGGAAAATGCTGAGAGGTACGTGAGAATAAGATCAATAGACCTGGGCGGTTGCAATTATGAGATCAACGCCTATGAGGCTGCACCAGACGATACGTGCAAATGAGTGATAAGAAACATCGACATCGCCGACGGGCCGGCGGAGCTTGAGAGAAATATTGTCAACCCAAGAAACCCCTTGGCGCTCGCGGCTAAAAGAATTAAGAATACCAGCGCGGTGATCATCACTTTCGACGGTTACAGGGTTCCAAATTTCGTCAGGTATGGTCCAATCCTGGTGAAGTGTTCACTCTACTAGAAAAAGATCGATATATGTGATGCTTGTGGCCGGCTCGGTCACAGAGCTGACGTGTGCCCCACCCCGGAAGAGACCGTGTGTAGAGGGTGTGGCGAAATAAACGTGATTAAGGAACACAAGTGCCAACCCAGATGTGAACTTTGCGGTGGTCCACACCCCACGGCGGACAAGATGCGCAGACAGCGTTACACAATTCCATACGTTGTCAGAAGAAGAAGAAGCGAAAGAGCAATGGCAGCCAACGCTGAAAAGGAACAAGCCGACAATCCGTTGAACCTGCACTCATCTGAGCAGCACTCCACGGCATCAGCTCCAATGGACGACTCGAAGTCAACAGCAGCATCTCGCGGCAGGTCCAGGTCTCGAAATCACTCCCGATCCAGAGGAAGGAGTGTATCTAGATCGAGAAGAAGCAGTGCATCCAGGGCCAAATCCGTGGTGAGGTCTTGGAATTGGAGTCCATAGATCAACCCAGAATCCGAAGGAGGCACTGGTTCCACGTGGGCCGACAAAGTCAAGGGATTAGCAAGGACGGACAAGACGCCAACTACCAGAGGACAATCTTCCGACAACAGACGACTTGCCTGGGCTGATGATGTGCCAACCGAACTGGTAAGTGTCATGCTTTGCGACCCACCCCCAGAGCAAAGTAGGGAAATAGAGAGGCTTAAGAAAGAAAATGAATAACTAAGGGAAATGAACAAAAAATGCTTACAGAATTAGCAGCAATTAAAACTTTTAAGTGAAACCAAGCAGGCCGAGAACAAATACACGCCAAAGGAAACGCCAGTTCCCGCGCCTGTGGGTGATGGGGCCATGTCGGCTAAGCGCAGAGCCATCGAAAGTAAGCTCAAGAATACTGAAACGCACATTGAGGAAATGAAACAAACACTAGCCTCATTTGCAGATAAAATGAAAATGATCACGGACAGCGTCTTACAGTTGACGATGAGTGTGGGACAAATGCAGAGTACTATAAATGATCCTAGGGAAGGGCTTAAGGCATTTATCGAAAGAGTGAAAACTCTTGAAGTGATAAGTATGTCCGGCAACGACAGAGCGCAGCGTGGACCATCGTTCGTCACAGCCCCCATTATTCCCCAGGCAGGGGATACGAATATCCAATATGGCTCACACTAAAAGAGAATTTCTAGTGTGGCAATAGAATTGCAGGGGGTACAACAACAAACGTGCCACACTCCAGCAATATCTCAGATCACTACAATCTAAGCCGGATATAATAGCACTCCAATAAACTGGGTACGGATACGTCACGCTCACTGGGTATAGAGCGCGAAAACTATGGTAGAGGCTTATATGTGTTTGTAAATAGGCAGCTGACGCACATCTCTCACGATCTAGGCATTCGGGACAAGAACTTAGAGTATCTCAAAGTGGAGGTATTAGTGCCGGTCTCATTCAAAAATCAAAGATGCAACAGTTTATTTGTCCTCAACATTTACAGTAACCCGGAGCACTACAACCAATAGTTCAAAATAATTTTCGAGAAAGCTACGAAACTCGCGGAAGATAGGCCTCTAATCATATTATGGGATTTCAACGCTGCTCATGAACTCTGGGGATATACTGCGACAAACCCCAAAGGCGGGAATCTATGGCATCATGCTGACGAGCAAGACCTGGTATTGATTACGGATAAAGGGTATACCACAAGAATCGGCAATTCTGTCTTTAGAGACACCACACCCGACCTAACCTTTGTCAAGAACATAGAGCATTCCATATGGACAAATACCGGTCATAACTTCGGCAGTGATCACTATGTTCTCAAGGTTACGCTGGAGGTTGAGAAAGGCCGCAGTCTAGAAATTGATGTTGTTGATTGGGATGTCTTTCGCAGAATTAGAACGCAAAGCGAACCAGATGCTACCAAACCAAGCCTCAAAGAGTGGTGCGAATCCATCAGGAATGATATCAAATCGGCCTCCAGAAACCTTCTCACTGACGCTAACGTTGAAGCCATGGATTCTAAACTAGCCCACTTAATTGAAGCAAAGCAGGCCATTACTAAAAAATGGAGGACTGAACGACTGAATCGTAAACTAAGGAAGAATATAGCAGAACTGAATAAACAAATCCAACTGCACTGCACCAACCTATGTAAGATGCAGTGGGATGAATTTCGTGAAACGATTGACGGGCAGATCAGGAACGGCAAAGCATGGAATCTTATTAAGCACCTTCTAGACGAGCAACGCACCAGGTCCAACCAGAGACACTGTCTTGCCTGGGCCATACACACAGCCCTTAAAAATCAAGACATTGAAACAGTTACTAAACAACTCATAGACAAATACCTACCAGTCGCTAAGGAGCCAGAACGACTTCCACGATCGGAATACCGGGGAGCCCCTCAGCCGGAACTGGATCGACCCTTCACTTTATCTGAAATCAGAAGGGTGTTGCGTGAGTTAAACAGAAAGTCTGCCCCTGGCCCAGATGGCGTCACTAACAAGTCACTCAGGAATCTCGACGAGCCCTCTATTGAATCACTGACTGATTTTATTAACGAAGCATGGAATTCGGGTGAAGTTCCAGATGAATGGAAACTTTCTCAAGTCATACTAATACCGAAACCGGGTAAACCTCCAAGTCTGGAGAACTTGCGACCAATATCGCTAACATCATGTGTAGGAAAAGTTGCCGAGCATGCAATCCTCAACAGGCTTAAGGATTTCTTGGAGGACAAAAACATATATACCTACAATATGTTAGGCTTCAGACCCTCACTATCTACTCAGGATGCTAAGAAGCAGAATAAACACGACATTCTAGACGGATACTCTAGAGATACCGAAGCCATCCTCGGACAAGACATGGAGAAAGCATTCGACAACATTAGGCACAAATACATCCTTCAAACAATAGAGGAAATTGGACTTGGATCGAAATTGTATAAATACATAAAATTTTTCTTAGGGGCACGTACGGCGAGGTCAAGGGTAAAAGACACCAACTCAGACGTGGTTCAACTCGGTGATCGTGGAATCCCTCAAGGCTCGGTGATCTCTCCCGTCCTCTTCAACTTGTGCATGATTGGCCTGTCCAGGAAACTGAGCAATATTAGCAATATTCACCACACCATCTATGCTGATGACCTTACTATAGGTGTGCTGGTGGTAGTGAAGGACAGGTACAAGATGCACTCACAGAAGTGGTGCAGACAGTGGAGGAATACTTGAGGCCCACTGGTCTCAGGTGCTCCCCACAGAAATTGGAGTTACTACTTTACAGAAAAGAGAAAGGAAGGAGACCTAAGGGCTGGAAGCCACCACCCGAAAGTGACATACATAAATTGACCGAAAACGGGGTAAATATGCCGAGAGTTGACACGATGAGGGTACTGGGCTTTTTTATAGATGCAAATGGCACGAATCACATGGCGCTCAAGAAATTTATCTTCAAGACAGAGAATGCATACCGGATGATCAGACGACTTGCAGGGAGACAAAAAGGCATGAAAGAGGACAATCATATCAGGTTGATCAACTCTTTCGTGCTATGTCGTATTTCATATGCAGCTTCTATGTATAACTTGACACAAACCCAACTAAAGAAGCTCGACGCGGTGATAGAAAGTCATCAAGAGTGCACTGGGTTTCCCGCTTTGCACCAGCACTCAAAAATTGCTCAAGTTATGGGTACACAACACGACTAGAGAAATTGCGGAGGCTCAAGAAAGGTCACAAATAGCAACACTAT
The DNA here is from genome assembly GCA_013436015.1 of Rhipicephalus annulatus. Taxonomy (NCBI): domain Eukaryota; kingdom Metazoa; phylum Arthropoda; class Arachnida; order Ixodida; family Ixodidae; genus Rhipicephalus; species Rhipicephalus annulatus. Next base: position 494,920 of record WOVY01010386.1, read on the forward strand.
CTACCACTTGCACGGAGAGATTGATCCTCGATAGAATCATGATCAACCCTCTCATAGACCAGGAGACGTACACCAAGATACCACAGGACTTTGCTGAGAGCATCGTCGTTGCCCCGTTGCTAAGAAATATGCACCCAACCTTCAACGTCGCCATAAGGGTAGCCCGGGCTAAGGCTTTATTAAAGAGGTTGGATAAAGGAGGCAGCGGGGCTTGCTTTGTCGACTCAGCTTCATATAAAGACCGAAATAAGTTCGCCGCCGTAGTAGTTGACCACCAGGGCAGGTGTACCAACTGCGCCACAGTTTACACTTCCAAACCGGAAGTCGCTTAACAGGTTGCTATCGCGTTGGCTCTGACGGATGATCGATACACCGAGATATACAGTGACTCAAAACCAGCCATCAGAGCCTTCAGCAGGGGCAGGATCACACCACAAGCAGTTCTAATTATTATTAGTGAACAGGCCATTGATACACATTACATATATTGGTTCCCAGCGCACCTTGGATCACTCGATGACATTCCCATGAATCCAAATGAATCGGACAACAGCGTTGCCCGCGAACTTACGGACCGGGACGCCTTTACACGTGGCTTTGATTCTGCTGGATTCGAAAATCTACAACGGGATACGCCCATGACTTATAATGAAATTACTAACCATTACTACCTGGGGAGGAGAGAGTTTACACCCCCTCCCAGCAGACTAAACATAGCACAAGCGGTCACATTTAGACAATTACAGACACAGTTTATTACTCACCGGCACAGGTAAAAGAATGGTTCGATATAAAAGATATGGATGTTGTTTGTAAGGCATGTAAGAAAGAAGTATGCAAGCTTAATTATATGCTCTGGGAATGTGGGTCGCTTGGCCGTGGCGTTTCCCGGGAACGGTTTACAGGAATGATAAAGTCTCACGACCATATCTCCCAAGTCCTGGCTGTCCAGTACGCCGATGACAGGGCTAGGAGGCTTGACCTCCCAGTCCCAACGTGGGATTAGCCAGGCAGGTGGCTACACCCTGTACAGGGCGTATAAATAAAGTTGTTCCCATCCATCCATTCATTCATCGATGATATGCGAAGCATGAATGAGATCTGTTGATATGTGACTTTAAAATCAGCACAACGTTACGAGGTGGAGATAAATGATGCCGTATATGACTTCCATGTGATAATTAGTAAGCTTGAATTTATCATTTACCTTTGTTATCTATTCACGTCACGTGATATCAAATTTGGTATATGTAGAGCTAGCAAAACGGCCGCGAGCAAGCTATGAGCGTGGTGTGTTGTCATGTTCTAACATGACACGAGTGTCATGATTATCATGTTTGAACCAGTCATATACATTTGTCATCTATTGACATCACGTAACTCCAAGTTTGGTATATGTGGAGGTAGCGAAACGGCCTCGAGTGCATCATGAAAGGTTCAATATACTCCAATGTAACTATGACGCGCGCGCATGCTGGGCACAGCGACGCTACGTTAGCAAAACGAGAGCCCATTACAGTGTTGCGCCAGGCGTGACCAGCATCCATCGGCGCAAAATGCCACATGCTGTATTTGGCGCCAATGCGTTACCCAGACAGCACTGCGTCTGCCCCTTTTCGAGACGAAGGTAGACTGTACGCACTGAAATGCGCATGCGTGAAAGTGACGCAGCGAACGCCTGCGAGTATATGGCAGGACTGGCGCCTGGCATGGCAACGCCGGCGTGACGCGAAGATACGAACGCCGGCACGCACGCGCACTAGGTCACGTCGAAATGCATTGGCGCCTTGACTGTGGCACGTAGTCATGTTCTCACACGACACGCATCTCATGGTTACCAAGTTTACACCAGTCCCATACCTTCGTCATTCATTGACATCACGTAATACCGAATTCGGCATATGCGAATCTAGCGAAACGGCCACGAGAGCATCATGAGCGAAGCATGTAGTCATGCTGTTACATGACACGCATATCATGTTTATTATGTTTGCGCAAATCTCATAAGTTCGTTATAAATTCACGTCCTGTAAAAGCAAATTTTGTATAAGTGAAGCTAGCGAAACGGCGGCCAGCACATCGTGAGCATGGCATGTATACATGTTGTCACATGACACGCATCCCTTGATTATCATGTTTGCACCATTCAGATACCATCGTCATACATTCACGCTACCGTACTACCAAATTTGGTATATGTGACGCTAGCGAAATCGCCGAGAGCGCTTCATGAGCGTGACATGCAGTCATGTTGTGACATGACACGCATGTCATGATTTTCTTGTTAAAGTCTTTCGCTTGTGTTTGCCAGGAGGATACAACTTTATTGAAAGAGATTTCATGGGTTTCGAGACGGCCGCTTGTCTGCAGTGACCTCTTGTGCCCATGCAATGACTGCTTGCAGTTTTTCGTCGGGGGACCATATCAAGGTCTCCCATGTCGTTTCAGAGGGAACTGGCAGAAGCTCTTTGGGTGGGGGAAGGCCCTCGCATTCCCAGAGGATGTGACGTTGGTTTGCTATGGCATTTTTGTCGCAATTTTTGCATGTTGAGTCAATTTCTCCACCTGTGTTTATCGCTAAGTGGTGGAGTGGTTAGGCTGATCGTTTGAATTCGGCGAAGGATAGTGGCGTGCGCTCTCGTGAGGTTGCTGTGCGGTATGGGATATAATCTCCTGTCATTTTTATACATATTTGTAAGTTCGTTATAGGAGATCACTGCCTCTCTATCGGGGAGCCCGGTTCCAATGAAAGCACGCCCGGTTTGCTAACCCTCGGGCCACTTTATGCGCTTCCTCGTAACCGGAGTTTCCCGAGTGAGCGGGGACCTAGACCAGATTGATTTTGGTTCTATCATTGTGATTAAAGTTTCTCAAGACCTTCGCTGTATTTAGTCCCACACTTCCCCTTACAAAGCTGAGAATAGCGCTCTTAGAGTCGCTAAGCACAGGGTGGGTGGTTGGATGCATAATCGCCAGCGCTATGGCCATTTCTTCGGCCTCTTTGATTGATGCGGCTCTAGCGGAAGCCACATTTACGATTTTAAGTTCTCCTACCACGGCACTTAGGGTGCATGTGTTGTGTCCCTGGTTGGCGGCATCGACGAAGACCGCGGTTTGGTCTTGCTTATGCTTTTCAGCTTTTCTCCTAGCGTCGTGTCTACCCGCCAGGGCGTTTTTGGGTATTGGTTTGGTTTGTAGGTGATGTCTGATCGCGGGAGGTAGTTGTGCTCTGCCTCCCGTGGTGTGTATGGGCTGAATTTTCAGTTTATGCAGGATATGTAGTCCTGTCATCATGTCTGAAAGCTGTGTTATTTGTGCTGTTTTGTGTGCTTCGGTCAGCTCTTCTAGGGTGTTATGTATTCCAAGTTGGAGGAGCTTCTCGGTGCTGGTATAAACAGGCAAACCTAGAGACCATTTATACGACTGTCGAATTATAGCTTTAATTTTATCTTTGTCTGATTTCCTACGATGATAATAGGGGAAAGAGTAGACTATGCGGCTGATTAGGAAGGCCGGAATGAGCCTACACAAGTCCATCTTTTTCATGCCTCTATGTCAGTTGGCCACTCCCCTGAGCAGTCCACCAAATTGTTTGGCGGTGTTCTGTAATTTTGTGAGAGCCATGGTATTTTGCGTGTTATGTTGAATGAGAATACCCAGCACTCTAATGGTCAGAACCAGAGGAACCGGACCGCTTTTCAACATATTATTTATAGGTGCTTGTTTTTGGACGTCCATGCCTGGCGTCTTTTTGGCTTTACTTCTAATGATTAGGAGTTAAGATTTCGAGGGGAGCATGTTAACCCGTTGTGTCTAAAATACTCTTGCACAACGTTGGCTGCCTCCTGTAACGCGTCATTTATCGCACCGTCCGAGCCACTGTTCGTCCAGATTGTAACATCGTCCGCGTATATGGCATGTTTGATATGTGGTATCCTGTTTAGCTGTTGTGGTAAGTTCATCATGGTGATATTGAAGAGTAGGGGCGAGAGGACGGCACCTTGCGGGGTTCCTCTTGTGCCTAGCGTAAACTTTTGACCACGCACTTCACCGAGTTGGATGGTGGCCGTTCTTTCTCTGAGAAAGTCCGAAATGTAGGCGAACGATCTTTCGCCCACGTTCAACTGGGATAAGCCGTTTAAGATGGCCTGATGCGCGACATTGTCAAAAGCTTTACTGACATCCGGGCCAGTATGGTCCGAGTGGCTCGTACTGTGCCTGGTTCAAGGATGTCTTGTTGCAGTTGAAGCATAATATCCTGTGTTGATAGGCACTCTCTGAAGACGATTAGGGTGTAAGGTAGCAGATGCTCTTTTTCAATGTAATTGTTTAGTCGAATTAATATGATATGCTCCATGACCTTGCCTAAGCAGGAGGTGAGAGAAATCGGTCGAAGGTTTCCCAGTTCTAAATTCTTGCACGGTTTCGGAATATAAAGGATGGTAGCATGTTTCCAGCTAGGCGGAGCTTTTCCATCTGCCCAGTAAGTGTTGAGTAGTTTAGTTATCTTGCTGATTGAGTGGTCATCTAAATTTCGGAACATTTTGTTTGTTATTCTATCTTCCCCCGCTGCGGCAGTGGTTTTAATCTGGTTGAGGACTGCTTCGTGTTCGCCGTGCAATCATGTCATACGATAACAGTTTTCGAACATGTCATCTGAAAGAAACCACCGCAAGAGCAGCAAGACCATGAATTGTAAATCATGACATAAATGTCATGATTTTCATGTTAAGACCAGTCAAATATGCTCATCATATAATCTTGTTATGCCATTCAAAGTTTGGGATCGATACCAATATTGAAACGGCCAGGAGAGCTGAAAGACGTAGGTGGCTATATGGATAAGATAGATAGATAGATAGATAGATAGATAGATAGATAGATAGATAGATAGATAGATAGATAGATAGATAGATAGATAGATAGATAGATAGATAGATAGATAGATAGATAGATAGATAGATAGATAGATAGATAGATAGACAGACTAGATAGATAGATAGATAGATAGATAGATAGATAGATAGATAGATAGATAGATAGATAGATAGATAGATAGATAGATAGATAGATAGATAGATAGATAGATAGATAGATAGATAGATAGATAGATAGATAGATAGATAGATAGATACACTAAAGGTCGCCGAAGTTCGCCAAGAAATACTTCGCACTTAAAAAACGTTGTGTTTCTCTCATGTTCTTTGAGTACCACACCTTTTGACGCAACAAACTTTGTAGGCAGCCGTGCAACTCTCGTTGGCTGACTGTAACGGCTGTAGGCGGCTTGCGAAGAAGGCATCGTAATGGCGGACTTCGTAGCAGACGACGCGGTTGCCTGATATAAAATAAATGTTAACTACTACTACTCCAGCCTCCAAAGAGGCGGATTGGGGTGAGCGCATCAAAGAACCTTACAGTCTGCCAGAGCTGCACTGTCGTCGGAGATAGCGGGGGCCACGGCGTGTGTTCCAATACTCCCCATAGACGGCTGAATACAGAGCTAAATAGACGGCGGCTATCTTGAGTCTCATTACAATTCTCACGTAGCCGGCAAAATGGACAGCTCCGAGAAGACCACATGGTAGACAAATGCGATGCAAGCTACATTGCTGTCTAAACAAGATGGCGGCTCAGTGGATCGCTCAGGTAGATCAAATCTCTCCGGAATGGTTGTCTGCACACAAGCACTGCAGACGCTTTCCCAGATGCTCAATGTGAGTAACGTTTATTTGTTTTTGATTTCAACACGAAATAAGCCAGAAAATACAACTGTTACGTTTGTTTATTTTAGGTTTTTCTTCTCGACGCGAGGTGGCGCATCGTCGTGTAAAAGCCGTGTAAAAGAGAGAGTGTGGTAGAGGTCGGACGTGTTTTTGGAGAGCTCCGGAATGACAGCTACAGGTAAGTGTTTTTGCATGTTTCCAGCTTGCCTCTGTCTGTAGCGTTATGAGAACGTAAGGCGCTAGCGTAAAGCTTGATTAGGTCTATTACGGTGTACGTTTTTTTTAGTATTTTGTACTGTGTCTTTTTTTTTCTCCAGCCACCACGTGGCTGAGGTCTGCGCGTAGACCGACCACGTGCATGCGCAGGTGCTGTGAAGTGTAGCGTATTTATTTATTATTGTGGTTCTTTTTGGCTTAGACCAGTGTATTTTAGTACAGTTTTCTAACACGTGGGCATCGGTAAACTGAGCTAGCCATGGTCAAAAAGACCGTAAAGTGTTCAGAGTGCGGGGTAGGTTGGAAGGTGGAAGTTAGTGCGGAGGAGAAAGCAGAAGATGACGCCAAGTGTAGACAGTGCGAGTTCGAGGAGAAAATGAAAAATATGATGGCGGTCCAGAGTGGGCTCATGGAGAAAATCGCAGAGCTGGAGAATGCATTGGCGAAGGAGCGAGAGAAAACGTCAGCCATGGAAGAAAGGCTCCAGTCAGCCGAGAAGGGCCTATCGAAGGTCGTGAAAGGGAACGAAGACGCAGGTGACGGCGGAAGCATTATGGCGACGACCCCCCGTGCGGGAGAGATGAAGGAAACAGGCATGACAAAGGCAGATACATTGGCCACAGGGCCCAGCTACCGGGAAGTAGTTTTGAGGGAGGGAGGGAGCAAACCAGCAGCCGTGACTCACGCTAGTCACCTAGTCAGCAGCCAGGTGCAGGTTTCAGAAGGAATGTATGAACAGGTCATCATCGCCGGTGACTCAAATTTAGTCCGATGCGCAGCGGCAATCAAAGAAAGGGTGAAAGGCGACAAGAGAGTTGCGATAGGGACGTTCCCAGGACAAACGCTGGGGACAGTAATGAGTCAAGCGGGTGAACAACTCGCAGCTAAAGCTAACAATCGTAACCTCGTTGTAATTGCGGGAGGGCTAAATGACGTCCTGAAAAAAGAATCGTCAGGACTAGCGACGACCTTGGCGAAAGGGGTGGATGACATGCGCGCCGTGTCCCCCCAGGTGCAAATTGTAGTATGCACAGTACCGGAAGTACCAGTACGCAACGTCAACCTGCAAAGAGCGGTTGTCGACGCAAACAAAGAGATATGGCGAATTAGTCGAGAGAAGGGTTTCGAGGTAGTGGATTTAAACAGGGAAGTGCACAGGTGGGGTGGATTCCAAAGAGACAAGATTCATTTCGATAAGAGGCTTGGACACGAGGTGGGCTGGCGACTGGCAGGACGCGCAGTAGCTTTTTTGGGGGGCTCACGGGCCCTTCGGAGTCCGGGGTAGCTCGTAACAGGGAAAACAACCAGGAGGACGCTTTGACAGGTAGAATTGCGAAAAACCAGAAAAAAGGTAAAAGAAAAAGGAAAAAGGCGCGTGTTGCAATTAGTTACATAAACATGCAGGGTGGCAGAAAGCAGGCAAAATGGTTAGAGATTGAGGAGCAGTTAAACAAAGAACAGATAGGCGTGTATGCGGTTACAGAAACACACCTTAGAGACTTGGAAGAGCCACCACATATTGAAAATTATGTTTGGGAAGGGTGTAACAGGACCATATCGGAAAGGAAAGGTGGGGGTGTAGGAATGCTAATTCATCGCGGAGCCAAATGGGTTAGAGTGAAACAGACGTGTTCAGAGCACCTCTGGGTTCTGGGCACAGTAGGTGGAAAGGAAACGTGGCTAGGGGTAGCCTACTTGTGCACGGGGAATAACTGCAGAGAAAAGAATCAGGAGATAGTGGATTGCATGAGTGCGGATATTAAGGAATTTGGTAATGGGGCCGAAATCATCCTTCTAGGGGACATGAATGCCCACATACATGACCTTGACGGATATTCAGACACCAATGGGAAGTTATTACTAGATCTTTGCGAGCAACATAGTCTGGAGATAGTTAACACGGGGCCTAAATGTGACGGCCAGATCACATGGGAAGTCGGAAACAAGCAATCAAGTATTGATTATTGTCTCATGACTGAAGGAATTTACCACAAACTGACAGAAATGAGGATAGACGAGGAAGGCATTAACAGCTTGGGTAGTGATCATAAACGAATAACATTACAAATGGGATACGATACTGAAAATATGAGCATGGAATCAAAGTCTGGCAGCTCGTATTTAAATGACAAACAAATAATAAATATAGCCGCAAGAGTCGAGGAAGAAGTAGGCGAAATACCAGGCAAGGACTGGGAGTATAGTGAGCTGTTACATCTAATGACGAAGGAGATAGGGAAAGAGAAGAAAACTGTTTGCTGGAAAGGAAAAAGGAAGCCAAAAAGTTGGTGGAACAAGGAAATCCGGGAGGCGATCGAGAAGCGACGCGAAGCATCACGGGAGCATAGAAAGGCAAAAAAGGAGAAGCGGCCGCAGGACGAAGTCAAAAAAATATGGGAAATATATTTAGAGAAAAAATCCCTTGTACAGAAATTGGTAGAGGCAAAAATTAAAGGTGAAAGTGAACGCTGGATGACAGAGATACACGAAAAAAAGGAGGCCGCGCCTAGGATTTTTTGGAGCCACATAAAGGCGCTAGGTAGGAAGTCTGTCACAACGCAACAACATATTCTAGATGAAGGAGGAAGTCAATTTGAAGGGTACGAAGCGCTAGGTTACATCCAAAAGGTAACAGCCGATTCGTTTCAAAAGAGCGTCCAGGGGATCTCCCCGGTGAGTAAGAGTGTGGCGGAGAAAGCAACAGAGGAAGAGCTAGTACTTGATAATTTCAACTGGAAAAAGGCCGAAGGAAAAATTCCAAAGCGCACTGCCGCGGGTTTAGATGGGATTCCCGTTAGCCTCATTAACGAACTAGGACATAACACTAAAGAAGCATTGTTAAAAGCAGTAGAAAAAAGCTTAAAGGACGGACAAATGCCGGACAGTTGGCGACAAAGTAGAATGAACTTAATCTATAAAGGCAAGGGAGAAAAGGACAAGATTCACTCGTATAGACAGACCACTAACCATTACATCGGTACTATACAGGTTGGCGATGCAAGCAGTAAAAATGAAAATAGAAACATGGGCCGAACATAACGATATTTTGGGAGAACTTCAGAACGGATTTCGAGTCGACAGGTGGTTAGACGATAACCTGTTTGTTCTCACTCAGTGTATAGAAATATCTAAAATAGAGAATAGGCCCTTGTACGTGGCTTTTCTAGACATCACTGGGGCATACGACAACGTTAATCAGGAAATTTTGTGGGATATATTGAAAGGAATGGGCATGGGCGACGACTGTATACAGCTTTTGAGGGAGATATACCGAGAAAATACAGTTTGCATAGAGTGGGAAGGAATGCGTAGCAAAGAGAACGTTGAGGTTAGCAAGGGTCTGAGACAGGGATGTCCTTTGTCCCCGCTGTTATTCATGCTGTACATGGTGAGTATGGAAAAAGCGCTAGAAGGTAGCAACATTGGTTTTAATCTGTCACACAAACAGGGCGGCATGATGATTGAGCAGAAGCTTCCAGGTTTATTTTATGCGGACGATATCGTCTTATTTGCGGACAGTCGAGATGATATACAGCAGCTGGCGAATATATGCGGAAGGGAAGGTGAAGCTCTTGGACTAGGATTCAGTGTAACGAAGTGTGGATTGATGGTATTCAATGATCCCTGTGATCAGACGGTGTCCATACAAGGCCAAGAAATACCGAGGGTAAGCGAATACAAGTACCTTGGAGTATGGGTAAATGAGAGTGATAGATACATGGAGGTACAGGAAAAAGCCTCGGCAGCAAAAGGAAAGAGGAATGCGGCAATAATGAAGCACAGAGCGTTGTGGGGATACAATAGGTATGAGGTGCTTCGAGGTCTGTGGAAGGGTGTAATGGTTCCAGGGCTTACTTTTGGGAACTCAGTGGTGTGCATGAGGGCAGAGGTGCAATCGGGAATGGATGTAAATCAAAGGACTGTGGGACGCCTCGCGTTGGGTGCTCACGGGAAGACGACAAACGAGGCTGTAAAGGGCGATATGGGGTGGGCAGGTTTTGAGGCGAGGGAAGCGCAGAGCAAAATAAGGTTCGAAGAAAGGCTAAGAAATATGAAGGAGAGTAGATGGGCAGAGAAGGTGTTCCGTTATTTGTATAGGAAGAGCGTGGACACACAGTGGAGAAAAAGAACTAGAAGACTCACTAGTAAATATACGGCTGGTATTGTAAGCCATATGTCAACAAAGAGCGTTAAGGGAAAAGTCAGGGAGGCGGAGAGGATTTACTGGATGGCAGCTATGGAGAAAAAACCGGCTTTGAGTAACTACCGAAAGGGCAAAAATGAAATAAGGAGGGAGGCATTTTACGATAATTCAAGGGGAAGCGCTTTACTGTTTGAAGCGAGAGCGGGTTGCCTTAGAACGCGTAGTTATAAAGCAAGATTCAGTAAAGAAGAAGAACAATGCACATGCTGCGGGAAAGATAAGGAAACGGCGGAGCATGTTCTGATTGAATGTGGAGATATCCACCCAGGTGTACGTTTGGGCACGAGCCTACAGGAAGCCTTGGGTTTTAGGGACAACAATGGAAAGCTGAACACACCCGCGATTGAAATAAGTAAGAGACGGTTAGAGTATTGGTGGCAGAAAATTAGAGAGAAAGGACAAAAATAAATATTGGAAAAATAAAATATGGACAGTGTGCCGTAAATGGCAGAGAACTTAAGCTGAAAATTTACCTTTTTTTCCATTAAGATAGAATTTATCGAAGTAGAGGCATTAGGCCAACATCAAAAAAGAAAAAAAGGTTTTTTTTTTTTGGTCGAGCCTGGTGGCATACTTGTCACCACCCCGTTATAAAGGGGACGCTCATAGCATCCATCCATCCATCCAGCCATCCAAAAGTGTTCCAATTCTCGGACAGCACGAGCTCGGTGATGTCTCCTAAGCAGTCTGTGTAGACTGTCTACGTGCTGTCTAAGAATTGGAACACACCCACAGAGAAAGGAAAGATAGGAGAGGGCATGCCCAGCCGGTGCGCTACGTTAAACGTGTGGAGAAAATTGCATCATGGCGGCCATATTCACTGGCCACAATGGCGGCGTTGCTATGGTTACGTGTTGCGCAGTGTAGCTGCTCTAGCAGTGAGTGGACGCGGCTGGTGGCGGCATGTACGTGTGCCTCCGCAGATCTCGTGTTGAGCCAAGGCGCACAGTACTTGGGCTCTGCACTGCGTTATTGGATACGCGGTGTTCTCCTGGCAGTTACTGTACTCTCAGCAACGCTTGCAAAACCTTTCGTCCACCACGGGGCCTGAACAGTGCTTTGAACGAGCGCATATCCATATGTCGTGCGGCGCACGACTCGGATAAAGTCGTTCAAGTGTTCAGCGAAACTGCGTTAGGCATCATGACGAAGCGGAACAACGACGACTGCCTTGCAGTTCAGTGGCGGTTGGGCAGTGCTCCCGCTTTTGGCAATGAACGAAACTGTTGTGCCCAGCAGTAAAGACGCAATAAGGACCATGTGCACATACGTAGTTTCGTGTTTGGGGTGTGTACAGTAATAACTTGCAGGTGCGTATAAAACACTTTTTTTGTTTCGCTTGTTATGCTCGGTTAACGCGGTTAAAAGTCACTTTCACCGTGCTCAAAGTCACCATAATCGCAGAATTCTGACGCCGGTGAGTATCACGCGGAACACGGCCACAGTGGCCGGGCGATGCGTCGGCCTCATGTCGAAATGTGTCTGTAGAAGAAGGCACCAAGCAATCGGGATGTCTGTGCAGTTGCTGAATTAATGACGTGAAAACACTCACCGTTGTCAGTGCATCTAGCACGCGTTCTCTTGTACTTGCTTCGTTGTCGGCGTGCCGTTACTCGCTGGTAATACTCGGACAAAATGATTTTGCCGAAGGTGTCGCACCGGCGCAGAGTGTTGAGCCCCAGTTCAGTTAGTTTCGGATCGTCACGACACGCGCGCTGCGCAGCGCACGTGCTTTCCGAGCCGTAGAGAGAACAGCAATTTGTGCTTTACATTCGGACTTAAACAAGAGAGTGGAATTCGCCCAGTCAATATGGCCGACTTCCGGCTTCACCACGGCTTCACAACGAGTGTTGTCAGGGCCCTTTCCAAGTTTTTTCCTTCCTCCATGGCGGGGGCATAAGCAGTCGGCACAAAATCCAGAGAGTGAGCACTGGCACTACAAGGCCCCTTCACGTTGATGGGGCTAAAGGGAGAAGAGAAGAACGAGTTGGCGCTACTTAACCTAGCCGGCGGAAAACGTATGGAGGTTCTGCACTCTACATCATCAGAGACACAGTTGTACTGACTGAACGTGCGCTCCTAGCAGACAAAATGTCAGTGTGCATGACCTAACCACTTTTTGCGGAAGCAGCATCAGCTGTGCATCGGCCTCGACGTGGCTGCGAGGTAGCGCTGACCGCACTACAATTTGGCGGGCTTTCCACCCATTTTGAACCACGTTCGATAGCGGATATATTAATCAATATTATATAATTATTCGTACCTCAGATGCGTTCTAGGTCGCCAATCACTACTAGGAGGTTGATAGCTACTGGTCGACGCAAATATCTTGGCATGGGTAAATTCGATGTCAGTGCTCCTCTAATGCTCGCGCGACGTTATTGCGTTGTTTGCGTTATTCTCGTTGTTATTAGTTATATTTTGTGCATCCTTTTATGCCCACTTCTGCCAAAGCGCAATTGGCGCAGCAGTATGCGCATAATAAATAAATAAGTAAAGGTGACATGTTAATCATGCTGTACACACTCTAAGCCAAAAATGGCCGAAATGGGAGCAACGGCTGTTTTTACTCCTTCAGACCGACTGTTACTCTCAGAAAAGACCAAGCGGAACAAGATGGCCGACTTGTTCGAGAATGGGGGAGCAACTGTATTCATCTTAAGTTTGTAAGGGAGCAACGGAAGGAGGAACCGCTGTAAATGCTCTCGTCAGGCAACGGTTACTCCCGGGCAGGACACCGCACACAAATATGCATGCCGCCCACATTGATATTCATGGGCCAGATTATTGTTTGTTCTGTGTGCCAAACTTCACCAAACCAAAACAGTGATTTATTTTAGCATCCGTAGATAATAAGATAGCAGCGCTGGCTGAACACAAAAGGCCTGAGAATACAGTACGGCAAATACCTAACACACGCAGCAGCAGAATGGAGAGTTGGCACGTCAAAGCGGACCGAACGCCGAAACACGTGCAAAACAACGATAAAAATAGCCTAGACACGCCGTTCGTCCGCGAAGTAAGGGCGTCAAAGTCGATCAAGCACCGAAACACGTGCATAAGGAGCCCCCCCCCCCCCGCCCCACCCGCCCAGATATATCGGAGAAGAAAAAAAAAAGCGGACCCAGACGCGCCTCTCATCAGCCATACACTTAGTAGCACGCTTCACCGTGTAGTTTGAGGGCAGAATGACAAATCTGCGCCATCTGCGCCCGCACGACAAGTGTGGCGCTAGCGTAGCAAACGATGTAAGTTACAAAGTAATTTTTATTCAGTGTTTATGTTGACTAGCACTAAATAAAGATTACACTCAACTTTTTATATTTATTTATAGGTTTCAGTGTACCTCAGTTTTTTTTATAATTGTACTAGGAGAACACAATGAAATCATTGCGCTGACGCCTGTGCTGCCACTGCTCGACGTTTTTTTTTTCGGCGCAACTAGGTTCGCGTTCGCACTACTCATATTCATATGGTCTGTGGTCGGCGAGCACATGGACGTGCGGGCTTGTGAGCTGTGTATTGATAGCGTGTGTATGTCGCAGATTTGCGTTTCTACTTATTCGTGATGAAGGTTAGTGTATATTTATCTTTATGGAGCGAGAAGTTGTTGTGGATTTTGCTGCTGGGTGGAACAAACACATCGTAAACACGTCTTCAGCTATCTGCAAGCCTGTTCGCTCGTCGAACAAAGGACTGTGCATGCATCAGCGTGCAGGTGAGTGGCATTTCCAGCAACATTTAATGCTCTTACAATACATTGTTGAGTGGTTGCGCTATTGAAAGAGAAATGATTTGCTCTTATTCACCGTATCCATTGCTAGCCGTATCGGACTAAATTACATCTATTACCGCCTGCATACCCTCTTGCTTCCCCTGTCACCACTGCAGTGTCAGTGTACTTTTGCAGTTAAAAGTTCATTTCCGCAACACTACCTCGCTTGAAAAAACATTGGGGCGGGGTTGTAGCTGCATTCATACTGGCACTTTTCTACCATTGGCTTTATGTAATGTTAACGGCTGAGTGTTGGGGCCTTGGGCCGCATTTTTTAGAGCTGTAAAGTGTATGTAAATCAGTAAGTGAACAAATCATTGTCGCATCACTTCACTGGCATAGCCAGGCGGTTGCGCACAGAATTTTTTTAGGCCGGGCGTAGGGAACCCAAATTGACGACCATATTCGCTTGCCCGGCCTATTCAGATAAGCGGACCCCCCCCCCCCCCTTTCCCCGCACGCCTAAAAAAAAAATCTGCCCACATCACTGCGTCACTTGCTTCACCTCTGCGCTGAACGTACTATTTTATAAGCGCACCATCAAGCGAGCAGTTTACATATTGACAGAACAATTGTAGGAGGAATGACCCAAATCTTTCAGATTTTTTTAGAGATGCAAAACCTTAGCAGAACTGAATATTGGAAAAGACAATCATAAATGCTGTATGTTCTCGTTAGCGTTGTCATTATTCTTTATCATGAAATCTTTATGCGCTGTGAAAACTTGGCATGCCGTTGAAGTCACATATGGACGTTAATACCAATCGACGAAAATTTCGACAACCTGAATAACACCGTTTGGGATTGGCCGCATGCACATAATTAGGCTGATTCCCACTCGGCTGTTCTTAACCTGACTTCACTGCTACCAAATGAAACAATATTTGATGCATGTCTTTTACTTTTTTTCAGGGATATGACACAAATTTGGTTATACTGCAAATAAAGATGCTCCCAACGATGTTAAAGTACAGAAAGCAAGTGAATTTTGGTAAGTGCAGACTTTTTGTACTACGTATATGAAAGCATCGCTTTTTAGGGGCAAACTGTGCATGTGTTGGCCAGAGAATAGTTCATCATGCCACATGGTTACACTGGCACTGACAATTCGACATGGCTCCGCTGGCCCGTGTGTGTGCTCACACTGTTACCGTTAAGATAAAATGTTTATGTTTTAATTGTAGGGATTGCTGTTTGTACTAAAAAGCCAACTGCCAAGATTTGTTTACGCTGGTACTCTTAAAAGTATGCTTTCCCTATTTACATGGATTTTGGCTTGCACAAAGCATAACACTTGGGCCTAGATTCACAAAGCTGTCCATGCGCAGGCCTTCATAACAGCGTTTCTTGACTTGCCTTTACCCTGTTTTCTGCAGATGTTTCGTGGGTTTAAAAGTGCCACAGCATGTTGACCTCCCCCACTCTGAAATATTTGCGTTCAAAGTTCCGCAAGAGTGGGCTTAACTTTCTTGTGCACCTCTTTGCTAGTCCAAGATACTGAAGTGTTATGCTCTTACTAGAGGTGGCAGTGTTTCTAATGTTTGTATTTCCATCACATTGACCAAGTATGCGATCTTGGCTTGATTGGTGGCACATCCTCAACAAATGTCTTTGTGGCACATGTAGAAGGCAGTACAAAATAAATAGGCAGACATTCACACCGGGAGCTAACTTCTAATAATGCTTTTTTTTTTGGAAACCGCGGTGTGCTTATTCCAATTTGTCTAACAAGCAGTAACCTGTTTGGCTGTGAACCAACAAGACGTTGAACTAATAAAAGCATCACATCTTGTTGCTCTCAAATATATATGTATTGGCAAGCTATCTGTGACACTGTCAAACAAAGAATCAGAATATCTGTGCATGCCTTAAGATATATTGCTTCCTCGACAACCGAGTGAACAAATGCACCCTAGTTTACTCAATTTAAAGCATTTTTTCAAGGTAGTACGGTCTACATTTTTTGTCTATAGTTTTGTCCAGCCGTTTGCGTCAGGTACAAAGAAATATACTGAAGATTATCATGTAGCCTCTGCAAATGGTTGCTTTCAAGCAGGCTTTGCATGCTTGGCTTGTGCCTACAGGTATTGCACAATTCAAGACGCAGCAGCGTATGATAGAACAGTAGAATCGAGAGCAACTATGTGCACGAGCTAAATAAGTATTTTAACATGAGCGGACAGTACGTGTTATTTGCCACACACATGACCTCACTTAGAATGTCCATTGGTGAATGGGCTCATAGAAATGTCACTCAGCTGTGTATAGGAAACAAGTTAGCTGAACCTAAGGGTATCTTTAACTGCTACAAATATGCCTTGTTGAGGTGCTGCACATTTTCTTCCAGAATATTGCTGTCTGAGACATCATGTGAAGAGCGTCTACCACATCAGCGTTTATATGGCTTGCCAAGTAACGTTTGGCCGAACCTTCCTTTTTTTCACATTTCGTTTTGCAGTAGACATCCTAGAATGTAAGCGCTGCTGCAGTGTGTGTGACTCATTGTTATGAATTGATTCTGGCATGTTTAACCTCACACTTCTATTTTTTTTCTTGCAGCAATGAGATGCTTCACATATGCCTGCGGTGACGTTCGGCTGCGCTAGCCTGATGGAAACACCAGCTGCGAAACTTGAGTTCTTCAGAATTGGAGAAGTTGCCCTTCTCTCACCAATGATGACACAGACTGCCCTATGCTAGAAATTCAAGATTGTTGTTCCACAGATGACGCAGAAAACTTTTGATGTATTATGGTGCTTGTTTAGTGCTGGCTGTGGTGTGGCGAAGTGTACTTTTACGTGTGCTCACACGTCGCCTCATAAAAAGAACAATAAAGCATTTATTTTCCTTTCAATATTGTCCACTTTTTGTGTTCGAAGCATCCAAGCAGGGCTCTTCGAAGGAGCTCTCACCATGTGTTAAGCGTGTGACAAGCATACTCGAGATAAATACTCATTTCCCCAAGGAGTAACTGGAAGCATGTGCAGTTGGTTTTTAGAGAGTAACTGCGAACACGTGGGAGGAACGGTAAAGAGTAACTGTTGCTCTTAGAAGAGCAACTGGTGGGAGTAATGGTTGGTCGGCAGGGAGCAACTGGTGGGAGTAACTGTTGGTCTGCAGGGAGGAACTGGAGGGAGTAACTGTTCATCCCCCGAAGGAGGAACTGAAAGGAGAGCAATGGTTCCTCCCTCTGCAGTTACTCCTTTTAGGAGAGTAATGGGAGTGGCAATGCAATTGCTCCCTGAAAGAAGCAACCCCTATACCCCTGTTGCTCCGTTTTGGCTTAGAGTGCATACCCGCATGTCATTATTTCGTCTCATCAGCTGTCATTTATGCTCGTTATGCAATCATGTGTCGTCCCACAAATATTCGCACGGAATGGAGGGCGCAACATCACGGGATGCTGAACCTACATTGCATTTCACTTATGACCAGTGGTTAATTTTTGGCGTACACTAATGTCAAACCACGCCAGTTTTGTCCAATTCTCAAAACGGGCATACAGCCGCAGCTTGATAGCTACGTTCACAGTGGCATAGGTTCACTAAGAAACGCCTTGCACTTGAAACGTGAAGATTTTGTGATGTTTTGACTACTGGGTTCCTCCCAAAAGACAGGTCGTAGAAACACGGGCACCAGAAATACGTGAAGGCAGTACCAACACTCTGTGTTATTGCAAGACACTTTCACAGCGGCAGAGACGACCACCCTTCCATCTGCTCATTAGACAATATTATTCAATTTATGACGCTTTAGGTGAACATAAAGCTTCACAGCTACATTCCAATTTTTTTACACTTGTAAAGTTCTCCAAGTGTGCAATCATTTCTTCCACAGAAACCAGCGCCACTTGCGGGTAAACTACTTCCCCCTGCCGGCTCATCTGCTTGCTAAAGCTTCCTGCTCCAGAAAGGGCACAGAACTTTTCAAAGATAATAAGCAAGCAAGGAGTGGTCATTTTATGGTTTACAAGCTTGGAACTAGAAGCGCTAAAGGGAAGCAGTGGTTTATTTGCCCGAGACTCGTACTGCCAGCAGAAGTGGTTAGTGAAAAAAGCCTATCTTCTATTTAAAAACGCCATCAAGGACTTTACCACAAGTATTAGGGCAGCAATAATAAAAACACTAGGAAATCAGGGCGTAGACGAAGCATTTAAAGCATTCTAAAATAAATCTATAGATGATCAATTGCCACTAGAGTGCTCCATAAAGAAAGCGACAGAATACCAATAAAAAGGGGTGTAAGGCAAGGGGGTTAGATTTCCCGATGGCATTTACTGCGTGCTTACAGAAGGTTTTCAAATGTCGAGAATGGAAAGAGTGAGAGAGATAAGAAATGATGGAGAGCTCCTTAGTAACCTGCGCTTCAGCGATGGCATTGCATTGCTGAGTAACTCAGGGCAGGAACTGCAATTCATTATTACTAATTAGACAAATAGAGCAGAAAGGTAGGTCTTAAAATTAATCTGGAGAAACGAAAAGTAATGTACAACCACCTCGGAAAAGAACAGCGCTTTAACATAGCTACTAGTGCGCTTGTGGTTGTGAATGAGTACGTCTACTCAGGAGAGGTATCACCACGGTGCCAAAGCACGAGATTGAACTAGAAGATTAGAATGGGGTGGAGCCCATTTGGCCGGAATTCTCAAATTATGATTAGCCAATTGCCGCTATTTCTCAAAAGGCAGGTATATAAAAGCTGCCTCCTGCCGGTACTTCACTACGGAACAGAAACCTGGAAGCTTACAAAGGGGGTTCGGCTTAAATTGAGGATGACGCCGCAAGCGATGGAAAGAGATAGCCTTAAAAGAAAAGAAGAGAGCAGAATGGGTCGGGGAACAAACCGGAGTTTGGAATATTATAGCTGAAATCAATAAGAAAATTTGGACATGGGTCGGGCATGTAGCCTGTAGGCAGGAGAACCGCTGGTGATCAAGGGATTCTGACTGAATTTCCTGAGAAGGCAAACGCAAGAGGGCGAGAAAAAAAGTTGGGTGGGCAGACGAGATTAGGAAGTTTGCTGGTATAAAGTGGCAGCAGCAAGCACAGCACCGAGTGCGGGACATGGGAGAAGCCTTTGTCTTACAGTGGGCGTAGTCAGGCTGATGATGATGATGATTGAGGCACTTCGATTGAAGATAAAATGGCCGTGATGATAAATAAGGCCCTTCAATTGAAGATAAAATGGTCCTGAAAGTCGTAAAGGTTTTGCGAGTGACCACGTCGGCATCCCTGGAATTCTTGACAGCGAAAACCAAGTGATCTTGAAACCGAAAAATTTTTATACGGCCTAATTAAGAAGAGTAGCACGTAGAGGCACATTAGCGGCGAAGAGGCATATTCTGAAGGCATATTCTGAGGCATATTTTGAAGAATATGCCTCAGAATATGCCATTTCTGAGGCATATTCTGAAGAATATGCCTCAGAAATGGACCTTGCCTACTCTCAAATCAAGCTACGGAAATCAGCAGATTCGTGGAGTAGGCAGCAGCCATCCACCGTGAGTTGCTTTTGACTAAGCACGACTTTCAGCAAGTACAGAGACTGTTTAACTAGTTTAACTAGTGTGCTTTTGTAGTGGCTCCTTATTGTTGTCAACCATACTGCCAATGTTTATGACCTCATTGTGCGTGTATTGTTGATACACGAATAGGCTGCTGCCGTCTCACTTCTGCAGCTGAAATATAGTCGTGCTCCCACAGTTCAGGTCACACACGTCGGCCATGGTGGTTTTCGTTTGACTCTTAATTTAACTTCATTTTTGTCACGCAGCTGAGGCCAATTGTGTGAAACGCCATCATTTATATTATAAAAGCATCTTTTCAGTGATGAGATAGCCACGTGCATGTTACGTGGACGTTTCACCGAATTAAATGTTCTTGCATGGCCAGTGTATGCATGCTGAAAAATCATTTTGTGCGAGAAAAAAACAAAGGACACGCAATGCCAGTGCTTTCCTTGTGTTTTTTAGCAGTACATTACGATTTTCAACATGCAAGTTGTCAAAGATATTTGTTTTTTCCAATGTTGCGGAGGTAAAATGACATTAAGTTTACTTGTCAGTCGCTGTATACGGCATTGGATTTGCCGTGTGATGGAGGTACAAAAGACAAGTTGTGTAAAGGAGAAGGTAGCTGTATTACTGAACGTTCTTCGCGTGTCCCATAACCCGAAAAACATTTCCAAGCAAGCTGACGTACATGTTATCTTTTCTGCACGCTTGTAACTGTCTAGACTTCGCACAATGACATACTCTTACATCCGAAAGGCACCAGCTTCTGTGAACTACGAAGGAATGATAGATGCCAGGTGGTCTTTCAAGCATTGTCCTGCCATGCACTAAAAAGAACGCTTGCCAACTAGAGCAATGTCTTTAAACATAGACTCAGACGGCACTGCAAAAAAAAAAGAGGGGAGGGGGTGATCCTTAGGTTCCGCCTTCAAGAGTTGAACGCGATAGTGATATCTTCTTCTTAGTTATAGTTCATCCAGTTAGTGCATACTTCTTATAGTATTGTGCTCCTCAAGAAGTGTAAATGGTGGATTAGTACAGTGTAATTGATAACGTGTAAAGTACCTTGCGTCAGTGAACCTTTCGAAAATTGCTGCATTGTGTGTAATGTGTAGCATAGTTTAAACCATTTGTAATTACGTGCGTGAAATGTTTTAAGACTTGCTGTGCCTCCTCTGCATGGTCCTAAAGGAATACGCGCAGTAACGTGTATGACTTCAGTAATGAGTGACTGGCTTTAAACCACGAGTTTGTTATGCTAATCACTTGTTCTGACACCCAAAGACAATATATGGTTATTCTACGGAATATCACTTCGACATTTAGATGTATTGTGACGCTTGCATACAGGAAGCGGGTGTTTGTAAAATATGACTGTAGCTTCAACTGCATTTTTAGGAAGATGAAGATTTTTTCATAGTATTTCTGAGACGATGCGTGGCTGTCTGGTACAACATCTGCTTGCCACGCAGACGACCCGGATTCGATCCTCACTCGGTAGCGCAAGTTTTATCATTTATTTTATTTACACATTTTCCCACCGCATTTCGAAGCAATGAAGTTATTTGATTTTATTAATTCAAAGAAAACTGCTACAACTTGCTTTGGGGGACACAACTAAAGGCTTAGTAAACGCCTGACTAGGTCGTACCACCCGAGGAACAAAATGGAAGAAGCACACAAGCAAGCCTTTATAGTACCATATGCACTGGTACATAATCACCTGATAGATTCCAAGAATAAACATAATTATGAGTTGTGTGCACAAGACTATAAACACAGCGGCCTTTACAGTGGTATAAGCATACATCGAACGCGTACTCATGATCAGCTTCAGGCAAAAAAAAATACAAAAATGCTTCTCCCCGTTATTGTAAGTGATCTGCACAAAAGTATAAACAACTCACTTGAAAGCCTGGAATAACAACAATGAGTGCTCACGCGTTGTGGTGATACCAAGAAGAAACGACACGACTGGGCACGCTTATGACAAACAGGCGAGACCCCTAAAATTGTACAGGAAAGAAATTTTAGGAGAAAGAGGTATACTGTCCCAATAATGTCATTACCAGTGAATGAATGAACAATCACCTGCATTGATCAATAAGGTGTACAAAATACAAGAGATCAGACTTCAAAGATCAAAAGAATTAGATTTCTTCTGAGCAGTTCTCTGGTTATACATTTAACTTATCTGGATGGCTTCTTTGTATTTTCGAGCAGCCGCGTAGGTGTGTGATAGAAAACCTACTTGCCAAACAAATGCTCCAGCCGGGTTCAATCCTCACTCGGACCCAAAATTTTATATAATTCATTTGATTTGCGTCTTTTTTGTTGTTTTTCGGGCACGCACAAGACGGTGATTTTTCGCTCACAACCAAAGTCACCGACACCTATGTCGCAATTTCGGAAAAAATCTGCTGTTGAACATTTGCACTTTAAAATAGTACAAATAGCAGAGAAGGTTACCTGGCAAATACTTTCGGATATTGGAAACGTTTTGCGCACCTACTCTGTGATTGCCACAAGTTGTGATAAATGTATCAGTTCGATAAAGAAGGACAGAAAAAAAGGTGCAGATTCCAGGTACAATGGGAATCGACGTTTGCAAAGCACGTGGAGAGAAGGTGACCTCGTTGTAATTTTTTCAATAAGCGACACGTTATGAAATGACGCTAAAAAGATATCAATACAAATGTTGCACGTGCAGACATATGTTGAACTGCTGCAGATGTTTATATAACCAGTTGTTCACACTGGCGCAATAATGCCAAGAGAAACATAAGTATTAGAAACACCAGAAGCGATAAGCTGATATCAAGCGCTGGTGCTCGCGAGCATGGTAACCCTCGACACTGCTATAAAAGTCAACTTCGTCGCATGGCACCTAACTGCAATTGAAGTTAACCCGACATGACGGCATTATCACAGGAGTGCTTATATAATGTTTATAAAGTTCAATTATCAAGACAGCAGCCACAACCGACGTTTTATGAACATCAGAGTCTATCTGAAAAGTAGTTCTAAGACGTGGCGTGGCTTTGTGGTAGAACGCTTGATTGCCATTGGGGTTCCACTCCTGCTGGGTCGTTTATATTTTGCATTCGTCAGGCCAACGCTGACGATGTCAGGCCTTTCTTAATGCTCACGCGCTCATATTACTCATGTGTGTTCTCGTAGTTCCAGGGTGAACATAACCACCTAGCAGTGGCACCTACGCACGGGCGGGTATGAGCCACTGTCTGGCGGGAAAGTTTGACGACGCACGGGACGGGATTTTGACATTATCCATGTCTTTACCTGCGCGTTATTAATTGTATAGCCGTCTTAACCTCCACTACTAATTTTGGTTCACGCCAACTTAACGGGGTGATCACAATATCACGTAAGGGCGATCACGTAAGCGGCTAGATATATAGACAAATACGTAGATAGACGCCAAAAGTGCTTGCAGTATGGAGAAAATTGTTCGCATTTATCATCGTTGAAGCACGTGATCATTGCACGAGTGTGTCGTGCATATCACCGATACGTAAACAGCTGTGTTTTCTTAATGTGACTGCGGAGCGATTACATCTGCGGGCTGTAATAAGAGGCACCCATGTTTCTTTTTTTCACAACAAACAACAATATTGGAAGTGGCAACCTGTGTGGTTCTACCCTCATGGCCATTGCCTCCATTTATACTTGAGGTTTAACAGCGCGAAAAGATAAACGGCGGAGACAAAAAGGACCGCCTTTTCCTGTTCACCGATTTTTGCGCTGTTAAGTCTCAAGTATGCTAAACCAACTAGCCCAGTCAGCCACTTTGTTAAGCTCCATTTATAGGCGCGACTGCGTCGACACGCTGTGCCTCTATGTTCGAGAACCATAACCGCTTTGCCGTGGGGAGAAAAATTGGCAGATACAGTAGGAGCCCACAATATGCGAAGCACGAATGAGAAAGGTCGATATGTAATTTTAAAATCAGCACAACCTTAGGAGGCGGAGCTAAATGATGCCGAACACGACTTTTGTGTAATGGGTGCACGTTAAAGAACCCCAGGTGGTCGAAATTTCCGCAGCCCTCCACTACGGCGTCTCTCATAATCATACGGTGGTTTTGGGACGTTAAGCCCCGCAAATCAATCAATCAATCAACTTTTGTGTCACGATTAATATGTTTGGATGTGTCGTTTACCTTCATCATCTATTCACGTCACGTGATACCAAATTTAGTATATGTGGAGGTAGCGAAACGACCTCGAGAACACTATGAGCATGGTATGTTGTCATGTTCTTACATGACACGTGTGTCATGATTATCATGTTTGCGCCAGTCATATACACTTTTGTCATTCATTGACATCACCTACGCCAAATTTGGTACATGTAGAGCGAGCAAAACGGCCGCAAGCACATCATGAAGGGCCCGATATACTGTTATCTACCGTTGACGCACGCGGACGCTGGGCACAGCGACTCTACGTTAGCAAAACGCGAGCACTCTACAGTCTGACGCCAGGCGCGACGGCGCGACCAGCGTCCGTCAGCACAGCCCGACGGCAACCGGTGTGAATTGCGACATGCTGCGTTTCACACCGATGCGTTACCCCGACAACACTGAGTCTCCTTTTCTCGTGACGGGGGACGCCGGATGCGCTGAAACGCGCATTCAAAGCAACGCAGCGAGGCGCGCACCTGTGAGTATATGGCAGGACCGGCGCCTGGCGTCGCAACACCGGCGTGACACGTTGAAATGAACGCTGGTCAGCACGCGCGCCGCATCACGTCGAAATGTATTGGTGCCTTGACCGTGGCATGAAGTCATGTTCTCAAATGACACATATCTCATAATTATCATGCTTGTACCAGTCACATACCTTCGTCATCCATTCACTTACCGTAATACCAATTTTGGTATATGTGACGCTGACGGAACAGCCGCGAGCACATCATCAGCTTGGCATGTAGTCATATTGTTACATGACACGCATGTCATGATTTTCATGTTAGGGTCTGTCACTTGTGTTCGCCATGCAATCATGTCTTACCATACTCATTTTTGCAACATGCCATGTGAACGAAACCACCGCAAGAGCTGTAAGACCACAAAATGTAAATCATGACATTTATGTCATGATTTTCATGTTATGACTCGTCAAATATATTTTTCATAGAGTCGTGTTATGCCATACTAAGTTTGGTATAGATAACATTATCGAAATGGTCAGGAGAGCTAAAAGTTGTAGGTGGATAGATAGATAGATAGATAGATAGATAGATAGATAGATAGATAGATAGATAGATAGATAGATAGATAGATAGATAGATAGATAGATAGATAGATAGATAGATAGATAGATAGATACGCTCAAAGTCGCCGAAGTTCGCTAAGAAATGCTTCGCATTTAAAACCGTTCGTGACATTCTCCTGTCGCCTGTTCTTGCGGCATTCTTACGTGCATTTCACGCCTTTATAAGGCTGTGATTCAGCAAGTGCTAGAAAAGAGCACCTTGATAAAACGAGCAGTATTCTTCTTCTCCCTCATGGGGGTTTAGTATAGGTATAGTTTTCGACTCGTAGGTCATGGGATAAAATTCCGGCCGTGGAGGCTAATTTTCTGCGAAAATGATTGAGAGCAGTTTACTTTAATCAACCCAAGCTGCTCGAAATTTTCGGAGACCTCCACTACGGTGCAATTCATTATCATGTGGTACTTTTTGGACGTTAAACCCCAGCAACTTCTATTGTCTCTTTCATACCGGCAGAGCATGCGGATGCAGTGAACTGAAAAGCAAAAAAAAAAAAGTGGTGACACATGCAGCACGACGAAAAATTTAACCGTGAAAGGAACTCATTTGGCGTTCGAGCTGCTCTTCCGCTTGCCTGCGTGTTTTGTTACACTGTCACTGCAGGAAATGCGCGTACAAGTGTAGTTTGACGAACAGTTGTTTTCTTGGTCTACCACCGCGTTTTCTTGTGGAAGCAGCTTTGACAAAGCTCCCACCTTCCCGGAACGCTCCCAGCTTGGCCACCACCCTCCTGCGGAGAGTCCTTTGCCCACTACGATAAGAATCACTTTCAAACCACCAAATCAGTGCAGCAGCCATGAAACCCCGCAGTGCGCGCTCTTCGCTGAAATGAGCGCCGCCACAGCTTGCCTGCACAGACAGGGTAGCATGGGGCGGGCGTAACCGCCCACGATTCGACAGCCGCGCCGGCCAGATCAGTGCAGCTCTTATTCAATCTGCAAAATGCGCGGCCGCCAATTGTGCCGCGAAAGTCGCACCAAGAATGAAGAATACCAGCCGGAACTGCGGCGATCGATACGCAATTGGTAACCTGTTGTAAGATGAGTGCAAGGCTAAATGAAGCTGAAAGGAGGCACACTGTGGCGGCCAACGCAGTAGTGAAACGCGCGTGAAACCTGCGCTCACCGGCGCGCATTGTGCGTGATGCCGCGCTGACATGTGCGGGCCAACAATGGCGGCTGCGTTCGGCCAGCAGTAACCGGCCTGGCGGCACAAAGGCGGCCACCTGCGCGGCGGCGCCCCTGGGTGGCCGGAATGCGGCTCTCGTTAGGCTCCCCTCCACAGGGTGCCTTGGTGGGTGCCCCCCTCCGGCCAATTATGCGCCGGCACCAACGACCTGTCATAGCTTTCGCTCAGGGCGAGCATGGGTGCCCCTTCCGCGGTGGCTGAGCCACTCCGGAAAATTCTTTAGGAGCCGCTTTCATAGGACGAAGCTTCGCTCGGCGGTACAATCGGTATAACAGAATTCTATTCATAACCACGGGAAACATGTCGACATTGCAACTGGATGTATCGCAGTATCGTGTAATTTTCTGCCACATACACTTTGACGGAATGTGAACAGTAAATAACAAATAAAAAAAACACACAAAAGTGGCTCCTCTCGGGACGAGCGCAACTACCGTCCTATTTCGCTTATCAGTACATGTTCAAAGATACTCGAGCACATTATTAACAAACACCTGATGTCCTATCTTGATACGCACAATCTATTATCTTCGAAGCAGCATGGCTTCCGCCGAGGCTTATCTACAACAACACAGTTAATCGAATTTGTTCATGATCTTTCAAAAACAATCAATTTGTGTGGTCAAACTGATGTGGTATATTTGGATTTCGCAAAGGCATTTGATAAAGTGTCGCACTCAAAGCTCCTGTTTAAAATTGACAAAACGTTTCAAAATAATCACTTGACAAAATGGTTTTCATCCTATCTCAGCTGCCGTCAGCAGTTTGTTCAAATAAAAAATAAACAGTCTAGAGCAGTTGCAGTGAATTCTGGAGTTCCCCAGGGGAGCGTGCTGGGTCCCCTTTTATTTTTGTTATATATAAATGACCTACCAAACCGCGTTACGGTCCCGATAAGTTTGTTTGCCGATGACTGTGTTGTTTATAGCAGAATCGAGACTGAACATGACCAAGTTAATCTAAACAACAATCTTCAAAGAGTAAAGGATTGGTGCGAAGAATGGCAAATGAGTTTGAACACAGAAAAAACAGTCTTTATGACTATAACTAGAAAGAAAGCACCTCTAGATTACAACTACCAGATTGGCAATGCTTTCCTCAAGCGTGTACAAAACTATAAATATCTTGGGTTATGGTTCACGCCCGACCTCCGGTGGAACACTCATATTGATAATGTATGCTCCAGGGCTACCAAGGCATTGTATAGCCTTAGACGTAACCTTTATACCGCCCCATCTGATATAAAGTGTCTTGCTTACAAAACTCTTGTCAGACCTATTATCGAATATTCTAAAATTGTCTGGGACCCTTACACAAAGACAAACTGCAATAAAATAACAAAAATACAGCGACTTGGTGCGAGATTTATTTTTAATAAATATCGCCGACATCATTCTCCTACTGAACTCTGTAAAAAAGCTGGACTGGATAGTCCTGAACTTAGGACGAGGATTGAGCGTCTGAAATTCCTCTTCCAGTTAATTCATAATCATTTTAAACTAAACTATTCAGATTACTTCCAGGTCAACACACAAGAACACTCCAGACATCGCCATAATATGTACATACTACCCCTAGTCCCACGTAACGATTGCTTTAAGTTCAGTTACTTTCCACGTGCTATTGAAGATTGGAATATGCTGCCAGAGTCTATAATTGGTTGTTCCTCGCTTACATCATTTGAACAGAATCTAAAACGTTTATTTTCCGAATAACAGTGACATATGTTTTTTTGCGTGTGTGTGTACTTTTTGTTGGTTGCATGATTCTGCAGTAGTTGTCTTTCAAATCTTCAGCGCGGTGCAAAAGTGCCGCCTCAAATGCGTCATGTGCTGTTCTGCGCGTATGTATTGCATCGCATGTGTGTTCCATTTATGTATGTTATGTATAACTTCGAGTTGCTGGTCACAATAATACCGAGAAATTATCTCGAGACCTGTACGGTACTTCTTTTTTGCAAATAATTGTTTGTACTTCCACCCTGTAACGGCCCACTTCTGGGCTAACAGTATAAATAAATGAA
Organism: Rhipicephalus annulatus; assembly: GCA_013436015.1. NCBI lineage: Eukaryota > Metazoa > Arthropoda > Arachnida > Ixodida > Ixodidae > Rhipicephalus > Rhipicephalus annulatus. The sequence goes on from WOVY01010386.1 coordinate 522,859, forward strand.
ATGAAATGAAATAATTCCAATATTATTGCAGTAGAGATAAGTACAGCAGTGGCGGTTGACTACACATTCAATTTTGCTTTAAAAGGTCCCACAATATTGATTTCTTAGCCGTAAAAGTCGCCGTACACCTACACGTTTTTTCCCCTCTGTTACTGGATAACATGGTTGGCATAGAAGGATAGAAAAAGACAAGCTCTATCGTGCCGTGCAGGCTACACACCTCCAAAATGCAATTACCTTTGTGCTCCGTAAAAGAAAATAGCGTTCTTGCAATCAATAAACACATGTTCAATGGTCTCAGGTTTGTTACACAGGAGACAGCTGCTTCCCCATGGTACATACATCCCTCTCTCTTCAAGCCACGTTTTTACTGGCAAGGTTCCCGTATGAAGTTTAAAAAAGAAGGTTTTTACATTGGGTGGTATACACATGTTTTTCACTCGCTTAAGTACGTTATGACCATATGATTTTTCCATACTTTGAACGGTAAAGGGGCACAAGAAAAACATTCTGTATTAGGTCTTTCATAACGCGCTTTCTTTTCACATTAGTTAGGTAATCTATCGAAAACCTTGCCCTTGAGAAACGATATGAGAACACAACTTCGCGCAAGAACGGTGACAAGGTGTGTCGTTCTCCCCTGTCTGAGATACAAAGAAGTCAGGCATGTGGTGTAAGAGCGTTCTTTGCAATAAAGGACATGAAAAACGAGTCCCTCTGGTCTCTTATTAGCAGGAAACGTGATATTACTTGGTTAAGAAACAGATGGCACAAAGACAGCTCTCCTTGCTTAACTCGCCGAAACAAGTTTTACAGACATTTTATATTTCACATTTTACAGAGGACTTTAAAAAAGATTTACCTCTTACTACATATGGAATTCGTTTTTTGCCTTGTGATAGTTCTGTGCAAAATTTGGATGTTATATTTTTATTTGGTCTTCATTCGGTTTGGTGTAGTATGCTATCGTACAGACACTGTGATGTGAGAGTTCTATCCGTTAATGAGTGTTTTGTGGAAGCTGTTATAAAAGTGCGAGATGTGTATAAGACTACCGACTGTGTTAAAGATGTAATATCTTTGTTCGATGTGTTATCACGCATAAAACACGTGTGATAGCGATTGTCAGATTAGCTTGGCCTGTAGTCAAGAAGGCAATAAAGAAAAAAATTACCTCGGTGCACCGTATTTCCGGGCAACAGTAAAAGAGAGGCTGTTCTGTGCCCGTTAATGCTGGTCTGTCCGTAAGTTCTCAAAGCAATCGCACACGCGCAGATGTGACTAGGGAAGCACAAAAGAAAAAAAAAGAATCACGGCTGCGTAAATAGAATTAATCTTTGGAACTATGCCCTGCAGGCTATTCAAGATTTTCCTCACATACCATCGGAAAAGAAGCGCAATTTGTGTGACCTGGCTTGGCTATTAAAGATATTTCAGATATTGGCCTAGCGTATTCTTCAAGATTCTCTCAAAACGTCATATACCATGCTAAAATATTCTTTCCCAGTAAGCATTGTACTTTCTCTGTACTATTCAGTTTTAGCTTGAAGCACTGTCGTTATGGACATTTCGCATGATAAACAAAGTACGTATGCACATCAAGGAAATAGCACGCCTCACCGCTTCTTTTCAGCATAATTTCCTTTATCTACGACACCACTTGTCGAATTTTAGAGGGCATATCTTGTTGATGTGGTGCTCCGTCAAAAACCAGAAAAACGTGGACAGAAATCTACGCATAGTTTCGTCATCAAGCGCCATGCAATGCTTTGCAACTCATTACAGAAATGCATAGTTCACACTACGAAATAAAGTACGAACAAGATAATCAGTAAGTCTAAACTAAAGGTTGTGTTCGCAAAAACATTTTATCAAAATTAGCTATATGGTATAAATACACGCAGTGCTTAAGGGGATCATGTAATCCCATAACATTACACTACACGAATTAACCTTTTTAAAGCCTTTTAGGTAACCACAAAAAGGTCTTGTACTCAAATGTGTGGTTGCCTATCCCACAGGAAGCTACCTAAATGAATGTTTATTTGTTGTTTTCTTTGTAATATTCAAATAGTCGATGTTCTTTTGTTATGGCATAACTGTTGTTCCCTAAATTCTTGTAAATGATCGCAAACTTCTGCTGCGAAGAGATTAACTCAATGTTTCTCCTATGGTATTCGATCTCATTCATAACCGGTTTTAGAGGGAATCAGGTCAGGTACGTGTCATGGAGATAGAAATTCTTGAGAAGAGCTGCTAAAGAATAGCAATAAAAGTCCAAGTGGAGCAACTCAGGAACTTCACCTTCGATCCGGTTTACTACTAACAAAAAGATACGACAAAAATTGTCTTAATACTTCTGAGGAGCACACCAGCAGTTTCACAGCGTTGAACTTATAGTAAAGTGCGATAAATATATGCAAGCTAAGTTCATGAATCGCCAACACGCCCGAGCACTTTTTACAGCGCTGTGCTGCCCGTTTCTATTGCCCAGGTATTCGGTGCGCTTCAGACTAATTTTTCAGTGGGGACGTACGTTTACCAAGTCGCCTGAAACGCCATGGTATTTATATGCAGAACTAAATGAATCCTTACATAAAACCACAATACCGGGTTTACGTAATATTATGGAGATACCGGATAGAAGGTTGGTACCATTGTTTAACTTAAGCAGCTCAAACAGACGTAGACAACACAGGCGTGCAGTTGAAAAGCTCCCTACAACCGAAAAACAAAGCGAAACATGCACGCACAAAAGACTGTTGAATCATTACGGGACAATTTAGTTTCGTCGACTAGAGGATACCGCTTGCCATTTTCACTTGCGCTTAAAACATTCCTCGAAGAATACCTCCAAAGCTGCAAGCTGTTTGGCTGAAAGCAGCTGGGATCCATCGGACCTTGCACGTCACTTTTATGGTCGCGGCAAAAAACCACCAAGTCCGGGATAGCGCCGCTGAGCAAGATTGAAACGGCCAGGGTGGTCATTCCACCTTGGTACTACCGGAAGTCTATGGGAACGGAGAGAGTTCCCTCGGTGTTCGCACCGAAGCATCTACTAATCGCATTACCGCAGTGGGAAAGGAATTATCCCGGCTACAAAATGCGCGCGGCTCCATTACTCACGAGCGTACTCGAGCTGCAAACAAGATCGGAGCCTCGATTCGAGGCGCGTTGTTGATGGGCGCTCTGGGGAGCCGACGACAGACGCCGGCGCCCTTTGTCCTCCTCTCACAGGCGGCCACCCCGGTCGCCACCGGCGTGGTGGTCCCCGTAATGGAACGCGCCGCTTGGTTGGCGGGCTATCATTTTGTACCATTAGGAGAGGCACCCACGCCTTTCATCGCCCTCCCCGTTCCGGTTTGGCTCCGCGGGGCAACCCGTTCGCGGCACCCACAGGTGTCTCCTCGCCGACTGCACGCGCCTATTAATAAATGTCGAAAGCATCTTAGTTCCATGCTCATTCTCGCGCTCAATCGCTTTTCATAGAGGCTTGTGAGCAGGGCTTATTTAAACACACAAAAACACCAGGCCGGCGTTGCAGCACAGTCACAGTGAAAGCAGGATAATCATAATACTTGTTGGAATATAACGTCCCAAAACCACCTGCAAGTATGAGAGACGCCGTAACGAAGGACGCCTGAAATTTCGACCACCTGGGGTTATTTAACAAACAGCCGCGGTAACGTAAGTCTGACAATTAGGTCGTGCAAGCTTCTGATACACCACTTTAGAGCTCTAAACTGCCTCAAGGTTTCGGCCCGCAGAACAAAAACCGGCTTCTCGAGCGCTCTACACAGACGTGGCCGCGGCTGTACAACTAAATCTAGGCACACGGGCACTTTCGCCTCCATCAAAAATGGGGCAGCCGCAGCCAGGATTCAATCCCACGACCTGCGGGTCAGCGACCGAGTGCCTTCGCCACTACACCACCGCAGCAGGTACAGCGACGAAAGCTGGAAGAGCACCGTTTCTAGAACCCTTTGCAAATACATGGGGCTCCTAATTGAAGCACACTTGCCAGGGCTACCTAATGATTTCATTCGGTGGCGGGGCCTACTTTCATGATACCGTAAAAAATGAAGTTATTGTTACCAAGCTGAGATTCCATGCCCCCCCCCCCCTCTTATACTTATATTTACACAGAGCTGGTCTGGCGACACCAATCTGCGAGGAAACAGAAGCTATTGAACATTATTTTTCTGTAGCATATCGTAATTATTCATCATTATAGAAAACTGTCAAGCTTGACTTTCGTTGATTTACCACATACAGTTGTACAGTTGAGACAGGGGAAAACAGCTGCATAAAAACAGCTTAAAATGCCCCACATCCCCATGTTCGCTGTGACAACGAAACGGCAAAAGCTAAGTAAACCACGAAACTGTTGAAATCAGCAATGCGCATGCTTTGCATCAGAAGAAGTTTTACAAACTTATGCAAACCGGCAGCGCACATGCTATACATCAGAAGAAAGAAGTATACAAATTATAAAGTCACACTACACATAAAACTAATAAAGCATACTTCAATTGTGAGTGTTAGAGAGCGTACGAACATCATCACAAATAATTCTTAAGTTATTTAGTGTATTCGGCAAGCTATACCGCAATGCTTCAAAACCATATTTTGTGCGCGGTCTCGGCACATGCCAATGTTCAAAGGGTCAGTTTAGGCACGTTGAAGGATTTAATTGTAAGTTAGCTATACTACGTGTACAACCACGACCTTTTGTGATATCATATCTAAAAGAGATTACTAAGATACATTCGTAGAACAAGTTTATTTTTTGTATACTTCATATTTAACGTATTTGTGAAGCATGGGCATTAAAAGGGAGGTAAGCAACAGAAGGTAGAGCTTATTTCTGTAAGATAATAGGACTACTGATACATTGATTTGTTCATTACCTCAAATTAGGTTGCAATAACTCAGATGTCATGTATAGAGCGCAGTAAATCTCAGAAGCTTTTGAGAAACTGGCAATAGACTCTGACATTTTCTCAAGACACCCAAGATTTTGCAAAGCTTGTAATAAACTTTGTATGATAATCCCATTTCATGCTCTCATAGAAAACAACGCCCAAACACTTCGCGGTCGAAAAGAATTTGATTATGCTGTTACCTAACATAAGATTGTAAGATGCAGTAACTTCCTAAGGGGGGATTTGGAGCGAAAAACAACAGATTTTGTTTCGGAACTTTTCATAAGTAAATAATTCTCAAGGGTTGAACTAGCTGTATTTAAGAGATCACAAACATCCGTAGCTGAAAAAAAAGTTTGTGTAGTCTCCGTAGATTATGTACTGGGCTGAAGGGTCAAAATGTGCAATATCGTTCATAAATATGATGACCAAAAGGGAACCAAATATGTTGATTTAGGAAACACTAAATTTAACAGTTTGCACAGACGAAGTTTTCCTGTTTACAAATGCAAACTGGTGGCTGTATGTTAGCTAGCTTTCGATCAGATTTAGGGCTATACCGCGAATTCCATAATACTGCAGTTTTCCTAATGATTTCTTGCAATTTATTTTGCCAAATGCTTTCGGCATATCTAAAAATATCTAAACACCAATTGATTTTGCTACAATAAAGCTTCTTCGGTTGAAAAACCTGATCTAAAACAATATTTTTATTTAAATATAAAAGAATGTTTGCCGAAAAGTTTCAGTATTCTAACATGAGTAATTTTTTAATGTCATTTGGAAAAAAGCGGGAGAATAGAAATTGAAATCGGCCTTTCCCATTTGCTATCCCATTTGCGAAGCTATAGGTTTAGGTTTAACAACTGTTCTAAAATTTGGTGTTCTTTAGAAACAGTACCACGAAGGTGTATTTGATGGGGTGAATAACTTGATTCGAGCCATTAACGTATTGCAACCTAATGTCCACTTTAATAAATGCTCGAGAAACACTTGAAGCAATTTTCAATTGTGATGAAGAGTAAGACATGCATCCCGACTTAGTCGCTTCAGGTAAACACAGCTGTCTGGCTGACTAAAGAATTGCCCCGCCGTGGTGGTGTAGCGGCTAAGGTACTCGGCTGCTGACCCGCAAATCGCGGGATCAAATCCCGGCTGCTGCAGCTGCAGTTCCGAATGAGAGGGAATGTTGTTGAACTGTGTGCTCAGATTTAGGTGCACGTTTAAGAAATCTAGGTGGTCGAAATTTCCGGAATCCTCCACAACGGCGTCTCTCATAATCATAAGGTAGCGTTAGGACGTTAAACACCTCATATCCATCAATCAAGATTCAAAAATCAATTTTTGTTATTCTAATAGCGCTTATTTCTTTTATTATTCTAGAAGAACTTTTTCTCTACAGAGTTGATGCGTGAGTTTGCAGAACATGCTATTCGTAACTTCGAGTATGCAGATGGGATAGAAAGGAAGACAGGTGAGTGCCAATTACCAACTGTTTATTGGCAGCAAGAGCTGCGAGCAAAGAAAGCTTCCGAGCGTGCGCAGAGGAATGAAGAAGAGACGTCATAAATGTCATTAGGAAAGCATCTAAGAAAGCACGATTCGAGTTCATAGAGCACAATTGATGTGACTCACACATGTGGTCCTCTTCCTTCTAATGTTGAACGCTTCTATAGCACCCTAATTTTTTTATTTCTACTCTTCTCCCATAGGATAAGAGTAGGAATAATATAAAATTTTACGTTTCGCACAAGTATACTTGCGCGAAACGAAAAGTTCAACATGCACTGGAAGGTGCACATCATAATCTGCTATTGGCATATACTCCCTCAGGCGGTCAATCATACGCCGTCCCGTTTATCTTATATAATTCTTGCCAGAGCCCTGAAAAATCTCGTAGACGGCACGCAAGGCACAATGCCCGAAAAATTTCAAGTGCTTCTTTTTGGCACCCATGTGGCTTAGCACGAGAAGTTCGTTGGCACAGCTGCGGCTTTTTTTTGTTTTTTTTTTAGCGGGAAGCACGACAGAGGTACCATATTCAACGGCCATTCTTTTCAGGTTATGGTTCATATTGTGCACGTATGGCCCCACCTGTGGGCCGACACTCTCCAGTTCTCCCAAGTGCTTTTTTTATTACTGATTTTCAGCTTTTATAGCAAGATTCGGCCACGTCCTTCAAGACCATCCAGGGAGGCCCACCATTTATATCCGTTAGTCTGAGGTTTGAGGCTTCATCCTGCATCATTGGCGCACACGACTTGTGCACAAGTGATTGAAGGCGACGGAGAACGAGTACACGCTCAGCAGTATTCTAATACGCAATATCTTATGGTAAGAGCGCTTATTACTGTGAGGCAAGTAACAACAACAGACGTGATCTTTTTGCACAGCGATGTTAACATCTGAAAACTGCAAAAAATTGTTGTTGAGAAGCTCACGGCTTCAAGTTATGGTTTGTCCTGATGACATTTAAAATGGAGTCATTTCATGGTAAGACATAGGACACAAGTTGTCTAAAATAAACAAAAACATGATCATATCCAAAAATACCACATGGACGCGATCAAGAACAAACATCACACAACGCCTGGTCAATCAGGGTTAAAAATATGTCACATAAAAGCAGTGTACATTGAACCAAATTGGACAAATAAAGCCACCTTAGAAAGAAACGAAGGCGCGATAAGCTTCCAACAAAGTTGTCATTTGAGAGACCATCAAGTGGCTATACGAAAGCAGCCTCGCTGCTTTCATCAATGCACTTCCTAATAGCGGACATGAATGAGCTCAGGATGTGGAACAGAATAAAAACAAAACAGATGATTCATGTTTACAGAAAAGAGTTACTATGACTTGTCTATATAGCGGAAACATTCAAGAACTTCCTCTGAATTACTATTAGATGAGGATCAGTATACAGCATGGCTATTGAGAAATTTTAGCAGAAATACCCTGGCACGTTGTAGACGTGTGCCCCACTCACTAGTAATCGCTCGGAAATGAATATCGACGTTGTGGAATTTAGCGCTCGAAAAATCCTATATATCGAACTTTGAGATCTGTTTTGACGATGGCTCAGCTTCTTCATACTCCGCTATCCTGATACTCATCTTGTTTTTGGGCTGCATGCCCCGCTTCAGATAGCAGCCATCCCACGTTTACATTTCTCATTTCTTTCCGATGCTCAGTGCTTTATCATCAACTTAGGCTCAAATTTTTTTATTAGCCTCAAGGCAGGATTGGCGTTGCTTTAAAAAGGAGCCAGAAAAGAAGCTAAGAAATAGCCATGCCATTTAGCTTTATCGACAAAGAGCCACATGAAATCGCAGCGGTATTATGGCTAAGATTTCTTTACTAGTTAATACAAATAGTATAAACAAACAATACATTATTACACAATAATAAATAGTGGTCAATGAGCGACGAACGATAGAATTAACAAACTTTGAAGAATCTAGCACTTTTAAAATGATGATTAATGCCTTCTAAAAGCTTTTTTTATCACCAATTTATGTTATATCAATGGCAAGGAAGGTTTTGGTTCTACTGAACCGCCATGCATAGTAGCATTGATTAGAAAAATTTTCCGTCTTCAAATATGGAAAACGAAAGATTATTAGGCCGTTATTATTACAGTTTTCGATAAGTACAAGGGTTGAAATGAGCACGCATTGTGCTTGTTGTTTTCCTTATGTTCATGTTTTCAAAATTAGCAAAAATATACTTTGTAATTATTTGGTATTTATTTAGTTGTTTACAATGCGCTGCGCAGTCCCAGCAAAAGCTGCAAGAGCAGCCTTTCTAGAGCGTTTACACACACTCTTGGGCGACTATACTATAGAGCTGTGCCCGACGACCATCTTTGGCTGTGATCTCATAACAACTTTAAGGTGCTTAAAAGAGGGGAGTCAGTTAAAAACAAGGAATAACATACTTGAGTGCGTACATCGATTGGGATTTTTACGATGGTGGTTACTGCGTGGCTGAAATTTTTGTTATCACGGATGGATGTGACGTAAGCGGCAAGGAAGGTGTCTACATGGTAGCAATAATCAGGAAAACTTTCTTCTTTAATTTAATGGTAAACATATTTAATGGCGATGATAAATGACTCGGAGCTTATACAGCGAGAATAAAAGAAGTGTTTCATGAAGATGTTCTGGTAGCATAATTCAGGAAACTCGGGCAACAATTTCGACCCGCTGTTGCGGGCGGAAAGACAATCCGGCTGACTTCTATGCTGTTATTCTGGCAACGTGCATGTAGATCTGAAGAATAAAAGGGGAAAAGTTATTGGTTTACGTGCTCGATAACTCACACTGAAGTAGTGCATTCAAGCTGTTGCCGTATCAAGAGCAGTAAAAAAAATTGCGACATAAATATTGCGACATGTTCAGCGTGACCTTATGCCTTCACCACGAAAGTTTTATCTCAGTTGATGCTGCCCCTTTGAAAGATTTCTGCACCTGACGCACGGCCTGCATCTCACCTGGTTTTCAGTAAAACTTGCGTTGTGAATAGTTGGTACATAGCAAAATGAGAAAAGAACTTTTTTGGATCAAACAATATGAAAAAAAGAAAAAAAAGAAGGTGAAGAAAGGAACAGATTGATGCCGGACTTAGAAATGCTTGATTCTTTTTCCGTATTGTTTGCGCCAAAAAAGTTATCTCCTTATTTCGCTAAGTAGACAGAAGGCAAGTTTTACTGAAGTTCCTCTCTAGCTCTCTAGTACAGTGGGCCCTTCTCTTCCGCAGTTGCATTGCCCAATTGCTGCAGAGGAAGACTGTATGGATTTTCCCAAAGGATTGATTTTTACAAGAGTGAGCGCTTTCTTTGGTCTCTCGTGGGTCAAACGACTGTTTAAACTTCTACGTTAGAGATGTCGCAACAAGTTCATTTCTTCTGGGACAGGTTGTAAAACACGTGCCACTTCGGTGTTCTCTACTGACTGGCTTTTAAAAACTACCGATCGCTTAGTCGACATGCGGTGCGGCTCATTGCAGATAGGTGGAAATTAATTTTAAATGTTTCACGCAAAGCAGCAAGGAAGGACAGTCCCACTTAAAAGTAACATCAAGGTAGTAGGTAATGTTATCCTGTCTGAACATGTTTCCCGATTGTTGTCGAAAGGGCCCAAGTTTTGCGTGCCTTCCAGTATTTGCGCACATGCATTGCTGGCGTTCAATAGAAGTGTGGTCTCAAAGGCACAGCAAGAGAGAGAAAAGTAACTTTATTGGCACCCATCAAATGAATGATGGGGTAGAGGAGTCAGCCTACACACACTCTCAACTTCCCTAACCGTCGACCGGGATCTCTTGGTAAGTGGCGGCGGTCAGGACGAGACCGATGACTTGCCGTTGAGCATTTTCCTCTTCATTGAGTAAAATGACTCCCAAGATTCTCTGCATCAATTTGGCTCATCAAAGTTAGGACAGCTCCAAACCATGTGGACCAAGTCCACTCTACCATCGCAATGCCTAGACCCGAGGGCTATACACCGAGGGAGTCCACTTTCTCAACAACTATGGGTTCGGAAATAAACTTTTTGTAACTTTCTCCACATAACCTTCTTGCTTTTTGAAAGGTTTTTACGCGCTCTCGGGTAAGTCTTACGCCCCAGCTTATAATAGTTAAGAATTTTGTTATAAGTGCTCAGTTCATCAGCGGTCTGTAGGGGTTTCTCGCTTGGGGATGTTGTCGAGACAGCGCTGGAATCCCGGAAAGTGAGACCTCGGCCAGCGCATGCGCATTCTTGTTCCCTCGCAAACCCTGATGACCCGGTGTCCAGTTTAGCGAAATTTGCTCCGCCGGGGGGCTGTCCGACGACTAATATGTGTACAGCTGCGGCAGAGGTCCATCCCGCATCAAAATTTCTGATTACAATTTTTGAATCACTAACAATAACTCTCATATTATTGAGTCAAAGCCAGCGCAATGGCGACTTCTTCCGCCTCCGTCGCTCTTAAATGTCTGACGCTGCAGCATGGGGCAGGGCCTCCGTTTTCGCGTGCAATTACGGCTGCGTATACTTTGTCTTGCTTGTATTCGGCCGCGTCCGTGTAAATCATATCCTGCCTGCCTTCCAGGCTTTTCTGCAACACCTCAGATCTGTCCTTTTGCCTGCTCTCGTGATGAACCGGGTGCATATTTCTGGGCAACAGGAGCATTCTTATCTGGTCCCTGACTCGCGTTGGGACTTTGCGTGTCTGCTTGGAACACGCCTGGGGGTCGAACCCTAGCCGCTCCAGGATCCTTCTATCAGTCCAAGTGCGCAGCAGTCTCTGATATTTCGATACTGTCGTTGCTTCAATCAGCTCGTCTAAAGTGTTGGACACCCCTAAACTTAAGATTTTGTTCGTTTATGTGTTTGGGGGAAGTCCGAGAGCCGTCTTGACCCCCTTGCTTATGATGATTTTGACCGTGTCTTTCTCTGCTATTTTGAATTTCAGGTAGGGAGCTACGTATACAATCCTGCTAACTACAAAATATTGCACTAACCTTAGGAGTTCGCTTCCTTCATACCCGCATGTTTGTTTGTAATTCGCTTGAGTAATCGGCACGTATGGTTGGTACTCGCTCCCAGTCACTGGGTGGTCTCGGTGTTTTTGCCGTTCGCTTGAATCCGCAAACCCAAGACCCTGATACTGTCGACTGTGCGAAAAATGTTAGCGTTTACTCTCAGCTCGATGCCGTGCACCGCGTCTTGTCCCCTTCCCCGTCGCCGTGCCTGCGATGTTAGAAAAAGGACCTCCCACTTTTCGGCCGAGCACCTGAGGCCACTCGGCTCCAGATTTTCTTCGATAGCTTGAATTGCTCTCTGCAGCGTCTCCTCAATGTGCCCGTCACTACCTCTGCTCATCCATAGCGTCAGATCGTCCACTTTGAGCGTATGGTTCAGTCCTTCTATGCCTGCCAGCTTCCTGGGGAGACCCATCATTGCAATAGTAAATAAGGTTGGCGACAGAACTGACCCCTGCGGCGTACCCTTGCTTCCCAGTTTAATACCTTCCAATGACTGCCCCCCAAGCTGTTTGTTGCCGTTCTGTTCGTAAGCAAACTATTTACATAATTCTAAGTATTCGTACCTTCACTGAGAGCTCCCAGACTCTCTAATGTGGCCGAATTCTTCACAATATCGAACGCTTTCAAAACATTTAACCTTACGACTACCCGGGTGTCTACCGTTTTTTTGTCTATTACCTGTTCTTTGAGCTGAAGCATGACGTCGCATGCCAATATATGAGACCTAAAGCCAATCATGGTGTCGGGGTACAGTCCCTGATCTTCTGGAAATCTATTCAGCTTGCTCTGAATAACATGTTCCATTATTTGCCCACGCACGAAGTAAGTGAGATGGGCCTGAGATGTTCAAAGTTAGATTTCTTTCCAGGCTTTGGAATGAAGACGAGGTTGGCATGCTTCCACGCTGGCAGAAGCTGCCCTCTGTCCCAACAGCCCTGCATATACGCTGTCAGATTTCTGACAAACGCATCAACCAGATTTTTGAGCATCTTAATGTTAATACTATCTGGCCATGCAGCCGCCTTCGTTCTCAAGCGGTTTATTTCGGCGCTGACCTCACATACGTGATCAGCCTGTCAAGATCTGGGTTCTCCAAACCCGAATACTCAGGCGGGTTCTCAGACCCCGTACAGCTGAGATACCTATCTCAAACCTCGAAGATGAGCTCATCGATCGTTCCTTGGTATTTGTAAACGAGCTCATGTAGCTGCTCCTTTGCTTCTAGCTTGGATTTGTTCGGATGTAGCTACTGTCACAGCAAATGCCAGGTCTTTCCACAACCTATTTGGTGGTCCATTTGGTCCCAAATGCTGTTCCTGTTCGGCTTGGTGAGGGTTAAAGCATATTCTTCTATTTTCTTAATCAACGAAATTTCCTGCGGATATTTCTATTGCCTCTTTTTTGCGCGAGCCTCAAATCGAGCTCTTGCTTTTTGCGCCACAGGTTTATTATGTGTCTATCAACCCGTTCCTGGTTCTCATCGAGCTCGATTTCTTCCGCTGCATCGTGGACCAATTGAATAACTTCCTTGCTCAATTCGTCTATGTCTTCAATGCCATCATGGTTGCACCGGCTATTCCTGAAAGCTTGCCAATTCACAGTTTCTAGCTTCTTCATGCAAGCTGCTGAAGTACCGTCTTCTGTGAATATCTCAATTATTCTGCGGTCACTACCCAGATCTTCACCCTTGTTACACCATGTGGCTGAGAGCCTGCCTTTCATCAGAGTGAGGTCCAGCGTACTGTCTTGCGAGACATTGTTACCCTGTCTAGTTTGCCTCAATGAATCAGTCAGAAAGGTCAGACCTTTTTGCTGTATGCAATTCTATGATTCCCTCCCTTTAACCTGCGCAAACCTGTATCCCTACGCGGGGCGATGAGCGTTAAAGTCACCTACTACGAGGAGTGGGCTGTCCTTCGCGATCATCCTGACTTTGGTGAACAGAATCGTCAAAACCAAATTTTCGCCTTTTCCTAGGGGAGCTGTACACGTTTGATACAAAAAGATTGTTATCCTTTCGCTTACGAGGGTTTAGCTCGATCAGTACATGATGCATCTGCATTAACCCTGTCTCGTGCTGCAACGCTGCGACGTTGCATTTCACCTGAGTGACAGCCTAGGTATTTTCCCATCGTCCCGCATACAATCGACTTATAGCTAGCGAGCTTCGCATTCTTTCCTCATTGCTGTAATGCTAAGACTTCTGGCTTATCCCCATTGGTAAGGAACGACGGAAGAACGGCTTGTTTGTGCGAGAAACCTCTACAGCTTCACTGCCAGATAGTTTTACGGTACTGAGCCATCTTTACACTTCCGGACTTTCTGGCATTGGCATTGCTATGCCCGTCTCTGTTCACGGCCTCAGCCCTCATTTGCTCATTCATCTGCAAAATCACACCATGAAGCAGCTTCATGCCTGGTTCCATTTTATTGAAACGTTGCTGTTAGTTGCTTACTGTTTCCACATAATTCACCCGCTTCTTTTTAGCAGTAGGATCTGCACGTGGTGTTTCCGACACCGATTGTGATACTGCTTTCGCGCACTTCTGCATTCTCTCATCTATGTGCTAATTTAGCAAATTTATCTGCTCTCGCAACTCTCTGTTTTGTTCCTGCACGTTATTGCATTGCATCTGCATGGTTCTTATCTGTTCCTGCATGAGCCTGTTCTGTTACTTGAGAGTGTTTACTATTGCGAAATCCTGAGGGCCCTTGTCAACCCAACCCAACTGAGAGTTCGGTGGTGCGCGTCTGAGAGTTCTTGGACTGTTGCTCAGAGTGAGAAGCCTCTTCTCAAGTCGACGGTGTAAGCCTGGGGAACGATGCCGAGCAGTCTCTCGGCGTGCTCTTGGATCTGTCGCGAGCACCGTCATGACAGTTGCTTCGCATCTGTTGTTGTTGCTGCAACGCTGTTTTCGACGCTTTCTCTTCTTCTGGTTCCGCTGCAAGCTTTGCCTCCCACTGTCGTTTCTTGACAACACACACACACACACACACACACACACGCACACACACACACACACACACATATATATATATATATATATATATATATATATATATATATATATATATATATATATATATATATGGCTTACGAAACACCATCATACACTTCTTATGTCCAGTCAAATGTTCTTTGTCACATGAACGACACTGTGACACACACTGACGGTCCTCCGGCGGTGATGACATACCACACCCTCGGCACTTGACTTCTGGACTGTTGCAAACGTGCGATCTGTGGCCCAGTTCGTTGAACCGACAGCACACTTCGTAGTGTTTCTTGAACAGGAAACACTTCATGATCATGCCGAAACACACGAGCGTACGCGGCACCTCTGCTTCCGCAAAGGTGATGATGGCTGAGGTAGATCAGCCCATTCTTTTGATCCCGAGAATCTCATGGGTTCTGTTCATGACTGGCGAAACCCTCCATTATCGTCTTCTCGGTCATGCGTATGTCCATTCCATGCACAACCCTTTTTCCACAGTTTCCCACTACGTGTTAAACCAACATTTTACACCAACATGTTACTAAGTACCGCTGGAGGGCACTTAGTTAGTCCCGTGGGGTTATGCACCACAAGGATAGGATTAAGAGGATTCGCGTATGTCGGCAGCTTTATTGTGCTTCCTGAATGCTCTCGTGAACTGATTATAGGCGTTGACTTCTTGCAATCAAACAGCGCAGTCACCGACTTGCAAGAATCCCAGGTATCGTTTTCTACGGAGAATGCCGTCGCCATCTGTCATGCGGAGAAACCATCGTTCTACCTCTCCGCATTGTGCACGAAGATGTAACCATGCCGCCACGTTCCAGTGTGACCTTTCTTGTGAGGAGTAAAGTTCTCCGTGATTGTGACGGATTGGCTGAAGGAAACATGGGACTGCTACAAGAAAAAGGACCATGCGTGGCAAAAGGCCTGGTGAGCTTTCGTGAAGAATGTGCGTATGTCCAAATAACTAACGTTGTAATTGAACCGCAGCATGTCGCGAAGGGTACATCCGTAGCATTGCTGCATCAGTACGTGCAAGTTTCAGATGTTTGTACTCTTGATAAAGCTTCAGAGACATTAGATTATGTACTGCAATCAGTAGACATTGACAGAGAGCTCTCGTAATCTCAGAAACAACAGATTGCTGACCTCGTCAGAGAGTTTCCCGAGTGCTTCTCCACCTCGCCGAAAGTCGGACGTACTCTCGTTGCAAAGCACCGCATCGTGGTCGAAGAGCACGTGAGACCTGTGCATCAGCGCCCATACCGAGTAGCGCCAAAAGGAAGGGAAGCCATCAAGAACCAAGTGCAGGAAATGCTCAACAATAACGTAATTCAGCCATCCAACAGTCCGTGGCCATCACCGGTGAGATAGCCAAAAAGAAGGACAATACTCTGCGATTTTGCGTTGCCTACAGAAAGCTGAACCAAGTTACAAAGCGTGATATTTACCCACTTCCACGGATGAATGATGCCTTATATAAGTTACGCAATGCTTACTTCTTATCATCATTGGACTTAAAAAGTGGATATTGGTAGGTCGAGGTGGACGAACGAGATCACGAGAAGACGGCGTTTGTGACCCCAGACGTACTGTACCAGTTCAATGTGCTCTCTTTCGGTTTGTGCTCTGCTACCGCTACCTTCCAGAGGGTGATGGACACTGTGATTTCCGGACTCAAGTGGCAATCGTGTGTCGTCTACCTCGATGTAGTGATCTTTTCTCTACCTTCGAGCAGCACATCCACCGAATGAGAGCGGTACTGAATGCCATACGCGTGGCAGCACTGACCATCAAACCAGAAAAGTACCACTTTGGATTTCGTCGGCTTCGGTTCCTCAGGCACATAGTTAGTGCGGAAGGCGTCCGCCCCATCCCGGAAAAGACTGCAGTAGTTGAAAATTTTCCAAAACCGTAAAACAAAAAGGCCATCAGACGAATCCTGGGACTATGTGCCTACCACAGACGCTTTGTTGAAAACTTTGCTAAGGTCTCTTAGCCTTTGACACGGCTAACGAAAGAAAGTGTACCATTCTCTTGGCGGGAAGAACAAGAAGCAGCTTTCTCAGAGTTGCGACGCCGTTTACAGTCTCCTCCAATACATGCCCATTTTGATGAAGAGGCCGATACAGACATACGTACCGACACGAGTACCAGTGGCCTCGGCGCCATCCTCGTTCAGTGGCAGAATGGAGAAGAAAAAGTCATCGCTTACGTGAGCCGACCTCTATGGAATGCCGAGTCCAATCACTCAGCGACTGAGAAAGAGTGTCCCGCAGTTATACGGGCCATCAGCAAGTTTCTCCCATACCTCTACGGGAGACCGTTTCGAACAATCAGTGATCATCATTCAGTGTGTTGGCTGGCAAATATCAAGGACCCTTCAGCAAGACTTGCTAGATGAAGCCTGCGTTTGCAGGAACATGACATCGCTGTGTTCTACATGTCCGGTCTCAAGCACAACGACGTGGATTGCCTGTCTCGCACACCTGTGGAGTCTCCGTAATCTGACCAAGAACAAGACATCCCATTTCTTGGAGTTCTGAATGTGTCGGAGATGGCTCGTCTTCAGTGAATGGACCCGGAACTTCGCCCGCTTATCCAATACTTGGAGGGTCATCAAGTTAAGGTACCACGAGTTTTCGTCCGTAGATTGACATCCCATGTTTTTCGGAACGACGTCCTATGCAAG